>CM041546.1:20404584-20522084 GCA_023238725.1 Scortum barcoo | reverse complement strand
AAGAAGTCCAGGAGAGTTCAGAGACTTGGAGAATCAATGCCAAGGAGCACTGAAGCTGTTCTGGAGGACTGTGGTGGACTAACATCTTATGAGACACTTTGTGGGTTTTTCCTTTAACTTGTCAGACAAAACAGTGTTGTTGAGTGATGACTCTTAATTTGTCAAGGTACCAAAATAACGTTCTATTTTTTGCTTGATCGCTACTAAGAAAGTTAAAGATGGAAACCCCCACTATCTCCTCATCACCGACAACAAACCCTGTTCTAGTCGTGGTTAGTAAGAGCAGCAACTGCATGACAGAAAACCTGGCACCTGACTCACCTCATTTGTTATATCATACACCACAATGGCTGCCTGGGCACCTCTGTAGTACATGGGAGCCAGACTGTGATAGCGCTCCTGACCAGCTGTGTCCCAGATTTCAAACTTGACTGTTGTGTCGTCCAAACATACCGTCTGAGTCAGGAAGGCAGCTGCAGGGACACAAAGCAGAGGAACCAATGACAAATGGGCCTGTAGCCACAGAGATACAACAAAATGTGTTACCGTGGAGTTAATCATTTAAGAGCAATGCTGGGGAACACACACAGGGGGATTACCTGGTTGACTTAGTCCACATTTGGAAACTGGAGACTTTGTGATTGTGAACACATTTTACACTGAACATCCAAAATCTGGATGGGTGATAAAACAATAGGTAGGTGGGAACCACTCTAACACACTTTTTAATCATTATTTACTCTGGGAAGCTTCACTGACAGCATTGTTCACATTCAGTGACACACATTTCACACCTGGAAAGTACCCAGTACAACTTCACTTTTTCAGTTCTGGGGATCACAACCTTCAACTGCACTGACTGCATCTCTGTAGTTATGGATTTACCCAGGCACTCTTTTTTTGCTACTTTCTTGTCTGTGCTTCATCATCCATTGTGACGATTTTTACTTTCTGTCATCAGTGCTGTCTGTGATCAGAGGCATCTAGAATTTTACAGGTGTTTTCATCTGGTTTAAAGCAAGTCAGTTAATGGCCATGAAATTAAATTTGAATTAACCACGCCATATCCTGTATGTCTGCCAAAGAGAAATAAGTGTAAGATTATGTAGATGATAACAGACTGCTTTAATCTCAGGTAAGCTGCTGGACATACCAGAGGCCAGGGTCAGGCAACCAGGAATTCAACTTCTCATTCTTACATTTCTCTGTTTGCATCAGCCATTTTCAGACTTAATTATTCTCCAACTTAAGTTGTAAACTATAGAAGCCATCTCTTCATTTCACCTTCTTCTGATATTATTTCCATATCATTTGCCACAAAGCTCTTTTTGGCATGCTAAACATCTTTTCTACCCATTTTCTCTGCTCCTAGTAATATTTCCTACACTGTGCAGCCACAAATGCTGATTTTATTTCACATTTGTAATCTATTTACTGGCCTGGAACTATGACTTTTGCGGCAGCTATTTCTTTGTATCCCTATGATAATGATCTAAGTATAAAATGCTTATTCCACTGTATAATTCAATTCAAGTCTCTCAGCAACAATAGGGTAAATAAAATGGATGTCAGTAATATCATGACTTTCTTACATTTTTGCAGGCCTGTTGACAGAAAAAAAGCCACAACATGGCCTTATAAAGACACATACCTCCGATTGTGCTCTCTTGGAATTCGTGGAACTGTCCCTTGACAAAACGAAGTACAAGACTTGACTTCCCCACAGCTGACTCTCCTAAAAGCACAAGTTTGAACTGGCAGATCTTGTTGCCTGCGTTTGGCCCATTGGGTCGTGTAGCTCCGCCTCTACTTGCCATGTCACACTGTCCGGTCTCTTCGTCAGGACGCTGACGTGCTGTGAGAAACTGTAGAAAAACACAGGAGAGCAGGAGAGAGGAAAGCAGTACATTAAAAATCTAAATTATCTAAATGATGAAAAATCCATTTCAGGAGAAGATTTTAGTTAGATTAAAAATATACAGGTTTGCTGCGTTTTTGTTCTTCTTGAAATTTTATCTATGACAAGCAAAGCACCGCGTTGATATTACGTTATTTAGCTGTTGCATAGAGCAATTGGTATATAGTTTTCTCAGATTTTAAAGCTAAATAGAAGCTGTTGGTAAATATGTCCCAAGCACTATGGACTATACAAGCAAAGCCTATTCTTACAATTATGTTTTATGTCAAAGTATACGCAAAGTTAGCTTAACTGTTATTATGAATTAGACAGGAGTTATCCAGGTGTACAGCTCATTTATGACTTACAGCACTCCCAAAAAACTTGGTTACTCCTTTCACCTGGTTAAAGATGTAGTTTACATTTCTTTACTCATACGTGAAGTACTTCAATGGCACTCTTGGTATGATCATAATTTAAAATATATTGTACCATATTTTATTACATTTAACATTTTCTGACTATTCATACTATTAGGGTGCCTGACTTCAGAAATTGTGGACTAAAAACCAGTCAGCTGAAACTAAAATGTTGATGCACAGATTGCTGCCCTTTGTAGAATGGATATTATATTCAGGAACTGGTTATAGGTATAGTTATAGCATAAGTATGGTTACTTCTTTTTAAACAAACAGTTCAAACCCAGAGGCAACAATATCACAACTGACACAATTCATTTACTGTAGTTCACACAGGACACACTGAGTCAACAAGAGTTTCACATTACCAGCCACACTTTCTTTCCTCTCCAAAACAATAGCTGCTTGCTTGCCATAACTCCCAGAGAAAATGAGTGTTACAGCTAAGGAAAGAAACAAAGTAGGGTTCTGCAGACACTGCAGTGAGAGTTAATTTTGGCAATTTGTGCCACAGACTTCTCAATGCATCTCAAGTGTCTCACCTGTACCTGTTAAGGTGACAGAAAGTCAACATGTAGCTGTGTGACTCCGTAACAACAAACCTCTGGAAGCTCTTACTTGCAGCTTTAAGTTATGTGAGGCAGGCTGACACAAAGGGGATTAACACGAGTCCGGGTACATATGTGGGTTAATGTTTCAAGGTTAAGTTACAGACAATTTTGTGTCTTCAAGTCCGGATATTAAAAAGGTGACCAAAAACATCAACCATATAAACCTGACAACAGCTGATCCTCACCAATGAAGTAAACACAGGGCATTCGTCCAGATATAATTACTGTCAACTTCGTGGAAATCGCGTTACGACACACAGTTAACCACACATAACCTGTTATGTTGTTGTTGTTGTTGACTCGCTCGATTTAGCAAAGTAATGACGGCTAGCTTTAGCAACATAGCTACCTCATTAAGTTCAAAATGTATAGCCCAAAAATCAATCTCTGTCCGCAAAAAGGCATCATTTGTCCTTTGCAGCGTTGCATTACGTCTCAATTTGGGCACCGTGTTTCTTATACGCATACTGTATCTGACATTTCTTTAATGTTTGAGAGTGGACAAACACAGATGATGCAGTTTTGGGTGTGTACAGCTAGTGACAGCTAGCTTAGCTAGCTTTAGCTGCAAGACGACAATATAGTGAGATGCCTCATCCAACCGGCGGTCTAATAATTGTTATTTTAAACATGGGTTAACCTTAATGTGTTAATGATGTTAAAACATGCCGACTGACCCACACTCACCAGCCGTGTGTGGCTAACTGGCTCTGCTAACGAGCTCGGCCCTGCCATTGTTGGCTAGCTGTCGTTAGCCTGCCAGATAATAGACGGAGAACGGGCGGTGTTTAGCCGCGGCCGCGTCGGGAGGAACCGGCGAGCTAACGCTAATATCAGCGACTCACCTGACAAAAAGAGAAAGCTAGTTAAACGTGCGTCTCCTGGATAATATTTGTGTCTCCTCACAGTGTGTCGACTGCCCGTCCAGTTGCTGTGATGATATATTTCATGAGGCTCCGCGATGTCCCTCTCCCACTTCTTTCAACTTCCCTTTTCGCATTGTACGGACGATGATGACAGATCGTATGACTGGAACTGACAATTCGCCTACGTAAGAGTGCGACGGACCAATCACATGTTAGGATTTATTCACAATTTTCTTATTATTTATTGTGCATTTCCAAAAAATAAATTACAACATACATGTAATAATATACTATTTCAGCGGCATACAAGACCGAAAAGAGGAAATATGTTCATACTCCTGGGTTAAAAAAATGACGGAACTAAAGATAAAGACATATTTTTTCATCATTATTGTGACTGACTCTCTTACTAATATATATATATATATATATATATATATATATATATATATATATATATATATATAGAAAAAGAGAGAGAGGAGCTTGTAACAGTATTTTGAAATTGAACCGGTGTTGCTAGTAGGCAACGGAACTCAAACAGGTGCCGTGCTCGTGCAGCGTCTCACAGGAGGATTTGTTGGAGCTGGAAACTTTTAAAACTTTTCTCTAAACTAATTAAAGATACAAGTTAAAAGAAGGAAAGGACCCTCTGTTACTACTACATGTGTATTCAAGATGGACATGACTGACGGAAATAAGTGTCACCAGTTGAAATATACTGATACCTGTCCAGACATACCAAAGGTGAGTGGACTTAATAATATACTTACAAATACTTAATAATATATTTAAATATACTTAATATACGAGCTGACGTTGTTGTTGGTGTTTTAGAAAACAAACCACTGTTTTGGTGGATACTGAATACTGGATACTTAATATTATTTTAACACCAGGCCGGGAAACTAATTCCAGTAGGAGACAGAGCGAAGACCTGCTTACAAGAAGTGGCAAAGGTGAGTCCATTTTTTATGTGATGTGTGAGTGAGAGTATTCAGACAGTGTTATCAGTGGAGTGCACCACTCTCAGAAATCTTTACACTAAATATTTATTCTCAAGGTAACTACATGTATGTTTCCAGGCAATAAATGATTTATGTTTCATTCTTTCTTAAATATTGTATCAGAAGACAAATATCAAAAGAAAACAGGTAAAATATTGATTTTACTTTTACATTTGAAGGTTTTACTGTTTTCTTATCTGTTTAAGGTAGATCTGAACTTGTAGGCTTTGATAGAGCTGCATTTAAATGAAAGAAATTAAAAAAGGTGAAAGGTGCTGAATCCTGAGAACATATATCTGACTAATCCACACTGAATTAAATGTTGGACCATGAGCAACATTCAGGCAATAAAATATTATTTTTTCAGGCAAACAAATAAAAAGAAAGTGACTTTGTTCATACATGAGAGTACAAATAAATACCCAATTTGAACGGTACTTTAGGAGGATACTGACCAGGTGACAAGTGGTTGTTGCCCTAAAGGTACAGATTTAGCTAATTATTTCTGACAGTATGAAGATCATTTAAGCGGTAGTCTTGTGTAAAAGTGTACGCTCACTCTGTCTGATGTAACATATCAACATTGTTAATCTTCAGCCCATCACCCCACCGGTGGTGAGGAAGTTTCGCAACAGCATTCAACCAGAACCAGGAGCCATCAGAGTCCATCAAGGGAAGGCAAATGACCCAGATGTTGCCAGCACCCTCGTTCATGGAGTCAGCACCAAATCTTCCCTCACTGTGAGTACACATGCCTCCTTGCTGGTTAAAGGGGCAATAAAGAGGGTTGATATATATTATATAATGTCCAAATAAATCATTTATTACTCTGCTTTGTGATCAGATGAAAACTGAAGTCTCTTGAGGACCACATATTATTTGCTTCTTGAAGTTGTAAAATGCTCTTGGTTACTTAATGCCTTTTTCATAATGTGTCATTTTTGGTATATTTAATTGATCAATTTAGAGTTATGATCTTGAAGATTTCCATTCAAATAATGCCTGTAAAGTCACAATCTGTCACTGACTGAGGTAACACAATGTTGACTGATCCTGTGGCCCAGTGATGAAAGGACATAGGCTTGCAGTATTACGACACTAAGTGTTGGTGGTGACTTTCCCAGGAAAAATCAGAAGCAGCACACAGTTACGTTTTTAAAAAGGCTTTTAAAGCAACAGACCCACTCTTCAACTTACCTTTGTATGGCGTGGCATACTGCTTTTTTCTAGTTTCTGCTAATGTTGTGAGTAAACTATTGCTGTGGGCAAAACAAAGAAAAGCACTGTTGATTACAGATGATGAAACTGAAGCTGAAGTGAGGTCTAAAAACACACCTGCTATTACTGAGAAAGACAATGAAAAGAGAATCTTTGATACTAGAACTTTAAGAAAATGTTTTACTGTAGTGTTTTCAGTATCTGTTTTAAGGGTTCAGAGGTTTTACAACATAAGGTTGTGTAAATGAGATTTAAGTTGTAGACCATTTATGCTACACACACAAACAAAAAAACAGAATAAGATAGAACAAACAAAAGACTATTAATATTGGTGGAGTGCAGAGGATAAATTTAGAAGTCTCACAGCCTAAAGAAAGCTGCTGCTCTGTAGTCTGGTGCTATGGATATTCTGTATCTCCCAGATGGAAGCAAGGTGAACAGGCTGTGTCTGGGGTTATTTTTAATATCCTTCAGGCTCTGTGCAGCTCTTCCTCACCTCACTGATATCACTGATGCTTGGTAGATAGGAACCACTGATGTTCTGAGCGGTTTTAATCTCATGCTGCAAAGCCCTACTGTCCAACCAAGTTGTAATGTTTGCACTTGATATGCTCTATGAAGTTTTAGATTTTTACTATGCTAATATAAAACACTGTAATTAGCTGGCTTTACACAACATTTCAATGGCACACACCCAGAATACGAACGTAAGCTCTGAATTTTCACGTGATTCCAACAGGGCAGAAGCTTGCTGAATCCTCCCCCAAAGACATTATTCCAACAGAAGTTACAAGAGCTCAGTGAAGCGGTGTACGCCTCCAGTCGGAAAGCGCCCATGGGCAGGTCACATGATCAGCATATTGGACTTCCCATTGCGTACAACAATAAAACTACTTTTGGTGTGAAAACAGTTAGAGGTATGTGCATCATCAAATACGATCGTTGATGAAAAAAAGCAAAATACTATCGTTATCAATAATTATAGTAAGAGTGGGAATGGTTTTACCAAACTGATGTGCCTCCAGTTTTTTGAATGTCTTGAGTTCCTTGTTGTCAAGGGTTGGATGTGCGTGAGATTATTAACCCTCCAAAAACAGCAGAGGATGTGGAGAAGGAAGCTCAGGAGGGACATGAGGCATACATACGTAGCCACAACTCCTACTTTGTTGGTAAGAAGAATGGGAAAATGTATGTTATGCACATATGTACTGTAACAACCAGCAGTCTATTTGTTGAATTGTGTTGATCATTTTGATACATGATGTCTGCCTCTTACCACAATACCATCATCATCAATACCATTTGTAAATTTCACCCTGTAGGACTAATAAAGTGTAATCTTATCTTATCTTGCTCTTCTCCAGGTGAGCGGATTAATAGGAAGTATGACTGGAGTCGCTACAGTAAAGACAGCAGGTTTGGGATCCTCACACCTCATTTTAACGACGGCCGTAATCTTGGCAAAAGTCTCCGGTGGCTGGGAGAGACACAGAGGTGAGTATGCGTCTTTCGGTGTTCATTTTCATTACACCTTCTATTCATTCCTAACGAAAATATGTCATACCTGTCCTTGCACTCATATTATTTTGCCACAGGTTTTATAATCCAAAGACTGTTTGGAAGAGATCTGGGAACAGGGAAAAGATGGAAACACAGTTTGGAAAAACCAACACTGGTGTGAGTTTTCTACATTTCTTCTGGCCAAATCTGTGCACTATGACCATATTTTATTCTTTAAACTAATGTTTAACATAAGAACATAACTCTTTTCAGAAGGAGGGGAAATACCTTGAATACTTTGAATGTTCCACCAGATCACACCTTTGGAAATCTTCCACCACTGGATGAATTTGGTAGAGTTTATGTGAAAAATGTCTTTCTGGCTTTATATATTGTAACATCTGTCAGCGGTTAAATTGTGTCCTGACAAAAATGTGTGTTCTTCTTAGTTCAAATCATCACATGACATTTTGCTTGTTTCTTTCGCAGGTGTTGGAGATATAATCCACTCCACTGAGCCAGGCCAGTATGTGAGAGGCCGAGACCGACAGCGCAGCCTGGTCAACGCAGTGCGACACCACCTCAAGAAGGTCAACTTCCATAACTTCCCCTCCCTGCTGCAGGCCTTCAGACATTATGACAAGGTACCAGTGGAATCAATACAGGCTGGGTGACACTTCAACACCACGATGCTTAACTATATTTTCAACCTGCTGACTAGTCGGTATTGAATAACGTAATCAATAAATGCTGCTGTCCATTTAGCCTCTGACAGTGATCGTTGATGTTACTGGTTTACACCTCAGTTTGACAAGGCCTGGTCTTAAGACATGTGATAAAGTAAAAATGTAATCATTTTCCTGACGCAGTCTCACACTTGTAAGAACAAACTGTAGACCTGGAGCCTTTTTGTGTGTGTCTGTTTATGTAAATAACCAGAAAGGCAAGGGAATGATTGACAAAGAGGACCTGCAGGCGGTGTGCCATCAGTTCCAGCTTGGCGTGAGCGAGCCGGTTCTGGATGACCTAATGGCTTACTGTGACACAGACAAGGACGGGCTAATCAACTTCCTGGAGTTTGCCAACTTCCTCAATTGGAAGGACAAGATGCCCATCAACAGTCGAGAACAACAACTTCTGACAAATGGTTAGTTAAATGTATTGTAACATATTTATTTATTTACTAAGGCTACGGTAATCCTAAAGTGGGTACGCTTTTTCTGCTCTATTTTTACTGAATTTCAAATCCAGTTAGGTGATTTATGTTGATGGTAAAACATAATTTCCACAACACTAACATCAGACTTTAAAAATAAAGGACTTAAAAGTGTAAGTTTTTGTAGTCACAACAAAGGTAAGAAGGACATTTCTGTTTATTCTGTCTCTTGCAGAGCGACGGAACAGCACGGCTCCAGCCAACATAGAGAGGGAGTCTGCATCAAAGTCAGCACTGCTTCCTGCCTCTAAGGCCTTGATTAAGCCAGAGGACCTGGAGCCTGTTGAGCCAGGGAGCTCACTGAAGACCCTCAGGATGCTGAGGCGGCCAAGGGCTGCCCCAGACCACTTCATGACCTCCTCCTCCCTCATTGGAGCTGTCAGTGATGGTCCACTCACATCAAGTAAGTCAGAAGTAGAGACAAGCAGTAATGGGTATGTTGTGCACTAGCTAAGCATTCGCATGATCAAACAGTAATAAATGTGTAGAAAAGAAACAGAAAATAAAAGACAAAATGTTGAGCCAGAATGTACACATTACATCATATGTTTTTTGTCTGACATGCAATCATAAACACTAATTTGACTTTAATATGTTGTATGTTTTTTATTTCTTCTAATCACTTAAAAGTCCTTACTCACCACGTGGTCTTCTATTTATATAGGCAGCCGCACCTATGGGATCCCATCTGTGCGGTCCGACCTTCCAGCTCCACGCATAAAGAGAGTCAGTGACACTAACAACTACGGTGATCTATCCACAGCTGGGGATCTTCTGCATCCATCAGTTCATGCCATGCGGGGTGTTCATGAGGAACACTTCTTCTGTCCTCGAGGCAAGAACGAGGTACGTACTACGCACAAGATCAGCAGCACAGTGAGCATAAATAACAAAATAACATTTAGACCCACAGGAGGGGCCGTTATGGCAATTACTACTCAGGGTAAACATGGCATGGAAAACCTAGAATAGTAGATAAAATGATCACAGGTGTAGCAGACTACAGTGATATATCATCATGTATACACAGAATGTTTGTTTTAAAGTCACAGACAAGTCATGACAAATTAAAATGGCTAAAATGTTACAAACCATTGAAATTTGTTTGCCACATGTGATGCCACCCCAGATATTCTTTTATTTTATTTCTGCTGTTTGTGGTTCATAAAGAACACTGAAATGACTAAAATATATTTTTTTAATGTTTTAGCTTTTTTAATATATATATTTCAGTCCACAGTCTGTATTTTACTTCCAATCACATTGTTTCGTTTGATTACATACACCACATTAATTTTGACACTTGACACTGTCCAAAGCAAATTACAATACAGTGTGTGCATTCAAGGCAATCTTTACTTTTGACTCTCTTTGACATTTTAAAGTTAGAATCTCTCCAATCTTCTCTTACATTTTCAGAATATTATTTTTATCAAAAAAAACTTTTAATTCTATACTGCATGAAAAATGCAACACATGGAACATCTTTACAGACATTAAGTTTACAGAGCTAAAAGCACTGTTGGGTACTTCAGAAAAGCTATACATAATAGACCGTTTTTCCTGTTTTGAGCCCTATCACATATTAAAAAAGCCATTGAATTTCAATTTCAGTGTTTTTATAAACATTTGTCCTGGAAAAGTTGACTTATTCAGTTCTTTGTCCAGATTTATTTTAAGTCTCGTGATGCTGCAGTGTGGCTTTAGTGCAGTCTGATAAAAATAAAAAACGACACATATCGCACAGTTCTAACACAATTGTGTTTTAGTGAAATACGTTTTGACAAGCTCTCTTGCTTCTCTCAACAGATTGCTGAGATCTTCAGGAATGTGGGCGTGAATATTTCTGAGGAGACGTTTGAAGAGGCCTGGAAGCTGGCGTCCATGAAGCATCCGGCCGGGGAGGTTTGTGTTGAGGTTTTCCGTAACATACTCAAGGAAATAAAAGCAATGTAACACTCAAGGTGTTTTACCAGCACAGTGTTTCCTCATCACAGTCATTATTATATGGAAATAATGAAGAATGGACTTTTGCAGTTCACAATGTCTGAAAATATTTTCTAGCTATGTGGGAGTAAAGAAAAAGAGTAAAAAAAGTCATTTGAATTGCATAGTGGTTGTGCTATGATGCAGTTCTCAGATGACAACTACAATGTGAAGATATTTTTTCTAGCCACCATTATCAATAGCCTTAAACTCACAGAAAGCCATTTTCAAAGAGGCATTTCTAATGCAAATCACAATCTCTTTGCATTTTGTTCGCCTTTGGAAGTGGGACACTTATTTTTATACATATAGAGTGATTATGAACATAGGTGTCTGCTGGGGCTCTGAGTAAACACATTCAGTATTCAGTTTTAGCTTTGCTTTCTTGAACATGACGCTTTCTTACATTAATATGATATAATATACCGAGATACAATATGTTACGTTTTAATCTTTATAAATTAAATCTTCTTCGGCTGGTAGGTGGCCTAGGCAAACTAAACACTGAAAACAGCATCTTCTCAATGTAATTCATTTATACTGTAACATACTCTGTTGCAATAAATTATGAATATAAAATTATTTTATTTTTGTTATTGCACATTTTGTCATGATTGTGGTTCTGAGTCTGTTGAAGCAATAAATAAAGACAGGGAACACTTCATAAAACTTTTTAAAAGCTCCTTTTTAAAGGCTAACATCAACATATTTTATCATATAAGCCTTTATCTGAACATCCTCATGACCTATTTCTTTGGATTAAGGTTTTTTGGAGTGTTGCTGTTCATGAATTTACTGGAAGCCAGTTAGCTGTTCCTGGCAGAGCACCCAACCTTAAAACAGGTTATGTGCAAAGACACACTGTACCTGCTTTATATATATATATATATATATATATATATATATATATATATATATACTGTATATACATATACATATATATATATATATAGATATATATATATATATATATATACATATTTATATATGTATGTGCGTGTTTATCATTGTTTAATTGATTCAGGTCTGTTTTCATATCGCAGATTGTTTTTGAGTAGTCTCAGTCTTGACTTAATCTGTCCTTCCCTGGCTTTAATATTATTAATATTAATATTATTATATAATAATATATAATATTATTATAATACGGTGGAAAATCATCTGTATGTGATGCTGAATGGCATAAAAAGTGAGTGAGTTTTGGTTTTATTTTACCTCACTGCACAACAAACAATACACACGAAGGTATTTTAAAGGCTTTGTGTTGCTGTCAAGTCTAAGCATTCATTAGTCAACACGAGACACAATATTAATACTACCACAAATTCAGAGATAAGCATGTCAGCAAACAAAAGAAGGGTTTTTTTTTCTCCTGTTACATGTCTGTTTACAGAGAATTTCATGCACAGACACAGCTCATTTGTCTTGTCAACATGTCACCTTCCTTTTGTTGGAAGCAACATGTCATCTTTTGTTGGTACACCTAAGTTGCTGTGAAGCAGTGTTAAATCTTTATTTGATTGCATTGGACTTACCAATAACAGCCGGTGTGACAGTTTCTATGCTGGTGAAAGGCCTGAGTAAATACAGAGAGGTACGTTTTCCTTATTGTTTGTTCTGTATTCAGTATTAGACTTGATTTTCAAGCATATTTGTCTTGTCGTACCATTAATCAACCTTCAAATGGGAGTCAAGACAGAGATAGCATAATTAATGTATGGCTTCTTGGGGCTGACACACACATAGACGTACAGACACACACAGACTCTCAAAGAGGTACGAGGAATTGTTTGCAATCTGTTTCGCTAACAAGATTAATGAAACAGGTTGGCACGCAGCCTAGCCTGATCCACGCGTCAGAACATTACAAAACAGTGAAATAACTAATAAAAAAACCATTAGCTTTTTGTATATTCACCACTTGCTTTTGTTTTCTTGTTAATTTCCATTAAACTGAGTGATGCACAGGCATGGTAAATTGTTTAATGTGCTCTTACCATATCCATGAGCATATTGACATGTGCTAAAGCTAACCGCACTCATTTAATCTCATTATGACTCTGCGTGATGCTCCACTGGAACCAAAAAAACCCCACGCAAACTTCCACAGACCACATATTACTATGCAGGAAAATTAGAATAATCCTCGACGTGTTTCATTATGCATGAATTAGCGGCCGCTAATGACAGAATCCTCTCTGTTTGTCAGATATGTTGTCAACATTAATAATATTGCAGCGGGTTTAACAGAATGGGATGACACGCAGCATTCACGGGCCTGTCAGACGTGATGTTTTTGACAAGTGACACGTTTCTGGCAATGACCGTGGGCTGAGGCTGCGTTTGAGTCAGTTTAACGGGCGGGGAATTTACTGCTAGAATTTGTCACTTTTGCTCGCAGCGATGCAGTGCAACTATTTTCACTTGGTGTAAGACACGTGCCGTGATCTCGTCGATCCACAGAGCACTTGCTTGACAGCCGTGTACCAGAACATACGCATCCACCTGCTTACTGTGGGAAATGGATTATCTTGTTGTATGTTGTTATAACATGTACCGCAACACTAATGTACATAGTTCTTAATATGTTTCATGAATCACACACAGAGTTCAGTTATGGGATACAAGGACTTCAACTTGAATGATAATGTGGAGTGGGCTGTTACATTAGCCTGTTAACATTCAGAGTAGATGAGATCTCAGAGGTACTGATGGTGAGTGCGTTCAGGGCAGACTTCCTGTGGAAATTAAAGGGTCAAGGATACAGTTTGGTGCTATGATCAGGCAATTTATTGATACATGATGTTGGGTTTAACAGACTTGACAGAGAATCTCAGACTTGACAGAGTTTCAAAGGTCATTCTTCACTTATGATGTGAAACATAAATAAATAAAATCCACTGAGCTTTTTTTCTGGAGTTTTCAGTTGCATCTCATGGTCTTCCTCAGTGGATAGTTTCTCACATTTGGTCACATGACCAAAATTACATAGTCACTGTAGGGTGTAGAGTCGTCACCGTGACAACTAAGCAGATGTGGTTGAGAGCTCCTGTGCAAGGAGCTACCTGGAGCCCTGTTTTTGGCAACACACTGAATGGAAGTTTTTTTCCAGCTAGACACAGTTTTTAAGTCTTCCTCCAGTCACCTCATCACTGTTTATATACTGCATCAAAGCTAAAAACACCTGAATGTGTTCTGCAGGTTTTGCAGTGGAGTTGTACAGTAAAGGAGTCACTCCTGCATTGACTTGTCTGGAACAGTCTGCACAAATAAACTGTAAATTCATTGGAGAAAGAGGCTTTAAAGGCAACAGATAATCCGAAGATGACCTTTAAGTAAAAGGCTGGGTTAATTTCTAAAGTTCTGAGGTCTTCGGTTGTCGGCACAGCTATGGCTCTGGGTCCCATTTCATGTGATCGAATGGATAGTCGATCTGTTCAACAATCAGTCTCCTGTTCGTTTTGTCTGTGGTCCAGTTTCATGTCAACTTTTACGGATAAACAAATTCAGCTAGTGGCTACTCCCCTGTCGTGTCCCAGTGGATTAAAAAAAAAAAAAAAAAGCCTTGCAGCGTCAAGTGGCCTGTTTCCAGTGCCAGTGCCAAACAGTCGTGACCATCCAGTCAGGAGAGGCTCCCTCCGTCAGCTCTCTGTGGAATCTGAAAGGAAAGGAGAAGATATATTAGACAGGAGCAAAGATAGTTTACTCTACATGTATGGCTGCCTGGAAAATTCAGTAGAACTTCAGATGAGCATCTTAAATTCTTCACAGGAAAACAAGTGCACTAACTTCTGCTTCTTGTCTCACCTTGAAAACAATGGAGGTGAGGATTCTGAAAATGGCCTCCTTATCCTGTCAAACTGTGCGTTTGCTCGCCTTTGGGATAACATTTGAAGTGTAACAGGCTTTCTCTGAGGGGATTCTAAGACCTGAAACAATCGGAGAGAGAATCTGGCTAACTAGATAGGTGGGCGTTAGGTAGAATAGCCACACCGCGTGATCCAAAAACTAATTTTTACTGATTGGAAATGGCAAGAGGCTTTGACTGTTACATACGCCGGGAGTGAAATTATTCTTTTCTGTCACAGCGGCAAATCATATCTTTTCTTTAGCCCTGAATCAGAACACGTGAAGTGATGCAGCGACACAGTTTTACACCATCAGAACTGGATTCATTATTTCTTGACAGGCAGTCAAAAGGTCCTTTTCTCAGAGGTGGAATTCATGATATTGCTGGTGTTATCTAACTCGTGATAAAGGGTGACCACTGCATTAACTCTCCTCACGCCTTCATTAAGACAGGACATTTCAATAAAGAGCCACCACGACGCTCACATCATACCCGGCACCTGGTGCGCCGGACGGAGCGGCGACACTGCTGGGAACAGTGGAGAGTTAAATATCAAGTGCTTTTTTACCCCCCTCTCTCTCGCAGGATGACAACAGATTTGACAGTGAGCAAACGTGGAAAGATAAGACGCTCTGACGGGACGTTTGTTTGCTCACACGCCGTGTGTGAAGCGCGCTGCTGGATACTTTCATCCACCCAGTTGGCATGAATGAAAATTTTAAATCTAAAGAGGGAGACAGCTGCTCTCATTATTATGGTGCATGTACAAGCTTTTTTTTTCTTCTTTTCTTTTTTAACTTTTAGCCCCTGCCGCACCACACAGGGAGAAATGATCTTCATAGGCCAGTCTGACATGAAAAGAATCTCCTCGGCAACTTCAAATAAAAATACCTCACTACAGGGCATTTCAGGTGACGAGACAGGCGTTTCAGTTCCCTCATTGCGTGTTTAACCTTTTGCTGCTGCCACACGTTAAGTCTGACTGCATTCAATACATACTTTTGCCCCATTCAAAGTGATACAGAAATATTCCTACAGCCATCCTAGTGACCGAAACGTTCGCTCGACATGCTGCCCTCACGTTTGCGTAACGAGGTGCAAGTCTGACGGGCTGATAAAATCAGCTTTACATGTGTGCCTCACTGTCAACTTATGGATATAATACAGTGAATACAGTCCAAGGGTCGACTCCTGCTCTGCTTTTATTTACTTCTCTCCCAATTAAAGATTCTGTTCATTTTTTCGCACCTTAAAGCGTATTGCTGACAGTTCTCCAGTAAAATAAATGTGACACTTTCACCGTCTCCCCAAGTGAGGCATTAAATATTAGATGAACTCTCTGATCCGCCCACACATGACACTTTGGAACATTTCTCCAAAAACCGCTCGTCTCCACATATATCTGAAAAACATTAAACTCGCCACCATCAGCTGTGGCCCTGTTACCCGCCCAACATAAACAGACGTGCCATATGTTGGAAAGCCTGCAGGTAAGTCTGAGCGTTTGCCAACATATAATTATCTCTCTAAGTAAATATTTGTACCTTTTAATTGTGATTCGGCATGCTCTATACGGAGAAATAAACCAAAGAGATTTTGGCACAAAACATCTGAGCAAATGAATAATCAGAAAACGAACTTTAAGGAAAATAAAAATAAAAATCGCACACACACGCTGCATGAAAGAGATGTGAACACGTCAAAACTGAGTGAAGGAAGATTTAATAGTAATCCATACTTTCTGGGCGTGTTTGCGATGTGTGGCGCGGAGGAAAAGCCCGAGCACTCACTCAAAGACCGCTGTCACTATTTTCTTCTGCGGGCCGCCGTCTTCATTCGAAGCCACCTTGAAGATCTTTGTGCCCTCTGGGTCATCGGGGCCTTCGTGTGCCGAGAGGAGCCAAAACCTCATGACGACGAAGCAGAACTTTCTACCTGCGAGGAGGAAAGACCCCCCCCCCAAAAAAAACCAAGCAGCAGGCAAGTTAGCAGCAGAGGTGGTGATACCGCAGCTCAAGTGTAACTCAGTGTTCTCACGCAGCGTATGGAGACCGACGGCCCGAAACTCACCGTACTGATCGAAGACCACGGAGACATCTTCCGGCAGCGTAAACACGATGTCGTCCATCGTGACGGCCAGCTTACGCCTCTGAGCGTCGGTGAGAGACTTGCACCTCTTCTCAATATATTCTATCATCTGAAACGACGAAGAGAGATCATCAGTACAAACAAACAAAAACACCTAACGGGGACACATCATCTTCATCTCCACAGGTGGACTAACTTTGATAGTTAGATCCTTGTGATTAATCTGGACTAGGCAGGATTTATCACAGCCAGACTTGATGTGATGGTGGGGATTATACGAGGATTATTTTGACCACAGGGTGTCCTTTTCTGAAAATGACCACGGTGCCTGATTAGGAGAGAGTCTAATTCATCAGCTAATATTGGCTGTTAAAACTATAAACACTATAAAGTGCTCGCATCCCACATACAAACAGGTGGTGCTAAAAACATTTACTTTTCACTTGAATTCATCTCCTGTGTGTGTGTGTGTGTGTGTGTACGGTTTGTTACCTCATTGGACACGAGCCCCACTTGCCCCACTAGCCTGTGGTATCTGCCAGTGGACATCATGTTGGAGACCTGGACCAAAGCCTGCGAGGGACAACGAGGTGATTTACTTTACGAGGTGGATCTTGTTGCTTACTGTTGCTTTCTCCAAACCACTCAGTTTGATACTGACAGAGTGTGTGGGCATTTTCTCTGTTACATCTGCAGCTGCTGTTGAGATGCATCATGTTGTGTTGCTGTGTGCAGAGTTTTCATCCTTTTGGAAGATCAACACTTGTCCTTCCTTCCCTCTATCTGATATTATGTTTGACCTCTGTGATAGCCCTGATGACCATGTTTCATGTGCATTAAAGACTGACAGGGAGCTTTCGGACCACTGTGATCAGCCCCACATGGACACACACAGTCAGCAGTGTATCAGTGATGCAGCAGCAGCAGCAGTGTTGTCAGGAGTTACCTGCTTTATCCCTCTGTCAAACTCCTCAGAGTTGATGTCTAACTGGAAGTACAGGTCGATCAGATATATGATGACTTTGCAGCGGATCCATGTGATCGGGTCCGGGATGCCCACCACGGAGATGGCGGGCTGCGAGCTGAGCAGCCTGTGCGTGTGGCCGGCGAACACCAGCCTCCGCCTGCACAGCCTCCGCTCCTGCTCCCCGGAGAGAGGAAGCGCACACATCCCCGCCCACCGCCGGTGCACGGCCGGCCGCCCTCTGCAGGTCGGGCCCCTCTTCCAGGCGCCCCCTCGGGCCGAGCTGGCCACCAGGCCGCCGAGCTCCCGGCAGGCAGCGAGGCCGCTGATCCGCTGCATCAGAGCGGGCGGGCTGATCCACGGAGCGGCGCCCAAACAGCCACCATTGTCACAAACGCCTCAGGTAACCTTATGCAACTCACCCCATGCTGTACCCATAATCCTTATCGTGTGAAGGACGTACACACACCGCTGCTGCCTTCAGGTGCTGCTGGAAATGCAGGAACAATCATCAAAAATGAACTAAATGAACTAAATTCATCTATGAACTGTGTCATTGGCCTTTTGGTTTCTTGTCTCAGGGCGGAAGTGTTCGTGTCCATGACCTTTTCTATGGCTGTGTTATTGTGAATCAGCATATTTATTTTAATGTTTAAACGAATGTTTCTGAATATCTTGCAAAGTGCTTTAATGTATTTGACAGGTTGCTGCTTTTTAGTTAAATGTGGAGATCAGATCATGGTAAGTAAAGACTGGGACAAAGTGTGAGTGTGGAGGTCAAATGTTAAATTAACATTCAATACAAACACCTGATCTACAGTTTGTCTGCTCATAATCTACAACATGTGATTTACCAACAACACCAAAGCTAGAAATATTTAATACTAATATAAAAGTGCTTAAAACACACTCATACCTGATTTTGTGTGTTCACTCTTTCGTTCGTATTTGTTCTAACATTTAAATTCAGTTGCACGCTTCATGTGTTGTTTCCCAGTCAACACTGAAATCAAACAAAAGCTCTCAAAGGACAACAGCTGTACTAATTTAATGTTTTATTATCTATATGACCGAGCAGGCGCAAACTTACGGGGAGCACCTAAAGGCAGCACGGCGGCCTTACTGAGAGACTCCGGTAGAGGGAGGTAAATACCCATTTATCGTGCTGAGAGAGAGAAAGAGTGTGTGTGTGTTTTAAAGTGCGAGAGAACTACAAAACAAACTTTTAGTGTGTCTGCGCTTGCATCTGTTATTAACACAATAAAAGAGAGCAACTACAAAGAAAGTCTGCACACACACACACACTCTCTCTCTCTCTCTCTCTCACACACACACACACACACACACACACAGACAGAACCAGTTCTTCCTACGGGCCAGCAGTTTCCGCCCAGGCTTTGTTTTCTGCGCAGGTGCCCAAAATGATTGTGCGAAAATGTGAAATTTGATCAGCGGACCAAAACATCATTAAGTCCCCGCTGTTCTCGGTGATTACAGGTCAGCGCGCCGTCTCTACTTCCTCTGAGCGCGCGCGCCTCGCTCGCCCGCACGCACACGCGCACGCGGCAGACACCTGCGCGCGGCCCCGCCCACCTGAAGTTCTCCCAACTAATTTTATTGATCAATAATTAGCAGCGCAGCACTCGGTTATTTGAAATTGCGCTCAGACACGGAAACCTTTCCGGGATGTATCATAGTAATTATGTGTGTCAGCTGAGGATGCTTTTTACATCTGCGAGTCGGATGGAGCAGAATATTAACGAGACCGCGCTGGATGGGATTAATTGTTGGAGAATCTGCAGATAAACACACACACACACAGAGGAAGAGCTAGAGTCCAGGCTGCTGTTTGAGAGGGAGGATGAGGAGGAAGGACAGACACAAAGACAGACAGAGAGAAGCAAAAGAAGGAAAATGGAGTTTAGGCTCTCACATGTGAAAACTTACAGATGCAGGTGATGCGTTTGGGTTCATGTGTGAACGACTAAGGTGTGATGTGAAATTGTCACAGAGGCCTGCAAAACCTCACACACACTTCACTCGATTTTTGGAGTTCAGGAAGAAAAAGAAGGAGGCCACAGAGAAACTTTTTTTCTCTTTTTTTTTTTCATGAATGAGGCTGGTTTGAATTTGGAAACAAGATTAAATACACACCACAAACACTGAATAAAGTATATTTTAATAACAGTTAAGAAAAAAAAAGGTTGGGGTTTGTTGACCTCTGTGTGTCTGCAGAGGTCAACCTGCAGCACTCCTGCTGGGAGCGTGACTGTGATTCAGCTCGATTCAAAGAATGTGTGTGTGTGTGTGTGTGTGTGTGTGTGTGAGCTGCGGCGTCTTCATCGAGCTCTTTCCTCCGCTGGGCCACTGAAAGGCAGTGTTGTCCACGGCTGAGCTCCTGGGTAAGGTCAGCTGACGGGGGATGAAGATGTCGTGTTGAACAAACCCCCCCTGCAGCGTGTGAGGCAGGTCGCTGGGTTAAATACAGAGCCCGGTTTATCAATAATTATGAGACAGTCTCATCAATAAGATATGATGCCCTGGAAGATCTGGTTTTATGTTTTATATATATATACATATATATTCATATTTTATTTCATTTGAGTGAGAAATGTATGCACTCAAAAAAATCCCCCAAGAGAAAAGCAATGTCCATCATTTGAACACTACTTTCTGCTAACAACCTCACAATGTATTATAAATGCAGAAATTACAGTTGTGTGACATCCACCTGAGCAACTGTCTGAAAGCTCAATTTTCTGCTCACTTGAAAGTAAACTACTGATAACTCCATTACTATAAATGGAGTGGTGAATAAACGAACGAGGGAGTTCTGTTTATTTATTTATTCCTATTCTCATGTAGTCTTTGTTTTGTCAATTATGGTGAAGCTCGTCTCGAAAATACAGACAGTAGACAGCCATTTCTTTGTTTTACGGGTCAGAAGCCACAGATTGCTGGAAACATTGTGGTAACGTACGTAATGTAACACTGATGAATACATTTTATGTCTTTTTCCACAACATGTTTGTTCTGATACCAACAAAAATGTTCCACAGTGACGCGATATTAGACTCACAAGAGCAGAGTTTAGTTTCTGTTTTTGTCCTCCTCCATTATCGGCTTTATAAAATAACTTAGTCAACTTTCTGCTGGAAGGGACGGCATGTAAAAATCTGAAAAAAATGTTGTTTTTGTAAATTTGAATTTAATCTGGGCTACAGGTATTGGATTTTGTGTCTGCTGGCAGGGAGCCACACACAATAGCAGGCACAGGTGTTGTCCAGAAAAAAAAAGAGAAGAAGAGAGAGAGAAGGGAAAGGCAGAAAGTGATTTGAATTATCATTGTAGAATGCATTTGGCATCTCTGCAATGGAAAGAGCCTTAAATAGAGCCACAAAGTTTTATGTAAAATTGATGCATGGATATTTCCAAAATTTATGTACTTTTTTTTTTTTTTTTTACTGCCGAAGATTTTACTAACTCTCGATTTCAAAATGCGAAGCTTGTTGATCAAGAGTACAGATATCTTTGACTTGAGCGTGGGGTAATGAGAGAAATTAGCACAAATGCTCTAAGTAATAGTTCCTGTTTTTTTTTTCACTCAAATTATTTTTCAACTTGTTTTTGTATCTATGCATAAATTAAAAAATCTGCTGAAATTTATTATTCATCTGAGATGTGATTAATATGCAAAATTATGCAAATTAAGATGCAATTAGGCTCCAATTCTCTAGTGGAATTTTCCATTATAATTTAATACAAAGTAACAGAGTAATTGGTGTCACGTGTAATTACGGTTACTCAAGTGCACTTTTAGGCATGCAAATGATTTGCTATATGTTGGTTATCCTATGCAAATGTACCATGTGGTGTTTTAACAAGTTGAGGAAAACACAATGGGCGCGTGGTTACCCAGTGGGGTTGGAAAAAGGTAAAGACACCAGGGTGTATTTTGGTAAATGAGAGGAGTTGGAAAACTTTCAGCGCTCAGATTATCACCAGTGAAGACTTCCAGTCACTTTTTTTTTTTTTCTTTTTTTTTTTTTTTTTAAATTTCCTTTTTGAATTTTCAATTAATTTTAGGCACAGACATTCATCCATCACCAATCAATTAATGAGAGGAAGGTGTTTTTGGATGCGACTGAGGACTCGTGTTTTGAGGGGATGGAGCTTTTCTTTTTTCTCTTTTTATTTTTTCCAATGTGAAACTGTTGCTTCAGTTGACACAGTTCACACCCCACCGCCGCCACCTCCACCTCCCTCCCTCCACTGCCGCCGCCACCCCTCCTCGAGTCAGTCAGAGCTTTTTGTGTCTTCATTACAACTGTGCCCCGTTTGATCAATGACACTGCAAATGTCACAAGCAATCACAAAACATTATGCGCGGGGGACAATTACGCCGCAGCTCGGTGTGACAAACTTTGCAGTCGGCGGCCGGGCGGAGAGAGAAGAAAAGCGATTATGTAATTGATATCTATTTAGATAGAATGAAAGTCCTGTAAACGCTCGGAGGGAAGAAATGTCTCGCGGAGCAATTCCTTCTTGGGAGGCAAATTGATTTTAAATTGTTACATGGCTGGTTACATGTCCTGACATCTTGCTTTGCTCGCTCTCGCTCCCTCCACACACACACACACACACACACACACTACACACACCTCAAATGCACACACTCTCTGGCATTAAAAACATACGCACTGAGATACACACTCACTGCACAGATACACACACACTTGCACACACACACACACACACACACACAGACACACAGCCTCTGCTATCTGTCTTGTTCATGATCAACGCTCTGAACAAAGACATCCTCCCTCCCTCCTCGTGCCCCCCACCACCCATCTTCTCTCCCTCTCTCTCTCACTCTCTCTCTTTCTCTCTCTCCGCCTCCACTCTGTGTGCCTGCCTGCCTGCTTGCACAACTCTCTCAAAGAACATAATCCCTCAACAAAATGGAAACACAAAGGAAACTTGAGCTCAATCCTATAAACGCGCGCGGACACAGCAGACAATGCCTCCTCCCACCCGTTTCCCCCTATCCCCGTCCCCCTGCCTCCCCAACAGCCATAAATGCCCCGTGGCACAGATCAGGCTTTATCAACCCTCCCTTCCTCCTCCTCCTCCTCCTACATCCATCCATCCCTCCCCGATTAGTACCCCACCAGCACCACCACCACCTCTACCCCGCCCAACTGGCTCCTGCCGCCAGCGTCTCCCATACCTCCACACAGACCGTTTCTCATGCAGCGGGAAGGTGGAGGGCCCTTTGATGATGTGGCTCACACATAATTTCAGTTCCTACGTGCCTTTGATTCCAGAGGTGCAGTGAGCTGCCACGTCTGCCGGCGTTCAACGTGTGCAGAGGTTGACGTGGGGGAAGGCGCTCGTCAGAAAGTTCAGTTTTACGTTGGTGCGTGTGCCGGAATTTTGAGAGACGCTCGCTTTGCTTTCACTTTGTCTTTGGCGTTAAAAAACTCAGACGCGCCAGTCATTTGTCAGTCAAACCACTGCATCAGACACCTCTTGCATCTTTTGCTTTATGTTTTTCTTTTTGCTGATGACGCTCAAGTATCCGTAGGTAGCGCTCGGCCCGGTCCTCCTATTTAAATGTACGTGATTAAAGTACATTGTTTAACCATTCACTGTAGAATGACTCACAGAAGCGCTTTCCGATCTGACACTCCTATCAGCAAGACCACAAAATGTTATGAGTCTTCCTAAATAACATATCACTGCTGAAAATCTTTTGTTCGGTTAGCTTATGTTTGAGAGGAAATGACTTAATTAAGTTCGGAGAAAGATCATGGTTTGGGTTAAAAAGAATACTTTGTAAAGGTTAGCTTTTGTCATTACTGTACTGATACTATACACGTTGTTAAAAATTAGGAAACAGTCGTGGTCATACTTTTAAGAAAAACTGTCATTGGCTGACTGCTGCTTAAAATGGGAAAAGAACAGGGGTCTCCCATCTCCAGTTGGATGTTTTGATGACCAGCCCCCTCCACATCTTAACTCAGCTGTCTCCCTCCCTCTGACAAACAAAGGTTAACACAAAGATAACCTGTGTGACAGTTCTCCCAGGTAAGATGTAGGAGATACATGTTGGGTTGCACAGTGCGTAGCATCCGTTACTATTGTATCACGTTGGTCAGTGAACCACAAGAGCAGCAAAACAAGCAGTTATCTGTGTGAAGATGTGTAACTTTTAAATATCCACCAGTGTACTTTTATCAGACTTCACAACTCTGCAGTCACTGTGTGCCCATAATATGAAATGACAACCGTGCATGCAGGTATGGTGTCAAGTGAAGATGGTTTGTGGCTTTGGCAATGTAGGTCAGCGACATTTTCCACCTATAACTTAACTGTTTTGCACCCGATTGTCATTAGAGCTCATCCAAACCGGCAGCTGAGCTCCAGCTGAGGCCCAGTGTCCTCCGGAGAGCGATTCCTGCTCGGAGGTGCAGCAGCGCCACAGAGGGAGCCCCCTGGAGGTGGGTGAGGTTTGATGTGCTCTAATCTGGTTGTCGGTGGGAGGAGGGGATGGTGTTGTGGAGTTGTTTGGCATCGGCACCGGGACTCTCTGTGACTGTGTGGTCTTCGGAGAACCACTTACCGCCCCCATGCCCTCCTCTAGTTCCAGGCTCGGGAAGGTGAGGCAGGCTCCTTCCCTCCTTAACCAACCCCCACCCCCCACCACTACCAACCTGCTGATTAAATCAACCCTACGCAGGGCAAAGCAAGATAACAGTAGAAAAGTAGGCCGCCTTCACTCGCTGTCACAGGAAGAGGAAGTGCCTTCACCTGTGCCTTGTGCCTCGCTGGCGCTGCCGCTACAACCCGTTGCACAGCTGGAGACGAGACAGTGAGCGCGACAGATCAGAGAGCACATGTTGCGTTTCCTGCTACTGCGACTGTGTCGAGTGACCATCTGAGGCCTCAGAACAAAAGAGACGCAGAGAAGAAGGCTCATTTCTGCCGTAACTGAAATCACTCACCGCTCGTCGGATGTATCAGGATGATTCTGTGCTCACTGTGCCGAAATAACACACAGGAGTGAGTCAAACACTGTAATTTACATTCTGCCTTTTGTGCATTTAACTTAAAATATTCCAACCTGAAACAAATGCCTCAAAAGAAGAAGGTAACGTTCAAACACTGTGAATGTTTGCATTTCTTGATTTTGATTACGAAGTCAGGTAAGTTGTTGCAAAATGTGTCTCAATAATTAACATAAATCAATTTAGCAACTAAAGTAGTGGAAAGAAAAACAGGTTGGGATTATTATATATATTTCCCTACATTTAACATGCCAATGAGCAAATCCCACAAACATCAGAGATCTGGGATGGCGAGTCCTTCTCTATAAATTCTATAAATGTCTGGTCTCTTTTCATGGATTACTGTCATTTGCCATCCGCTATTGTGAGCGCCTGCCAGGCGGGCTTGCCATTTCTGGGCCTGTGTTTCCAACCTTGATATATTTGCCAAATGAATATTTGAAGCTGTAATTAAATTTATCCCACCTCTACACCTTCTGTAAGACGGCCACCTTGCACATTTCTCACATGCCATATTTCAGCTATTTTTTGTGTGAAAAAAAACACACACACAGCTTGTTGCCATTTTTTTAATGATTTGGAATGAGGATATTTTTACTGGAATAAATCTGATTTCAGGACATTCATAATGGTCCTGCTTACATATTCAGACATAAATACATATCGTGTGGCGAGAAGAGCATTCACAGCTGTCACTGGCTTCATAAACAAACTTCATAAAATGTCTGTAAATATGATTAAAAAAAATTAGGGGATGACATTATAACAGAATTGAATACATCAAGCAAAAAAAAAAAAAAAAAACACTGCTCCTGACAAACAAGTTACTATTTCCAGACAGCCAAGAGAAGGCGCTTAAAATCAGCATAAATGTGTCCACATGCAATAGAAAAACTCTTCTCATTAACATATTAACATATCTGCTGTGGAGTTATGTTTTTTTTTTTCTCACATTTGAAATGTAAATCCAAAAAGTTTATTGTGTATTTTTGTAACAAAGGATACAAGTGAGCTTTCGACAGGAGGAAAGGTAATATTTTATTAAAAGACTACATACAAGAGGAGGCTTAAACTATTGTTCATCCTGAGACATAAGGCCTTGACGCGTGCAAGAAACAAACAAAACATTTGATTAATTCATGATGAGGAACAATGGCTTCAACGCTGTGTGTTTTCTTTTTTCTTTTTTTTTGTCTTTTGGGAACACAGATTCTTTCACAGACTTTTTCAGAAAATCCAACACACACTGGGAGAGCTGATTTACAAAATGATACATGATTGTTTCAGTCGAAAGCTGACTGTATGTCTGAAGTAATACTGATTCTGTTAAATAATCCCTCATGCATGTTGTTTTTTATATTGTATTATTATTTTTTCAGTCAGACAGTTAGCGTCTCAGTCAGAAACTCTCCACACACACTCACAGCTGTCTTGTCCATCCTCTGTCTCTCCATCATCTGATGACTGACGCGTCCTGTCGTCGCCCTCCCTCTGAATCCTGTTGCTTACACTTTAAAGGAGCCCACTCCTCCTAATTAAAATTTCAGAGCCTCCCAATAATTACCACTGGTTCCCCCCTGTACTTTTGAACTGCACTCGTGGTGACATAATTCATTAGTGTTTGTCCAAAGAAATGATTTAAAGTCTTTAAAGTGCTCCTCCATGCAGAATAGCTATTAAAGCATCCATATGCACATATGCTTGGAGCGTTAAACGGTTTGTTGAAGTCAGGCGGGGTACAAGCAATGATAAACATAAATTATGACTAATACACTGCACCAGTGGCTTTTTCGAAAATAAAAAATTACTGACACAGGGAAACCACTTTGGATCCGCCGCCGCCGCAGCGCAGCAGCCCCCTTCATCTGTGTGTGCTGAAGCGAGGATGTAGGAAGCACAACACAAATGGCTCGGGCATCACCTTGAATATTCAGATGGGTAAGCTAATCGTTTATGCCTGGATACACCATTGTGATTACCTGGCTCCTTTGGCATCACTTCTGAGCTCTCTCAAGGCGATGCAGAGTGCCTTTTGTTTTCATTTGGTTCCATTAAAAAGTTTAGACCACACAATGAGACTCTACCGCCGAGGAGCGCCATAAATTTATAGCAATAAATGTTATTTCTTTTGCTCTAACAACCTGTGATTACTGTGCAGAGTGCAAACCAGTCGCCACTATTTGTGACAAACACCCCAGATGAGGAGTGTGTCTCAAATGACATAGGAGGAAGATGATTTTGCCACCTAACAGCTGGTGCAAACGAGTAAGATTTCCATGACTTTTACACCAACTCTGTCACTCTGTGCATGTTACTAGTGCGTGTGCACACCTCTCTCATTTCTGTCCACATAAATATGTGCTTATTCATAATTGAAACATCTTCGTCTTGTGATTTCGGCTGTTTTTAAATGTTTTTATTGATGTAGTTGTAGCTCTCATACGCTCCTCCTTATGGACATTTTGAGAATGTACGCTAATACGAATGCATTTAACTAAAACAACAGATCATTACGAGTGGTTAACACAGGCCGTAATGTCGATAGACGCTGAAATAATTAGTTGAAATAGCAAATTGTGTAATTAGTCGACAGAAAATTCATCTTTTTGTTACTCTGATAATTGTTTCAGTCTTTTTCCAAAGTAAAAACATGAAACATTGAGTGTTAAACTTTGATAATGAAAATAATCATTTGTTGTTAGAGTCCTGCTTTTGCTTGCTGTATATTTTTTCCGTGTTTTGCAGCACTTGTACCTTGTTCAGAAAAACTGCTGCTGAATATGGTTTTCATGATTATTAATGTTGACCCGTCTTGCTGCCCCAGCACTCTCACCTTCACTGTGAGAGCCTCCAGTTCACGGAGAACACGGCCTGATGTATTACCAAGCGCCCTGCATTCATCACTTTGTTTCCCCCTTTGTGTTTCTCCTTTTTTAAGGGAACTGCAGGAATTATTAGCGGCTTAGCACCGAGAGGCCCCTAAGTAGCTCTCGGGGTGTAAGCCTCTCTCCCAAGTCAAGGCCAACAGCGCTCTGAGCTCCTGGCCCCATTCAGTGATAATGTACATGTCAGCAGGGACACGCAATGATCCCTCACTTCTCCATGCTAAATGATCATTTTCTTTCTTACACTCTGTCTTTCATTCAAGTAAATCCACTCCCCTAAAAGAAAAAAAAAAAAAAAAAAATCTCCCCGAAAAATATTAACACGGTGTCGAACAATAGTCCTCAGAAAGCATGAATCAGCAGATGATTCCCAATTCCATGCACACAACAGGGGATTGTGTCGAGGCTTCGTGTGTGTGTGTGTGTGTGTGTGTGTGTGTGTGTGTGTCAGGGTGGGTGGAGGGGAGCCTCTGTTTGCACCAACGCTCCCATCCAACAAAATTCCAAACCCCCGGCATCAGTACAGAGCTTATGATCTGTGGGAAAGCTGAGGCGAGTTGCGGAGCGGCGGAGCACCTCGCCCGAGTCTCCAGACGGCCTGATTTGGGAACGCCGTGAAATCCGTGGCACCTCTCCTGGCTTCCTGGCTGAACGGCTGCCATATCTTGTGATGGACTGAGGCAGGAGAGAGCGAAGCAGCCAGGGATGAATACGGCTTAATCTTTACCCAGGCCACATGTGTGTGCATGATAACATGGTTGCTTTCTTCCTGTGCAGGGTTATTCTCCGCCAGCTGCCAGGTTAGCTGCCTCGCACAGCCGTGTTTCGCTGCGATATTTGCCCGCTGTAAAAAGAACTATTGCACCTAAGGTGGGGGCTAATGCATGTTTTTGGAATTGGCGGTAATTCCTGACACATTTCGAGAGACAGATAGGGTGTCTTATAGCAAATGACAATATATGTAAAGACACCTAGCTGCCCCCCCCCCCTTTAGTTCCTAATATTTTATTTGTGAGGAGCCTCCTTACGCTGGGGATAGAGGTTATTTTTATAATTAAATGGCGGCGTTGTGATCAAAAGCAGCTAGACATGTAGAAAAATACCCAAATACACATTTGAAGTCAGGTCGTCAGTCTGCAGACATAAGAAAAATGCTCCTCTGCGACACAACATCACACCAGGTTCCTGCACAGAATAAATATAGATCCAAATGTGTCTGCGCTAAATAGCCGCTAATTTTTTCCAATTTTGACTTTTGCAACAAAGACAGAGACATTAAAGCAGCTTTATCCCCCATTCTTTACAATTCTGTTTGTCTGAATTTGTGGGTGTGTGTGTGTCTGTGTGTGTTACTTGCAGGTGCTCTTTACCCCATCCATTTTTTTGCCCATCATCTCCATAGGCATTAATGCAATCACTCCAGCAGCTTGGTCTAAATTTCCCTCCTTTCTCTCCTTCTCGCATAAACTTTCTCCCCCTGCGCTCATCTGCCCGGCTACACAAAGCCCATTTATTATGATTGCATTACCATAAATGATTTTATAACATCTGCTTGTCAATAATTATCGTACAAATTCCTGTGCCCTCTGACCCGTGCTCTGAATGAACCCCAGGTGTAAGGCACTGTCGGGCTAATGAGTAGCGCCACGCTAGCACATTGTCCCCACGTCACTGCACACAGCCACCCAGCCACTTCAATTAGAGTCTGGCACACGCCTTAATATTAGCTGAAAATTGAGGCAACATGCGCTAATTGAAAACATTGCATTCAAGAAGAGGGAGACTATAAGCACATAGTGAAGATCTCTGATCTAATATCCTAAAGGATGCACAAACGTGCAGAGGGAGTGAGGATGTTGCAGAGTTTTGACGCAGTTTGAAAAGTCTCTTCAAATGTTGCTCTGTTCCTCTGTCTTCATGTATTTATTTGTCTATTAATCGCTGGTGCTGTGCATATCATCAAAGCAGCAGCAGTTATGTGGACGAGGGCAAGTAGAACAAATCTGGACTATTCTAAGTATCAGGACTTTGCTGAAGAAGAATTTTAGTGCCAATTCTAAATAAAGTTATATTATGGAGGGACACACATTATCTTAACCCCCCTATTTAGCATTTATTTATTTATTTTTAAAGTATATACAATTATGAAATGGTTCATAACACACCAGAAAATACTACAATGTTATATACATATATATGTAATGTAAGCAGACATAAAGACAATTATTTAGCATTTATTAATGAATTTGGTAGTTAATGGTAGCATTGTTTTGTCTAATTACTATTTGTAAGGTCAGGAATGAACCATAAACATGTCTTTGTGACATTCAAACACATTTACATTTATACTGTACCTTTACTCTTTTGTTTAATCTGTGTCATTCAATTTTCAACTCGTTTTTATCTTCCATCTATATGTTTTTTTTTGTTTTTTTGTTTTTTACATCGCCTTGACTTTCTTTTACTTTAAATGTCTTTTTATGTCTCATGTAAAGCACTTTGAATGACCTTGTTGTCATTAGGTGTTAAACAGATAAACTTGCCGTGAGTAAGTATAAAGCTTTTACAGCACAGTGAGGATTTGTTCATGCGTGTAATCTTTTATCATTAAATGTAGTTACAGCTCTGTTATACTATATTATCAATAACTCTAACTTATTATTTATACACCAGTTACACATGCACACAGCAAAAGTTACATTTGCATTTAAAAAAAAAAAGTCAAACATTGTGTACGTCTTAAAAAAAAAAGAAGAAAAATTAAAGCAGCAAGTGTTTATGAAATTCATTTCTTCCCAAAATATTGTAAAGGCTCCTACATTAATGGAGTAAAATGTAAGCGAGTGAGATCTTCCACCACGCCAAACAAATCAGTCTCCTAACACACAGCAGCATCACTTAAATGCCACATGCTCACATTACCAACTATTATTTAAGTGCTCAAATACGCTGAAGTGCATCAATGTATTACAAAAGTCTTTTTCTCCCTGAACAGCGTCTAGTTGCTCTGCAGCAGACATAACCGCAGTGTCAGATGCAGTCCTAATTGAAAAGTTAATTAACTTTTTGAAGTCATCAGCTGTCACTCCTGCAAATCAGACTCCAGTCCGGCCCCCCCGAGACCAACTGTATATCAGTCTTAATGGCTGGGGACCCTCTGCTTGGCTATGTGGGAACATTTGGTCATTGAAAGTACCATTTATAGAGTATTGTTTAATTAAAGTCAAATTAAGAGAACTGAATGCGGAATTTAATTTCTGGTACGAATTATTGTCGAAAAACAGAGTGCGACTCAGACAATCAAACTTTTCATTATCCTCTTCTCCCTCCTGAGGTGCCTCTGCTGCTTCTTTGTTGACAACTCCCAAAACACAAATGAGAGGAAGCTACCCACAATGCATTGCATATCTACACATTTTCTCTCATACATCCACTTCCGTCCGTCTGACATTTTTTTGTTTTTAACAGACAAAAGCTTCCACTCGCGGCCCCGTCTGGAGCAGATAGCTGTCTCAGAAGTGTCGCAATCAGGGTGATATTTGAAATTCCACAGATATTATGAGGGCCGCCATGAGAACCAGTGATATCTCTACGATAGTAGAAAACACCCTGATAAACCGATCATAATAGAAGTCTAAAAAAATATTAAATTTTGAATCATAAACTGCATGTTTTGTTGCTCTAAAACTTTCTCTTCTTTTGCACTTTGTACATTTTCGGAAAGTGAGGACACTTCCCACAGGAGGACATTTCTGAGAGCGAAGTCATTTTACCTTCATCTGGTAGTGAAATATGGGGAGGAGGGGGGTGTGTATGTAACAAAGTCCCAGGAGAGAACTGGTAACATTGCAATTACATGGTCTGCGTCTGCCACTGGACCCCCATCAGCGGCTTCCTTTAACTGTGAATAAAACTGGTTGGCAACAGGAACGATGTCAGGACTGTCTAGTATGTGTCGGCATGTTCTTATATAGTCATAATTTATAATTTACTTTCACCTTCTTGAGGTCCTGGAATTGGATTTTATTTACCAAAATGACTTTTTCCCCATCCAAGTGTACAAGTAGGTTTATATGACATCAGCATTTTTTTGTTTTTGTTTTGATCGATTATGTTAGAAAAGGTGAAAAAAAGGCTGCACATCAAAACTTGAGTCCCAAATATAACCCTTTTGTTGATGCTTCATTGTCCCACCTCTCTATAATTTCCAATAAGGAGCAGATATGTAACTGATATGTAGGAAATCAGCATGAGTTACTTCCACACTCGTACTTTCCGACGGTCTACTTCACTACATTTCTTCTCCATCACACAATCTTTCTTTCTCTCTTCCCCTAAAACCGACTTCTGAATTCAAGCCAGAGTTGTCAAATTCAGCGGGATATGAGTTGAAATTCAGCCATACCGCCGTCTCATATCAGAGGTTCTGTGGAGACGGAGCCCCCCGTGTTGTTTCTGGGGGTCAGCGCAGGTTTAATTGATTCTCCTTCTCTCTCCGTCTCTTATTAGGGCCACAGCGCCTCTCCATGGGAACTGCTAATTGGCCCTCCCCAGTGGCCACTTGGAGAAGCAGGCAGACGTGGCCCGGTAGACACTTCTGCCGGTCCACAGGGACGCCAGCGGATGAGAGATTCACGCCGACTACGCGGCTCTGTGGATCTGCTTCTTTGGGGACGTCAGTCTGATGTCTCCCTCCTTCGCCATCTGGACACCAGATTTATTGAGACCAGAGAGACTCCACGCGATTTTCAGAAGACGACACCTCTGTATGTTCAGACGGGCGCGTGCTCCAGTACTAAGTACCCTTAAGAGGACCAGTTTGAGTTTGAGACTCTGAGAGGGGGAATGGGAGGTTTTGGGAAAATGAGAGTACTCTTTAAAAGAAGAAGTGAAGACATTCTTTTGAAAGTTGAGGACATTTTTTTAAAAAAGAGGCCGTTTTTGGATTGTGAGGAAGTATGTGAAAAGTGCATTCTGGCCAGTCAAAGGCCTCGGCTGTTAGGGTGAAGTCAAGAAGTGCAAACATGTGAGTGTGTGTTGTGTGTGAGAGAGAGACAGAGAGAACAGAGACAGAGAGAACCGTGTGGGAGTATAAGGGATGATTTAAAGGTCGTGTGTGTTGTGGGAACAGCTTGTACTTGTGTGTGTGCATGTAGGTGAGTGACAGTGAGGTTTCACTAGGAAGGGGTGACAGCTGCGGGCTCACTGTATGTGTGTGTTTGCAAGTAAGTTCAAGTGTGTTAATTCAGGGGTTTAGGAGTGTTTTTGATTTTGAGGAAGTGGGAATTGGGACCGTGGGATGTGTGTGTATGTGCATGTGTGTGTGTGTGTGTGTGTGTCCAGCGAATAAAGGTAACTGCGAATATTTAAAAAATTTTTTTCTTTCTTGCTTGCGTGACTTTGCCAGCCCATGCACGATAGGACATTTGAAAGCGTTAGTGAAACTGACCTTGATGTTTGATACCCAGAAGTGAAGATGAGCAGATAGGCAGCAGACTCTCACCTCAGTTGTTCTTCTTTTCTCGCTTCCCTTCAACCACAAAGACACAAAGCGAATGTTCCATTTATTCCCTATAAGTTTACTCAGTCTGAGCATCCTGTGTGCTCGATATAAAACCAGCGCGTTTCCTCGAATGTGACATTTAAATCTTTTAGGTAGAATTTTGTAAGAGAGCTGGAAGGCAGTGTGAGATCTTTTTTTTTTTTTCAAATGGATTTTCTATTCACACTTTTTAAAATAAACCTGAGCACCAGCGCCACGCCGAGAAAAGGAAACAGTTTCACATGCGTACGTTGAGATATTCTCACGGTGCTGAAAGGCTGAGGGTGCACAATTTTTACAGTTACTTGAATAATATCAAAACATTCACACCATTGTGACTCAACAAGTGCCCGCGGCTAAAACTTTTAACTAAAAGTTTTTCAGTTTCTTTGTTGTGGCGCATGTTTTTAATGAAATGCCCCAAATTTACCTGAAGCGCCTGTCACCACTTTTTCAGTTTCGTTTTTGGTGGACCAATAAATGTAAATGAAACGAGAATGAGAGGTTTTCCACAGCCTGCTTTGACGTTTTCAAAACATCTTAATAATTAAAAAAAAAAGAAAAAGGTTAATTGTGGTTTAAATACAAACACTGTTACAGCAAAAGGCGCAAAAAGGGATCCTCTCTGCAGAAATCACATCAGAAGATTTCGAGGGAGGAAACATCCTGTGTGAAAAAAAAAAAAATCATATCAAAACTCACCAGTCATAATGGTTGTAAAAACCACAGTGAAGTTACAACTGTGCAGGACGAGTGGAATTGAAAATGAATCAGGCGTGAAGTTTCTCAGCGTGAGTACAGAGAAATCACAGTGGATTCCAGAGAGAGCCCGGGAGTCAGGATTAGCGTTTGAAGGCTAAATGGTGTTATCGGTTCTGATTAAGGAGCATGTACGTGGCGCTCGCTCCACCTCCGAGACAGTCATGGATGTCAATAGGGCTAATTGGCTCATTAGACCAGGTATTTAACTGTGCTATAATCATTCTGTGTCATCACTTAAGCCCTGGTGGAGCACGAGGGGCTTGGCGACTGAATACCCCCCTAACCTCTGGAATAATTTGAGATACGAGACGGAGGAGAGGCTCGTCTGACAGGGAGCGTGCAGGACGGCTCATGATACCTTCTGCTGTGTGGATTTTCACCTTTCCTTTTTTTTTTTTTTTAACATTTCCAGCAAATGTATGAAAGGAAGAATCTATCCTGTAAAAAAAAAAACAAAAAAAAAGCATTTCTTTAGACCTGCGTCTGCAGCAACCACGTGACTTTTTTTTTTTCTTTTCAGTAAACAGTAACAGTAATTTCAGTGAATCTCTAAAGCCAGGAACAAACCTAAAAAGACTAAACATCCCACGTACGACAATGGATTTCCCCCAAAATACACCAATGTTTTAACCTCGAACAAGTTATTACAGCACGGACCACACTGAATGACAGTTGCAGTATGACTGAAGATCTGGTACAAGATAAATCTTGTAAGACCGCAAATTCTTGCATGTGACTTGTCAGTCAGTTAGAAAAAAAAAATAAATCTCACAGTTCATGTTTGAGTTTGCATGGAAAAGATAAAAAGAAAAAGACAAAAAGAGAGGCGGACACAGTCTGGAGAGTTTTACATTATGAGAAAACGCAGGGTGAAGACCTCGCCTCGTCATTTACAGCACACCACACTGTGTTTTGGTTTTTGCTTACTGGTTTCAGATCTGTTTTTTTTCCTACCCTTTACATGTGATGTTGATGGTCCTTATTCCAGCCACAAAAATTATGCATTTATAAATTAAATGAATACAGAGCTCAAAATGATCCTTAAACACTTGACAATTCTTGATTTTATCTCCTGTAAACAGTACCTGGTTCAGACTCCAACAGCCTCACATCAGGACAACACATGCTAAACTTTGTTTAAATTGTACTTTGAACACAGCTGATGCAAAGTGGTTAGCACTGTTGCCTCACAGCAAGAGGGTCCTGGGTTCAAGTCCCTGGTTGAGGCAGGCCCTTCTGTGTGGAGTTTGCATGTTCTCCCTGTGCCTGTGTGGGTTCTCTCTGGGTACTCCAGCTTCCTCCCACAATCCAAAGACATGCAGGTTAATTGGCAACTCTAAATTGTCCCTAGGTGTGAGTGGTTGTCTGTCTTTCAATGTCAGTCTTCGCCCCAAGATAGCTGGGACAGGCTCCAGCACTCCCTGCGACCCTGTGTGTGCTCAGGATAAGCAGGTTTAGAAGATGGATGGATGATGCAAAGTGCTGAGCAGATTAGTGATGGACACAAGTGAAAACCTTCCACTTGGTTCTGAGGAACTGAAACCCGACCCAGGATCCAGGTCAGGCTGGGTCCATATTGGAGAACTTGGTGATCTCTCTCTGTTTGGGTCTATCCAGGTCGACTTCACCTTGGATCTTCTCTTTTATTTTTAATATAATTTATGCCTATTTGGGTGAATATCTGAAGTCACACTCCCAACAGGGTGCATACAGCTAAAACACAAACGTAGATGCAGTTGAAAACCAATGAGTAGTCTTCTAAAGGGCCCTGTGGCCTTGGTGGTTAAGACGGATAGCATACGAAGTTCACTTGGCACGGACCTTTGATGCATGTCACATCCCTCTCTCTCTCTTTTTTCATGTTTCCTGTCTATACCTCCACTGTAGGCTGCCCAATAAAGACACGGAAACACAAAAGAGAATGAACATACGTTTCGGGTTATTTCTTAGACACAATCAATGAACTGAGACGATCAAGTCAAGAAAAGACAGAGCTCCTCAATTTTGATGCAGTCACCGAGGAAACATTGTCACCAAATCATAACTGTAATTGTCCCAACGGTTGTAGTCAGTTGTGTGTCAGACCCTCAATTCACATAGAAACAGCTGAGGCGGGTCAGGGAACAACAGTAGATAAGATTTTACCACAAAGGTTTTCCCGGACTGCACTGAGCACGACAGACTGCTGATACTGTTTACAGAGTGAATGGGTATCTCATAATGATGGCTTGAAGTATTTCTTGAAATCTGTAGCCTGCATGTAACATAACGTGCTTCATCAAAGTCAAATGAAAAACAAAACTGCAGCACAACTCAAATTATGCAGAAAAAAAGAATAAATCCTGAAAAGTTGAGACCAAACACATCGCCCCACTTTGTTTTCCCCGTCTCTGCACAGTTCCACACACCCCTTGGAAGCTCGTGCCATCGCTGCCGTGGTCTTTGCTTAAATGAGGAGAGGAGGGGGGTTGGTGTCCTGAGGGCCTGTGGAAGCTGGCATGGTGCTGACCATGCCGCCGTTTTCCTCTGAAAGGAATGTCTGGTGTGGCATCAGTCACTGCTGGCATTCTGGAGATGGCCTGCCAGTCCCCCATCTTTGTGCCACCTGCTGCACACACACACACACACACACACACACTGCAGAGAAACATAAACGCCTCACACTCGGCTCCCACCCTGTGCATGGCAGTGATAGGCAGAGGACTAAGAGCGCACATCCTTATCGACGCCAATCCAGATGAACCTACAGACACGCTTCCCCAACACCCCAGACCCTCTCGCTGCACAGTTGGCCATCATTAGCCTTCTTTTAACTATGACAGTCCTAAGGCTAAGGGGAGGGGGCTGGGGGATGTGGGGGGCCACCACTGCCAAGGTGCTCCCCTGATTTGCTACATTTCCCAGGGCTACGGGGCCTCTAGGCTTACTGGCCCATAGAGACATAAGCCCCGGCCTCCCTGGAGGCTCTCGGCCAACCCAGACGCTTGGCATGGGCCGAGCCGCCCAATGGGAGCCGTCCAAGAGCCGTGGATGGCTATGATATGTTTCCACCGAGGGCAATTTCTATCATGTGGAATTTCGATGGATGAAAGGAATGTGTTTTGCTGGGGGTGGACTGAGCGAGAGCAAGTCAGGCTGCTGCTTTCACACATTACCCCGTCACACAGCTGAAATGTGACGGTACCTTTCATCAAAATGAGAGTGAATTTAGGATTCAGAAAACAATGACCCAATATAAGGCACTGAAGGGCCTTTCACCTAAACTGTAATGAAATGTCACTTACCTATATATGGTATGGTATGAGATTTGTGCTCCTACCTCAGTATAATGAAGGAGAATGTGATTTTGTTTTGTGGTGCTGAAAGGATTCAAGAATTACTTTTACAAATATTCATCAGCAACATCTTTTTTCTCAGTGTGCTTTTTACTCTGGGGCATCCAGCTCAACTAAGTAGGAAGTAGTTCCTCCAGTGAGAAAACCACTGACTGTGTTTAATGGCACCATTTTATGTGTCAACATCTTTTATCAGACATGATTATTTGCTTTTTCAACTAAAATAACAAAATCTGCATATGATCTACATCTACATGGACCAAACTGAATCAGTTTTCACTGCTCTAACAACTCTGAATATATTCAGTGACGTTTTTTTATATTTGTACCTACCATCTATGCATCTATGCAAGGTGAGTCAAGTGTGGTTCATGTTAGAGAAAGAATTTTATTTTTACTGTAGACTAAACCCGAAAATACTACACCCCTTCATACTCTGCTGGGATACAGAGAGAGGACTTTTAAGGGCCCGCTACGACCTGCAGACACAGCTTTTATTTTCAGATTTTAAACACCACATTAGAGGAAACCTTCTAAAATATGTTACTTACCGATGTCTGTGTTACAGCTCTGTTAGCACAGAGCTTCTGCTCACACTCACTTCTCTGTCATCCAGAACCTCCAGCAGCTCTGCTCAGAGTGTCGGGGTGGAGAAGTATCAGATAATGAAGAGGGCGCAGCTCGGTGCCGTTGTGGTGGATAAACAGCGTCGACAAATATTTTCAACAATAATTTAATGCATCCACTGTAATGTTTTTGCAAATAAAAAAAACTCATACAACAACACAGTCAAAGCAGCATTGTAAGAGCTCACACAGCTATGAGTCAACATGCTGACAGACTCCTGATGATCACCTCGTGGACCGGAGCGGTCCACCTGCTGCATGAAGGGCACACTGCTTCCTGCGATAGCACTGAGCTCTGTGCATGTAAATTGTGAGTTTTACAATCGGTGCTGCAGAAAAATATGATGGCATTCATTGTTTGTGGCTTCATTGCTGTAGCTGCTATTTATCATTTTTTAGGAAGCTTAAACGTTATCAATAATCTGGGTTTTTACAATTCATAAAGACTGTCAAAATGAGAGTACTCTTTAAAAAAAGTGAAAGATGGCACACACCAAAACACACCCCCCAGTCAAAGGGTTAAAGGCACACTGATGAAAGATTACGGTAATTTTTAATCTAGACGTGTTGTTTTTTTAATTCGCTCTGACTGCTCTGCCTTGATGGTTTTGATTAATACGGCCAGGAAATGTTTGCGAGCAAGACATATACTGCGATTCATCTGCAAAATAATCCAATCATTACCAACTAATGACGGGGGGGGGGGTGAAAAATGATGCGAGCCCGCCGCGTCTCCCCAACATGCATCAGGGCCCCTTCGACGCAGAGGATTGGAGGCCCCACCTGTCACAGCGATACAGTAATTGCATTGTGGGCTCTCTCCTCCGCTCGGCTCGCGCTCCTCTCTTCCCCATCTACCGCCGTTCAGCTGCGCAGACAATGCTCGTCTTAATGAAGCCGTCTGACGAGGTGGCAATTACAGACTTCTGTCACTGTCACCAGGGGCAATCGGGGAGGAGGTGGAGGCGGGTTGGAGGATATCTTACCCCTGAGGGCTTCTCCACACCCGCTGTGTTACGCTGGATGGCAGGGTGGCTAAGCTGCTGTCAACGGCAACTCGAGAGTGCGAGCTGGATTAGAGGTTTGCCTTATGAGAGATTGTTAGAAATGAAGTGATGCATCGCGGCGTGTGGAGATGTCTCCGGATTGACGAATGATCCGGTGACACTTCCACGCACACTTGAAAATGAAGCAGTGCTTCCATGTGCAGCAAAAGAAATCAAACAACTGGTTTAAAGGGTTTTTTTTGTGGGGTTTTTTTTGTGACTTCTTTTAAAGCAATTTCTCTTGTTGAAGTGTAAAAGGGTCAGTTCATTCAAGTGATTCATTATGGTGTCATCGTCAGGGTTATTTATTTATTTATTTTCAGACTGGACTTGAGACTTGTCTTACAGAAAGACTCATAGAGTTTTAAGATGAAGACATCCACCAGATGGGAAGGGTCTAACAAAAGCCACTACCTAAGTTAATTTATGGGATGTGTAAGAAGATTAAATCAGGATAAATCAACACACAATGATTGCGTGATGTTAATTCTTTGTGCAGTGACTATAAATTCTTGAATCTCGAAACACCTCTGCCCAAAGGTTGATGCCCAGGAACACCCCAAGTTTAGCGAACTAATAAAATCCAGTCAGAGTGTGCACACCACCACACACTTCTGATGGGTCATAAAAGATGATTGAGAAGGATTTTTTTTTTTTTTTTTAATATTTTTATATTTGAGATGCTTGAGATGCCTTGAGATGCTTGTCTCTCAGATCAACCACGCTACAATGGAAGTGTAAGGACTATTTGTTCTGTAGAGGGCAGTTTAAATTTCTGGTTAAGTCTGCAAGGGCACTGCCCTCGAAAGACATGTTACGATAAGATTATTTTTTTATTTTGTTCAATTTTAATGCTGTCCATGTGCACACAAATAACATTTCATCAGCCTCCTTTGTATTAACATGACACATGAAACACAGACAGATTGTTTGTATAATTTGGGTGAAGTGACCTTTAATCTAAATGCTCATCACTGACTCTGGGTCAGACCTAGCGTAACACATTTGGCTGACATTGCTGTTTTAATCTGGTAATTGGTCCAGCGGTGACATTTTTAGCATTTGTTCCACCTTATCCGACCACACTCTGTGAAACTCAACGTTATATCTCGCTTTGGAATTAAAAGAGTTGCAACTGTGCGCATTAAATTGATCTTTCAATTCATGCACAGGTGCCGTTATAAATTAGTCACCAAACCATGAATCACCGTAAAGTCTTAAACTCACCTAGCCTGGCGTGTCTTATTTTTTGTACAACAACAGACATTAGGAACACAATCAGGTTAGCCAAGCCGTGCTGAAAAATGCATGCAGAATATGAGATTTCTCTGGTCGCAGTGGTATCAAAAAAGCCATGGAGGCTTAAAGGGAAATGTGCAGAAGGGGCTTAAAGGCATTCCAATTCTTAATGGTGGTGTGATGGATGCACCACTACAAAATGGCATCACAGACCCGGATAAATGGTTCAGTCCAAATATAGCCCCCTTCGAGGAAGCAGCCTCTGTGTGTTAATAAAAACAACTGGAGAAAGAGTTTAACGAAAGTTTATTCAGACGCAGTTAGCGTGAGGAAAACGTTTGTATAGTTCAATTAGCAGGTTTATATGTGGAGTGAGCGTTGTACTGTAAAATCAAGGTTGATTGAGTGATATTAAACTACAACTAATATATTGATTTATCATAGTTTATTACAAGAAATGAATAGTTTTAACAAAAATACATACTTTTTCCAGTTTTGCAGACTTCCTCTAATTAAAGCCGCGTAACATTAGAACATGTTTCTTGTGTCTTGTGTAGTCCATGTGCCTTAGAAGAAATGAGTTTGTATTATTTAAACTTCTCCAGCAAACATACTGTACACCTAACAGCAACATCTGTGTACTTAACATTCCCCACACAGCACTTTAAAGTATCTCTTACTTGGACTGAACTTAATTGAATCCGTCTTATTGCTGCGCTTCAATGTTTTGACGTCTCCAATGAAGCTTAAACTTCAGCCGTGTTTGCAAAGTAGTTCAAATCACTCGCTATCAAACACTCACACACACTCTTCCTCTCACTCCAACACAGGTGTGCCCTGGTGCCTACAGATGTTGCCATGGCTACATCATGCCTACCTGCCCTATATAATTATGTGGGATACCATGACACGACACACAAAACAACATAGAGTAAATACACCCTCCATCTTGCTTCTTGCGTCTTGATTGCAAAGATCACTGTCTCCTCTTTATCAGTTTTACTTCACTCTTTCTTTCTCACTTTCTCCTCCAACTTTTTTGTTGTTGTTGTTGTTGGTGAGAAACGTTGACGGGTTGTTGATAATCTTTAGTGACGGGGTTTGACCCGTGTAGACTGATGTGTGCGTCTGCTCTCGGAATCTTTGACTGTCACCGCTTGACTACCAGGCATCCGTGTTTCCTTTCACAGATTGATTCTCGTCAGGGTGCAAAAGCCTCTGAAACACTATTTACTCCAGAGAGTTGTTAGTGCTGCGTCTGCTCTGCATGCAGCAGGGTGCAACTCCACTGCTGAGGCTACCTGCTACCTTCAGTCTGTGAATCTGTACCACGCAGGTCTCAGCTCTCCATCGACTCCAAACTCCTCGTGCAGTCAAATGGAGTTTAAGCGAGTGTAAGTGTTGCTGCAGACAGAGGTGATGGCGAGCAGTGTGACACCTTTAATACATTAAGTTTAAAGTGAGCCCGACTGTGAGCCTGTGTAGCTCAGCACCGCTCTTTGAGCTGATGTATAAATGTGTCCGCTGCGGGTGAAGTGGTCAGTAATTCGGGGAGCTCAAACGCCGGTAAAATTAGCTCTAACAATTTTAGTCCTCCCCGGTGTGGTTTTCTGCGCTTGCCTCGCTATGTCACCTCTCACCTACTTACTATTCTTTTGTTTCGACTTTGTTAAATTAATAGCAGCAGTTGCAAGTACTTAAATGGCAGCCATTAGTCCGTAGAGAACAGATTTTTAACCTGTCGAGCTGACCTGTTTTAAAGCAAGAACGGCAGAAAAAGATGTTAAATATTCACTTGATAGTTAAATTAATATAAAGCGTATCATGTGAATGTTTGGGAAAGTCACGAATGGTGAGTTTGGTTTGGGTTGTTTGAGTGTAATCTTCCACAAACTGAATGAAGAGCAACGTTAGCTTAAACTCTGACATCTTTTCTCCCACACAGTGAACAAACGGGTCATGTACAGGGCTTTCTTTCAATGACGGGTTCCTTGGTTTAAGTAACACTAGTTATTAAATATTAAATGTAATATTAAATTATTATGCTAATTAGCTGGGTATATTAACGTTATCGTCTTAAAGCCGTCTCTCTCCCCCTTTACGTTCACGTCACATGCTGCTTCAAGTGTTGCCCGTTTGTTGTGCAGCCTGCATATTTCACGCTGAAGACATAATATTTTGTGGGGGAGTAGTGAATTGTTTTTAACAAGTAGTGACAGTGTGCATTTATTTTGTGTATGTTGAGCTGGCAAGTTTAGCTTCTGAGTTAGCTAACGAAACCTTAGCTTACCGCTTGAGGAAAAGTGGCCACCTCGCGGGGCTTTTTAGCCCTCAAGACTCCTTCAGTGGTCTTGCTCCTCCTTTTGCTGCTGAACACTTTTTCATTTCTTCATCTTTATCTAGCAAATACTAAGACTTTTGACTCCTGACAAAACACTTACCATGTGATACCACGCGTTATACTATTTGCTCACAATCCTTGGTAGAAATAAGAACCAAACCTCAGATATCAGGAATAAACAAAACATTCATTTTGAATCGTCAATATTTTTTTTAAGGAAAAGACATTCAGCACTTTTCTAAAAGCTCTTTGGATGTATTATTTTTAAAAAATTAGCTGTGTGCATAAAACTTAATAAATTCCTTTCACTTCAAAAAAACACAAACTGCTTAAAAAGTACTTAAAGGGGTATATTGGGTACATAGTATAAGGTCTTTGAGTAAATACTTATTGTACAAGACACAAACGATTAAATGAAATAAAACCTAAGTATATATTTTAATGACTAACATTAGACGTGGTCATTGAAGAACCAGTTTAAAAGTGAAATGACACTGACAAACCTGTTTATATAGTGGACAATAACAGGACTCGGCTATTTTCGAAAGAGGAAAGTTAGAGTGGATCATTTAAATGAACCGAACTTGGTGAACTGCCCTCATTAGTTTGAATTGGCACTGACCCAGTGACATATCAGATCCATATTACCCGCAGTGGCTCATCAGAACTCTTCAGTTCACTCAGACATAGACAGGCCATTGTTTTAAGGAGCACTGCCCTGGATGTCTAGGTTCTCTGTGATTGAGTAATGAGTGCACAATCAAATTCAGGAGACGCAGAGGGCAGAGGAAGTTCAAACTCTAACTGAGTTTCTGAGATTCTGCATCTTTCTGCAACTTCTTTCCTCAACTGAGTACTTCTGAGTAGCAAGTGATATTTTTTTGACAGGAAGAGTTTACACCTGATGGTGAATTGAAATGACTCATAGTTAAAATCCCCCTAAAATATTAGAATGCAGAGTTGCTTCAGTTTCTCTCTCATCTTTCTGTCTCTGTCAGTGATTCATCCTTTACAAGTTAGCGAAAATTTCCCTGTTGCTTTCCACCTGGTTACAACTGACAGCCGTAACCAAATCCCACCCACGGCTCTTGCACAAAATAACCAGCAATCAACCTGTTATTAGTTTACGTTATCCTGACACTCCGAGCCTCATTTTCTCCCGACAGTCAGCACTGAACTGTGATTGACAAACTTCAGAGGTGGACCTGAGACGTGGCTGCGCACATTACTCACACGTTAACTCTGCAGCTCGCCAAGGTGTGCGTTAGTGTGTAATAGGCGCTATTATATTAATAAAGCCGAGCCATGCGTGACTCGACTTTCTCTCTGCAGCCGCCTCTCATGGCTGACTCCTTACCGGGGATTCAGTTGTGTGAGTTTGGATCAGTCTAATCACATTTGTTTAATTAAGCACAGCTAATAGACTCTCCAGGAGATAGGGTGTCTCGCTGTGACGGCGGTGCCACATTGAGATGCATGTCAAACATGGAGGCCTGGTATCTCTGCAGCTCCGTGCCGGTCGACGTGCCCGACATCCGACATGCGAGCCTAACACAGACAAAGCCGGAGGTTAAAGGCTGAAGGGTACAGGTGGTGGACTGGATGGGTGTCTAACAACAACTTTACTTGAACGTGCTCCTCCACGCCAGATGATTTGAGAGTGTTCCTTTGCATTCAGGAAGCACTGCCTGTAAAGTAAATAATCTGTGATGTTTACATAAAAGAAATGTCGGCTTTAGTGATTTAGCTTACTGACACTTCATGAAACTCTTCAGCTGAGCAGTTCAGCTGCTGCTCATCTGTCCATTCAACCCACGCTGACTCTTACCCCTCACCTGTTGTTACCCTCAGGACAGCTGTGAAGACTAACATCTAACAAGACTAACGACTAACATCGAAAATTCAGAGAACAGAAATAGTGAGAGCAAGCTTTAAAAGAAGAAGAAAACAGCCTTTTTTTAAAAAAAAAAAAAACTTTTTTGATGCATTTATTTTATTTTTTATGAGTGTATTTAATAAGTTCCCAATGTATAGACAGTGGGATGTTTGAGTGCCTTTGGAGATTATACTTCACTCAGCAACCAAAAGAAGAAGAAGAAAAAACTCACAGTGTCTCAGGGTTGGTGTGGATTGTTAAATTTAATAGAACTGATGATGTGTAACACATCTGAACTGCTTTGAAATGACTTTAAAAAGACAACCACTTCACTCACTTTAAAACAACAGCAACCATATGTGAACACACACAAACATGCCAACGACAGGACTTAATGAAACTCTTCTCTAATCAAACACAGGTCAGTTGACGGGAGTGCAGGAGAAAGTCAGATGACATTTTAATAGAGCGAAAATACCCTCTTTGGGAGGAGGTCGGGGTGGATGTCTGGTCAACAAAACATGGGACTGCTGTTTGTTTCAGATTTACTCCCGACAGTCGACCAACCAAGTACAAAATGACTATTATGTCATTTTTATTTAAGGGACTTGACGGGCTAGGATTCATATCAAAATTACTATGGTTAAGAGAAATCATTAGATTAAGGCAGGAATTGTTGCCCAAGAATTAACCAACTGAGAAAAATCAATTAAAATTAAATTTGAGGGCTACCGCTGCGGCCCGCGACAACAGTTGATACATATCATCACAATTAAAATTCTCTCACAACTTTCTCAATTTCCCTCCTGGGGATCGATGGAGTCTTGTTTTTACGCCAAGTGACACAAATTCACAAGAGGGTTTTCGACAAACTCGCAGCTCCAGTAAGTTTAAACCGGATCCACGTGATCATAGGATGTGTCTGCGGTCAAGAATCTGAAGACAGCTCGGGTTTAAAGAAGGCTTTGTGGATGGTGTAATTAACAGGACATCACAGTATGGCCCTCACACTTTGATTGACAGGTGATCTTTGGTGGGCATGTTTCAGAAATACACCTCAGAAAACCTGAAGATTGAAACCGGCAACTTTCCCCTCACAGAGTCCTCTAACATCTGGGCAGCTGCCACCCGTGTTCAGCTGACGCTCTCCACATGCAGTAATGTACTAAGTGACATTAAGCTGCCACAGCTGATGGGAGAGTTCACAGCAGACAGTAATTACACTTCGGGGCTGTTTTCTTTCGCCCAGCTGACTGACATCCCATTAACATCTGGAGGCGTGCGTGCTTTGGAGGCGCCGCTGTGGGTCAGCTTTTATTGTTCTGATTGGCTCTCATCTCCACTGTCCTCCTTGGCAGCGTGCAAATGAGGATTAATAGTGTTTCATTTGAGAGGTGAGCTTGTGGAGCGCTTCCGTTTCAAGATTTAAAGCTGGGTAGAAAAGCGAGGAGGGGAAAAAGGCAGGGAAATCCACACTTCAATTTCAATTCCTGCCTGGAGGCGAGCACGGGAACAAAAATCCAAAAAATCCGGCGCTCACCCCGCCGGTCGACAAGTGTTAGTCGTAGGAGTCCTTGTTAATTTTTAAAAGGTGAGCAATTATAAAAGAGCTACTGAAGAAAGTTGCAAACCCTAACCACAAAACCAGAGCAAAAAAAAAAAAAAGTGGCTGAGCATTCCAGATTTAGACGAGACGTCTGTCTTTTAGCTCTTGGGCATCTTTCTGAGACAAATTACTTTCAGTAGTCAATAGCCTGTAATTAAAATATACCCACTTGATGGAGAGGCAACAGTGTCTCTATTTAGTTATGGGTTGGAAAGATTAATTCTGGGGTGTATAACCCTTGTAATTTTCCAAGTGCTGTTTTATTGTTTTCGGGGGGGGAAAAAAAAAGTGCAGACGACTGAAATGTCTCAGCTCAAGGTCTGCTTTGATTTGTTTACACTTCACACACATTTGGTTCCCTTCTCCCTGCTTTACACGTGCCCTCTTTATGCTTCAGCGGCGTAGATGCACATTATCAATTTGCATTAACGCTCTGGAACTCATCCACGGCCCTCACATGCCGCCGCCGCGCCGATAATCTTCTCTGTGTGAACGCAGAGGTCAGGGTTTGCTGCTTTTGAATCCACAGAATCATAAATATTGGCACGGCCGGCGGCACAGTGACATGTGGAAACCTAAAGTATACAGAGTGTCTTATAGAGAGGGGGGGGGTCATCATTAGCTGGCCTCCCTGCTCTTGTGTCACTCCGAGCCCCCTCGCTCAACTTAGACTCACCGGTCCCCCTTGTGGCCAAAGATGCAACAGCAGCACGTGTGGGCTTTTCGGAGGCAGCATCATGAATTGTTGGATAAAAACACAGGCGGCATTGAAATCACCAGCTGTTGTCTGTAATGATGAAAACATCCCTAACTTTGCATGAATTTATAATTATGCAGAAAGCAAATTTGAATCTCTTTACTGGAACTTTTCAATTCCCATTCAGTCTCCCAGGAGAGGGCTGGTGTGTGAATCATATGCAGAGATTGTGAGTGTGTGAGAGATTTTTTTTTTTTCTCCGCCTCTCTCTCTCTCTTTTTTTTAAATGCAGATCTCAGATGCTTCATAATGAAACTTTTGTGGAGTCCTTAAACCACAACAAATGAACTTTTCTGAGAAGTATTTGCGCGTATCAGCTTACAATAAGGGCTCCGGTCCTCCTGTCTCCTCTCTGATAAAGAAAGTCACTGCGGACAATCACAATCATTTTCACGGACTCTTTTAAACCAAAATGTTTTTTCATCAGCTCTCACCTTCTGTTGTCTTGAGCCGGCTTCTTCTTGTAGCCCCCCCCCCACGTCCTCCAACAACCACCACTATTTCTATTTTCAATGGGATGTGTAAATTAAGTGTAAATGTAAATGGATCGGTGTGTTATTTATGCTAAACCCGGCAAGAGAAACACATTCATATTGTAAGTAAACAGCTGCTGCATTACCTGTGGGCTCCTGCACACCTGCTAGTGCAGAGCAGTTAGCCTGTGTGCAGATGCAAACTGTCAATCATTTCACACACACACACACACAGACGAAGACAAACACACAACAAATGAGTATAAATGTGTGCAGTGTGCAGGGTGCACACAAATCTAAAAACACAGACATGACACAAATTTAAATGTGCATTCAAATGTGATACACACACGCTCACATCACAGGCTCATCAGTGTGTGTGCACGTGGTAGAAGCTGCTCACACACACACACACACACACAGAGGATGGACACAATGATAAAATCAAAAATGAGTGGAGGAGAAACATCCATTCATGCGTGATCTATTTCATTTGTTTTTTTTTTCTTTTCTTTTCCTGTTTCTGATTTGAAAATCTGAACATTAAAGTCCAACATGTCGAGGTGTTCTAACAGGAGACTCCATGGAGAGACGTGTCTTATTCTCCCTTCACTGCCTCTAATATGTTCTTCATTGAGACTATTTAATTTAATTTGCCACTCTCTGAAACTTGAGATTTTTTTCTCCCGTCTAATTTCAGACTTTGGCAGGGGGATAAAAAAAAAAATCACTTATTTTCCATACTTTTCACATAGTAATCAACACATTGACAGCCGAAAATCAATTAAAATAGCACAAATACGTTTGGACAGTGTGAGGGCGAAAATAAAAGCTTTTTCTTTTTCCCCTCCGTTATCTGTCACTGTCCTCGGTGCCTCGGCTGCTTCTGCCCCAGGCTCTCCTCTTAAAGATGTCCAAGAAAGGAAATAATAATAATAATAATAAAAATCTAATTATTCAGTTCTTCACGTAAATGTTTTAACAAATTTGCATTCCTAAAGCGAAGATTTTATTTTATGTTTTTTTTATGTTTTGGACAGGCCCGCGGTACCACTCTCTTTAAATGTGTGTGTGTGTGTGTGATGGCTGGATCATCAAACGAAGTTTTATATATATATATATATATATATATATATATATATATATATATATATATATATATATATAAACAAAAGCAACAGCTTGCATTGATAAAATAAAGGCAAGAGTCTGGTTCAATAATGGCGCATTAAAAACGTTGAGCGCCGAATAGTGGCAATAATAATTATTTCCCGCTAAAAGCCTGCTTTAAATTGGAGAAATGAATGGAAAAAATAGCTGTCGGCGACAAAGACAGCAGCGTTCAGCCCCTCTTTGTTCCAACTTCATTACTCTGGGAAACTTTTTGATTCCTATTATTATTATTATTATTATTATTGTTGTTATTATTATTAATGTTATTATCATGATTCCCGCAGACAGGAGCCGTGGTGCTGTCCGTCTCTTGGTGTGATGAGCATGTGTTGCTGTGCCTCACGTCCCTCTCAGGTGTGCGGGAGCGGAGCTGGCACGGTGCCCTCCGCCACGCGCTCACTTTACGCACGCTGCTGCGCGCGAGAGTGCACTATTTACCACACTTTTCTTTTTTTTTTTTTTACCCCTTTCCTCTCCTTCTTCTTCCCCTTCTCCTTCTTCTTCTTGACATGCAAACATGTGGCGTGTAAATATGAAAATGAATGAGTGTGAGAGCTCTCTCTCTCTCTCTCTCTGTCCCCGGAGAGCAGCGCGTTGGAGAGGAGCGGCTGTAAAAACCAAAGTGGGGCAATGAGACAAGCTGCGCCACAGCTGGCAAATCATCGATTTGAGCATCAGAAAACGGGGAGGGGCGGTTCGTTTACCTGCCACCCTCTCAAAGCAGCCCTCCTCACATGCCGCCGCTCTCCTCTCTCCTCTCTACTTCACCCCCGCTGCCCGCAGCGCACGCTTGCTCACATTTTTCTGCGCTCCAGCCCGCCGTGTGCGCCTCACTCCCCCCCAGCGACAGAGCAAAAAAAAAAAAAGAAAAGAGAGACAAAACTTCAACCTCCGCCTGGTGCGGTTTTCTGCTATGAGACGGCTCTGGGCCCCCTCCTCCTCCTCCTCCTCCACCACCTCCTCCTCTACCCCTCCATCCCCTCCCACCATCCTCCTCAGCCGTAGGACTTTTTTAAAGCACTTCTTCCTCCCACAGAGCAGTCGCCTATTTTTGGATCTCTCGCCGTGGAGCAGTGACAAGAGGTCGTTCAACTTTTGATGGAAAACAGGAGGTCGGCGGCCGACTGCTGACTTTTAAGGTACGGTCCTCTCTGTGTGTGTGTGTGTGTGTGTGTGTTGGATGTGATCTGTCACTCCGTCCCATGTTCTCTGCGTGCGTTTTATTTAAAATCGCATTTATTTCTTTGCATGACTCAGAAAAAGAAAAGGGGAAAAAAAATAAAATAAAATCCTAAGGTGCACGTCCTCGGCTTCAGGAGGAGAGATGGATGTTCTGAATGAACACAAAGCGATTCACTTAAAACACACACACACCAAACGTGGCTGTTGGGATTTAATATTTCATAAAGAGGAGAAAGAAAGGAACAAAAAAAAACACAGGCTATGAATGTCACGCTTAATGGTAAATATAAACTCACACATTCATAACTTTTTTTGGGAGCCATCTAATTTGAGATGTGCAGGCCTGTGTGATTTGTGCACGAACAGGCGAAGCGCCTCGTGATGTTGGCGGGGTTAAGTACATCCATCTCCTCTAATTCATTTAACAACTTATTCAGCGCAGCACAGGAGGGAGTGATGCTGCCACCACAGCTTTTCAGGGACCAGGGAGCCTGTGTGGACAATAAAGTTGATTTAAAGTTTCCCTCTCCAGATGTCAGTCGTAAAGAACTATATATGTGTGTTTGTATATATTAGGATTTTTTTTGTAAGGGATGGCTTTATAATTTAAAACAGGCATTTAGCTTCTTCTTTATTTGTTTGTGTGTGTGTTGACAGACCTAACCCCTAACCGCTGACACGTCTCCATCAGAAATGCTGCAAGCCCAACTGCCCGTCTCCCTTTCTCCACTTTTTTATTGGGCCATTAGAGCCACTTCATTTATTCTCTCCATACACTTAATATTTAATTACGTGTCAACTTGCTTCAACACTTTTATGGCTATGACATGAAACACTTTGTGCAGTTCCCAAAAAAATAAAACACACGCGCACGCGCCTGCACGCTCTCCACTGTCTGAGCCGAGCGAGGTAAAGCAGGGGGGAAAAAAAGAAGAAAAAAAACCCCTAAAAGATAAAATAAAAGGTGTGACAGGCTCACAGGGAGACGAAGAGTTAATGAATTTATTGCTTTTCTTTCTGCCTGGCTTGGTGTGAGGCAGTCAGATGTACCGATACAGAAATGTGTAGTAGTGCTGCTGTTTGTGGCTTTTGTCACTGTGCTGATAAAGTAATTTCAGGTACAACCAGACCTGTGTGTGTGTTTGTGAGTGTGTGTTTGAGAGGGCGATAAAGACAAACAGAGCAGTTATGAGAAGATGTATTGCCACCTTAAAAAACTGCGTGGGCACTGATGTTCTGTGGTTTTACAGGGTTTTTTTTAAAGGTTTCACTCTCTTTTAGAAAATAGCTGACATTTCACATACACACAAACCAGCGTGGCCAGTGGCTGTCACTCTGATATTCAAGATAAATTAGACGCGGATATCAGCACAAATACACTTGTGCCAGACTGACTGGAGCTGGTGTCGTAGGTACGATCTGACCGTACTCGTTCATTTTAACCAAAGGTGTAAATGAACGACAAAGTAAGAGCAGGGGAGAGTGGCAGTAAAATCTGGCTGAAGAAGTTTGCGCTCAATCAGAAACTCGATCAGATAATTAAAGGGCGATTATCCTGAAGTGTACTGTGCAGCCTTCGGCGTCGCCGGTTGTTTATTATCTCGCTGCTGCTGTCGGGCTGTGTTCTCAGCTCACTCATATGCGATTATGAGGTCAAGCGTGGCACCTCTGCATGGGAGAAAACAGGTTATGGCACAGCGCCGGTGAGTATTGTTCCTTTTATCTTTGCAGATCTGTGGCAGTTCAAGGTGCTGTGGCTTATCTGGTCAGTGCCTCTGACAGCAGCGACACACAGCCCTTTTCCTGTCTCCGGCTGGCATGTGTCACTTCTTGTAAAAGTCTTCAGACACAAGACGAAAGCCTCAACGGCAGCTCGTGAGTGTTGAAACAAAACTTCTCGGTTTTACTCCTTCGGCTGTGAGCCTTAACTCCTTTTTTTTTATCAGTTTGTGGTTGTGAAAAGTGGCACAAAAAAAAAAAAAACTCGCTTACATATCTACGGCGTGTCGATCTGTTGGCAAAATTTCTCCACGTAAACTTGTTTGGCAGGAATGATAAGAATCAGAGTGTGAGGACGCCGGCACTGCGTGTGACTGCCAGGTCACACAGATCCTGCAGCAAAGCCTAAACATCTGTCGCAGCTTATTAGTGTGTAATTAATTCCTTTGAATGTATTCTGTCGTGTTCGCAGTTCGTACAATAAGCCCGCTGTGATTAACAATTAGGACGAGATCTGGGAAACACCTAAGTGTTACCACCATTCTACCTTTCTTCTTCTTACTTACAGGTTTAACCTTGTTAGACTTGCATTTTTTTTCCTCCCTCGGTTTATAGTTTCGTTTTCCTTACAACTGATCGAAACTAGTGCACGCTGCATTTACTACACTGTAATAGTGTAAAGGCAGGAAATCAGCTTGTAATGTTCAAAGACACCGAGGGTTCTTCTTGCTGTCTTTGCCTTACAAAGCATTACATCGCCTCTAATTGTTGGCTTGTCGGCCCGGTGGTGTTTACATTCCACGCAGACCGTAGGGCAGGAGGGACGCCGACTCCTGCGTAGCACCAGTTAAACCTCAGATTAGTTAAGCACAATGCAGTGGCTGTGGGTTGGCGCGCCGAGCTCTCACTCAGTCTCTGGCTGACAGACGCCGAGGAAAGTGGGCCGTCAGGCGAGAGAGAGAGAGAGGAGTTGGTAAAGTTTGCCCCCGTGACCCCGAGGGGGCCAATTAGTCTGCACGGTGGAGAGCACCGGTTGTGATTTCTTTTGCTGTTGTTGTTTTTGCTGTGCAGTCTGCCCAGAAATGACGCAGAGAGCGCTTCAGTACGCTGATTTCGAATTGATCTGCGCCCCGAATCTTCATCGGTTCGACGGCTTACAGGAAAAAAAAATCAAAGTGTGCAGGGAAAGTGTCGCCGCCGCTCGAACAAAGACACCTCTCCGTGTTCGGGGCAGCTACGCCGTCCTCACCTTTGTGCTGGAGTTGTGCTTTGAATTCTCGCAGCAAAAGAGATGCAGATTATTAACCCCCCCTGTCCTGTTTTTTTTTTCTTTTTTTTTCTGTTGAGTATGTGCTGGGAGTTTAGAGCTAGGCCGTGCCTCACTTTGCTGAGACTGATATCTCGGCTAAAACCATTAATCGTCTTTCTTTACCACCTCGATAATTATCACTGTAGCAAAATAACAGCTCAGCAAACAGTGAAATTATACCTGTGGTAGGGAGCAGAGTAAATACCTGTTTAGCTGCCAGCAAATGTATTTATTAGACTGTCGCCAGTAAATAAGAGGCCTGTCTCGTTTTTTAATGTGTGGCTCTTTGGGGATTCCACCCTCTCTCACACACACACACACACACACCGTCCCTGCTCTGTATGAAATAGCTCTGTTATGATTGCTAATAGAGGAGAAAGATAACAATGATTCCCAGCGTTTCTTCTTTTTTTTTTTTTGATGACATGTTGCAACTAGTTTGGAAAAAGAAAAGGTTGGTGAGTTAATAGGGACGGCTGCATTCCAGGGCTCAGAAAATGTAAGTGAACCCCCACTCCGACAGTCACAGACATACCACCCTGGGTGAGTGCTTAGTCTGTGATTCGGGAGTTACAGCTCATTTTGTCATTATCTGGAAAGTTCTTTATAAAAAAGGAAAAGATAGGAGGTGCGGGGGGGATGGGGGGGTGTTATGTTGTCCCAGCATGTTCGACTGCATTTATTCTGGCATATGCTTTGCATACTGTTGATCCAGATTCCTTGGCTTAGTGATAAAAGCGTCACATTGTTTTTGGGTCCTGACAATCAGCCCAGTTTGTCGAATGGGTTGGCGTGTCCTCGCCGGGAGATAAAAAAAAAAAAAAAAAAAAGGAAAAGAAAAAAAAAACCCCAAAGTCCGTCACGTTGGTTTTGTCACGCTTTTACAAAATGACATCCCTCCTATGTTGGGTTTTTTTGTTGTTGTTTTTGTTATTTTGCCGGCTTCATGCTACCATGGCAAATATAATTTAAGAGAGCATATACATTTTAAGTTTTCCTGATTCAAATCACATTATTGCAGTTCTGAACGTATGTTTTTTTTTTTTCTTGAGAGGAAAAAAAAAAAGTCATTGTCTTTTATTCCAATGCTTGTCTTTATCCAATCTGTGTAGGTTTTTCTGAATCCTTTGTTCGGAGGGAAAAAAAAGAGAGCGATTTAGAGGAAAGCACATCCCGCTAAGATCAGGTTGTTAATACCCACCCACATACTCCAATGAAACAATTTCAACAGATACTGTATTCTCTCTGTCTCACACACACACGCATATACACACGTACACACGCTCTTGCCTTATCAACTGTTTTGTTCGTCAGTGGATGGATGATGCATCCTTTGACAAGGGATTAAATATGCAAAGAAAAATATGTAGATAAAGAAGCGCATCCTCAAGTCTGCACCTCTCATTCAACACTTCTGCCTAAGCCTCGATATTAAGACCCGTTTTCCCCACATGCTCATATCCCATCTCTCCTTTCATCTCAGCGTAGCGCCGCTTCTCGCACACTGAGGCGAGTAACACCACCCCGTCACCTGCCTTCATTTCTTTAACACTCCCAAGAACTCCCCACAAGGCCGCGCCGCTGTGCCCTTCACCGTCTCTCCCCCCTCCAAGTTCAGGAAAAACCCAGCAGGACGTGGCAACCTTCCTCACCCCTTCAGTCTGTCCCTTCTCAGTGCCATCTTTAGTGTCTCTCCTTCTCTCTCTCTCTCTCTCTCTCTCTCTCTCTCACACACACACACACACACACACTCTCTCTCTCACACACAAACACCCCTGTCTTTCTAACTCTATTAATTGTTTATTTGTTGCGATCCACGAGGCAGAAATTAGAGTTTAATTATTCGGTCATGTGATGACCGGAGTCCAGCGAGCAGTGACAGAAAAGTCATTTCTTTAAAAACGGGCCTGCCTCTGATGCCCGTTGATTGTTCTATGACTAATTGGTTTTATAATTCGATAAAGGTGGAGAGAGCGCGAGAGGGAGGGGGGTGATAAACAAGGCAGTGAAGGGTCCTCTCAGCAAAGGGATGCAGCTTTGAATCCTCAACAACGGATCCCTGTGAGGGCGACTGAAGCGCCCCTGAGCCGACCCGGTTTGGCGGTAATTACAGCCAACCCGATGACACTGCAGGCGACTGCAGTGCCGAGGTTCATGCCTCAGCCTGAACTCTGAGGGAAGAGGCCCTGTTCGACGCAGCGAGGAAGCTTGCTCGCCGCCAATGAGCGGATGTACTTAGATGTCTTTGTGTGTGGCGTGCATCTGTGTGGGAGATGCATTATCTACAGTAAACACCGCACATCGTAAGGGTGGGTTTCGAGAGCGCAGAGAGAGGTACGATTTGAGAACGAGGTGTGTGAGTGGAGCAGTGGTTGTCTTTCGTACATTACCAAAGGAAGGGGAAAAAAAAAAACGCGATGTTTGCCTTCCATGGCGGCGCAGAGACCCGTCGAGGCCAACTGGCGTTAGGCCTTCCTGTCAGCAGACCTGAGGTGGAGACCACTCGCTCCGCTTCTATTTCTGTCGACTTCATGTGATTATAAAACAATTAAGCACTTAGGAGTCGACTCTCAGTTCATTACATCCCCCTTGTTCTCTTTTCTCTCTTTTCTCCCTCCTCCCACACCAGAGCGTGGACATATGAAAATGTAGAAATCACCTTATTTCACAAGTAATTGAAAGCCACACTCGCTGTAAGAGAGGCTAATAAAGAACACGGAACTAATTTGATTTGGAGGACGAGTTCATAATGGAATATTTAGACTATCTGTGCTTACCTCGCAACAACCGATCAAGCAGTTCTTCACAGTCCTCAGCTTATGAGGGGAAATTAATAAAGCACCCTGAACTATGTACAGGAGTGAACCTGGGTTGTAATGTTGTGCAACAGTTGTGCAGCTAGGTTCAGTCGTTTAAAAAAAAAAAGTTTGCATCCCTGAGAAGACTGAGCAAACAGAGATCATGGTGACAGCATTATGACACATTGTGATGAGTATTCAAGACTTTCCATATTGCTTTTTGCAGAGACTGCAATATTAGATTTTAGTGGTACGTGTGTTGGTTTAGTCTGCAGTCTGAAACACATTTTGAAACTCATTTTCCCACATAAAGAGCTAAAAATGTCAGTGGCGGTAAACAATTTCTTTGTTCCAGAAGTCAAAAGCCTCCCTTCTGTGTGAATTTGTTCATAAGAAAAAATCAAATCAGTAATTGTTAACACATAAAATACTGTCTGCTTCTGCATCATTTCACTGCTTTTTTTTTTTTTTTTTTTTTTTAAACAATCTGTTGATTTCAGTTTTTGTCACTTTTCTACTCATTTAACTGCCTGTTGGTTTTGCACAGCATCTACTGTACACCACCCTCATGTTCCTTTTTTCACTGTACATGACATCTTCTATCTCGCTGAGCTTCCTCTGTGTACCCACACTGATGCCGGCGTGTTTTGACACGTTTCCCGACGGATTATTAAATCCTTTGCAGCCTCTAATAATACTATTATGTTTATGTGTGTTTTTATTGTGGCAGACACTTGGAGAAAGAGCTCAAAGTCAGACCGGTGACAGCACTTACCCCCCCCCATGCTGTGTGTGTGTGTTCGCTCAGACTGGATGCGCAGACTAATTTGAATTAGTAATCCAAATAATCGTATTAATGCCCATTAGAAGCATCACAAGTGGCGAGCATGAAGACATCACAACACCTACGTAGTAAGTGATGGTGCCGGCTTCGCCTGACACAGTAAATAAAGACGCGTCTCGATGTTGAGCCAACAATGATACATTTTCTTATTCATTTCCAGTCTTTTTCCCACCTTTGTGTGTTAATTATTAGTGTCTTTTTAAAGAATGAAGCAGAACATTTCATTCCTCTCGAGACATAAACATGTGGTTTAAAAAGCGGCAGGCCAGATGTGATAGTTTTGATAAGTGTGTTATGGTGAAAACATACAGTACCTGTGGTAATACACACAGTGATGGTGAAATGTATCTGCGGTGTAATGCTATGACTCCTGACATTTAAATATGAGGTGTCTTTTGTTGCAATTTAGCAACCAGTCTGTCATGTTTCTCATGTGATTTTCACGTTTTCTTTACAAATGTAGCCAACAGGCACGAAATCTCGCCTGAACAATCACACTTGTGTGCATGCATACTGCACCACGTACTGTATCTGCCCAACACAAAGCCACGCAGGCTTGTAAAAACCCACCTTGAGCAGAGCTAAATCTGTATTCAGCCCGTGATTATAACAGCACACAGCTAGTATTTTTAAACAGGCTTTCTGTATTTCAAAACCCATTTTTCCCCTCTTTTCTGTGTGATACAAAACGGTATATGTTAATTGATAATCAGCAGTGTTGATTCAGTGGTGCATTCAGTGCAAATCTGTGCCCTTCTGGATGTCAGAGGGTTTTCACAGCCACGTCGGTGCCAACCTTGCTGGCAGTGCTGGCACCTGTTGGCGGTGCCAAGGCCTGGCAGGGGTTATCGATGCTCTCTGATGGTGCCCGACAATCACAGTGGAAATGACTGCGGCTGCTTGCGTCATGCCAGATAGAAAAGAGCATTTGCCGACAATGGCTCGCTTTCACCGTCGCTCCTGTTTCCCGAACGCTGCTAACCGTGGCCAAGGAAAGAAGGGAAAAAAAAAAAACTGAGAGAGCTGCAGTGAACATCATGTAAAACACGTCAACGTGGAAAACATGTCAACACGCAGAGTGTTTGCAGCGATGCTGTGCAGGTCTAGGTGATGCAAAGTGATCTGCTGAGGAGAGAAGGTTTGGGTGTGAGGGGGTGAGGGGGCTGCAGCCTGTCTGTGCGATTCATGTTACGACATATCACAGTGACACCAATGAACAGTAGGCACGGTCTGTAAAAATGAAACGCTCAAAAATTCTGCACATCCATTTCAGAGACAAAATATCACATGATAGTCATTCTAAAACATGATAAATACGATATTTGCAGGACAGTTTCACCCTCTGTGTACCAAACAAAGGGCTCAAGGTAGACAAGGGTGTTAAATATGGTTCATTTGTGAATGTTACTCTCATGTCTTCAGTGACTTTGTGGAAATCTTTGTCACGTTTTTCAGAAGCTGAATAACATCTCATGTTGAAATGGATCTCTGAAAATATAGTAATTACTCCACAGTTTTTACTACACGGTGCTTTATTCAGACACATAGCGGAGCCATTTTAACCACACTGCACACCGCAGCTGTGTTTGGTACACAGTGTTGGCAGCTCACTGAAACCCTGAGAATGGTTAAGATAAGAATTGATCACTAAATCTGAAGCAGCCTCTGCTCATGAATTCAAACATGTTGGGGTCTTGTGTGAAGCACTTTCAGAAACTCTTCCATTTCCTGTTAAAAAAAAAAACAGAAACCCACAGACGTGGGACCCTTTTTAAAATGCGGCCGCCCACTCAAAACTTACACCTCTTGCTGACTAGGTGTCAATATTGCAAGACAATGTTCCATCTCAGGTCCGAAAGGTGAGTTTCATATCGTAGTTTTCCGTTAAAAGCTTTGCTGCTGGCCTTCGGTGGTGAATTTCTAATGCAGCCTTTTTGGACACAAATGTATTTTGAAATGAGCAAACTTTTGACCTCACATGGGTGGGTGGAACATTGATTTGGTTTCACAACTATGGGTTGAATGGGGAGGTATAACTGTGCCGTTTCTACTGCGTAGTGATACAGCACGCCATCACTTCTTCCGTGGTTGGTGTCTTTGATGTGTTTCAGCCTTCTTTTAAAAGGACTCTGCTGTTGTTTCCCCTAAATCTGAGCAGTAAACACTTTTTGTAAAATTTAAATGATCCTCCTTCGTTGACGTTCCGTTGGGTTTCTTCAAGTGACAGTGGTTTACCGTCAAGGCTGAGCCGGCGAGGCTCACGTCTGTGGTGATGCATTGTTTATGAAACAGCAGCTTTGTGTGAGACGATTTACCATTACTGTATTTATGGTCTCACACAGAGGGAGTTTATGAGCCCTGCAAAGATTTAATAGTAAGCACGCAGTGTTATGTGGCATTTCACATGCACCTGACCTCCACGGTTGGCTCGCAACCTCTGGCGTTGTCGTTGTGATCGGTATACACACATCCTGTTTTCTGTTGGTTTCCTGTTTTTGTTCTTACACAACCTGGACAGACAGTACTTGTTCATTTTTGTTTGATGTGGATACTGGCCTGATGAGTCGGATCATATCGCTCCACCTCGCTCGATATATACATGTCTGCAAGAAAAAAAAAAAAGAAGAAGCTTAATGTTCAGTCTCTAATGCAGTAGTGAATAAATGAAGACTTCCCTTTCCCTTTACCTTTCATTCTACATACTATTTCTATGATATCAGTGTGACTGAATTTCACATGTGTGTAAAAAGCTCTGTGGTCTCGACTGAACTTTGCCTCACAAGCTCACCCCTCTGGCTCATCACAGGACCTGAAGATGGTGAGCCAAATACACCTACACCTCACACCAGAAGACAGTTTTGGTGTATTTATTGTCATCTGTGTGTGTGGCCACCAGATATTAGTCTGGCCTTTGCTCATAAAGTCAAAGTGAAACAGTTATTATTAGGCCACCTTAAGGTTAGACCACATCAGTCTTTTATTGACAATATCAACAGATTAGCCTTGTCTGATATTTTTGCAGTTTGCTTCTGAGCAACAAAGTCCCCCAGCCGGGGAAAGGTTCATGAAATAATTACAAAATAATAATAGCTCACAAAACAACTTGAGAAAAACCTTCCAGCTTGCTATTGTTTGCAGAGACTGTGTCGCTCTCCTGCCTCCAAACCGTTCCTTCTTTTCTGTCTTTTCCCCTCCTTTAGTTCTTCCTCCGCTTTTGACAGTTCAGGGTTGTGTTGACAATATCAACAGAGATTAGCTTGTCTAATATTTTGGTATAATCCAGTTTGACATAATACAGTATGACCCACTCTGGAGGTAAAGTTTGTGGGAAATGTCTGCCAACTTTACATTTTTTGGACAGGAACATTAGTCACCCATCTACATAGATGAAAAATTCGGACATTCCAACAAAATTAACTTTTTAAATTATGCATATAGAGGTTAAACTGCATTTTTAAAAACACTATATGCAGACTGATATAAATTATAAGATGATTAAGAGGTAAAAAAACAAACTTTTTTGACAGAATAATCTAACAATATTATTATTTTGTTCTTTGTTTGGTGATTATGTTATGCCAAAAATGTATATTACCATGCTTACAATGCAATGATTAAATATTAGATTGAGAAATGCTTGCAACTTGACCACTGACCTACAACCAGGAAGGGAGCTCTCTCTGCTTTCAGTGTGCAGAACAATATTCATGAGAGTAGATTCAGAGTGTACATCATTGTTATGATGTGGTCTTAAAGGGTTCAAGATATAAATGAATATCCACTGAAGTATATAAATATTTAGCTTGTGTATTATAGAATGAACATTATCTGGAGGTCATATAGTTTGTAAGTAGGTTATTGCCTTTGTCATTGCTTATATCACATACAATTACATATAATAAAGGATAGTACAGGCTCACGTTGGTTAAAAGAATAAGACACTTGAGACGTACTGATATTATGACTGCACATGTTTAAATTCACATTTTTTAAACAAACTGCTGTGAGTTACAGGATGATCTCGTTCATGTTGATGTCTGTTTATCTCTGAAGGACTATCACTCACTGGAGGTCAAATAGTTCACCTCACCTTTTGCTATTTTCAACAAAATCAGGGATATTTAAAGATTTTGCACAATAGAAAACTACTCACCGGGCAAAAGTAAATAATAATAAACCATAACAAATTAAGGTATCTTGTGTGTGTGTGTGTGTGTGTGTGTGTGTGTGAAGCATCTGTGTGTGCCCGGTAATAAATGCAGGACCGCCTCACTCTAATCAAGCTGATTAAAAATTCCTGCGCGCACAGCCGGAAATCGCACCACCGTCCTTCTCTGCTGTGTGTGTGTGTGTGTGTGTGTGTGTGTGTGTGTGTGTGTGTGTTTGAGAGAGAGTGTGTGAGAGGAGAGAGAAAGTGTGTGTGTGTGTGTGTGCGTGTGTGGTTTCTGTCCACTTTCTCCACTTTATTCGTCTCCGCCAGGACTTTTCGGCCTGAGATGCGGAGGAATCATCTGATTTCTTTTTTATGATTAGTTATAAGGGGATTATTTCTCCTCCTCACACACACACTCCCTCTCCCTCTCTCTCCTCTCTCTCTCTCTCTCTCTCTCACACACACACCTCCTATCTTGTATTTTTTTCCAAAAAAAAAAACAAAACATTTTTACCCCCTCTACCACGCCATTTGAAATGAGGAGGAGAAAGGGAAGGCACAGGCAGCAGCAGCGGCGGCGGCAGCAGCGAGGAGAGGAGAGGGGGGAGTGATGAGTCAATACAACTAATAATTTAATGGGGACAGAGAGGGAGAGACGGAGTGAGGGGGGGGAGAGGAGACAGAGAGGGAGATAGAAAGAAAGAAACAGCGAGAGAGAGGAAGAGAGGGAGAGAGCGGAGCTCCGTCCGGACGCCAATCCCCATCCGACAGGACACCTCCTACTCTTTTACTACCGCGGGCAGCTCTCTCTCTCCTCCACGGCGAGCCGTATTTATCCTCGACACCGGAAAGTAAACGGCACTTTTTGACCCCCCTCTCCTTGTTGTATTTTTGCGAACCTGTTTCGGGGCTGTCCGCATATCTCCTCCGAGGCGGCGGCACCTCCACACACTCGGTTGTTACTGTTTTTTTCTCCCCCCCCCTCTATCTCTGTACTCTGTAGCTACAACCGACGTTAAGCTATTTTTCTACGCGTTAGTCCCCCCCCTCCCTTCCTCCCTCACCTCCCCACCAACACCACCACTACCACCGGAGGAGGAGGGGGGTTTAACCGGGTCTCGGCGGCGGTTGTTGCCGTTACAAGTGTTGTCCGGTGTGGCCGTGCGGTGCGTGCTGGCGACGGCTAACTGTGGCGAGCGGCTGGCTGGCCGGCCGACGAGGCGGGCTGGATGTTGTTGTGTTGTTGTGGTGGTGGTGTTGGTGGTGGTGCCAAACTAAAAGCGGCGGCAGCGGCAGCAGCAGCAGAAGTCGCCCTCACTTGTGACCGACGGACCGCTCACTCCGCGCTGCGTGTCGCCGGCTCCTACGGCCGCGGCTGCCGTTTGTTTTCTTCCGCCGGTCGGTGGACGGAATTAGCTACCGTCAGGGCTGCTCACACACACACACACACACACACACACACAGATAACCGCTCACCGATGTTCGCCTATCACGGTCCATCTCCACCTCGCCGTCTCTCACACAGACCCGGGCTGCTTTTTGTGTTTTTTTCCCTGCGCACCGCCTGCCAGTCCTCCGCGAAGAAGAGCGAAAGGAGAGAGCGTGTCTTTCTTTAATAAACACTGATTTTCTTTTTTTTTAACATTTTTTTTCCTCTCCCCTCTCTTTTAACATTACCGTCTGCTGTCATGCACACGTAAAGAAATAGAGAGAGAGAGCGAGAGAGAGAGGCAACAAGAGAGGAGAGGAGGCACCAGGAAGCAAGAGTTGTTGTTTTTCCCTTCTTTTCTTTTCTATCCTGGCCAAACTTGAAGAAGACTCGCTCTCCAGCCGGTGTTTTATGCTCCTCAGTGCTCAAGTGCTGCGGTTCAGGTTGGTTTTTCCTCTCAACTTGTGCCCCCCCCCCTTTCCTCCTTCCTCCTCCTCCTGTGACATGTCCATTTGAACTATTGCTCCTGTTTTTTTATGTGTGTGTGTGTGTGTGTGTGTGTGTTTTGTTTTTTAAGGTCATTTAAAAATCCTGACCTGGATCCAGACCATCCGGGTCTGGATTCCTTTGCCTCCCCTTATTTGTGGGGAATTAGTTGCCTCATTGCATGTTATAAATGAGAGGAGAAGGGAGGCAGGTGAGGGGGGTCATGATCTTTTGCGTGGGTGTGGATGATTTTGCCCTTTTCACTCTTTTGACAGAGGCATTCCTGTGTCCTGTCATCAGCGCGCCACGCTGACCTGCATGCAGAGTCACCCGTAATCACTTTTCTATCGCAGTTTCACAAAAGGAGCAGAGAGCGGTCGGTTCAGATTCTAATAAAAGTTCAGATGACGTGTGAGTCGTCGGCTTCGGGCTCAGTCAGGCTTCGAGTCTGAGCACTGAAGCACCTGTGGTTGAAGCCGCCGTACAGACTCCATCCATCCCTCCTCTCTGTCTTTTTCTTTCCCCGCCGTAACTTTTACACGGCTATCCTCATGAGTCAGCAGCTGTCTGTTTTGAAGTTTTTTCTCTGCTACTTTTTTTCCCTCCCCCTCATTCTCCATCCCAAAGTTGTGAACTTAACCGCTCACCATGATTGTTGCTCTACACTTGCAAAATCTAAGAATAAAGTTCACACCTGTGCAGCCATGTATTATGTATGTGTGTGTGTGTGTGTGTGTGTGTCTGTCAGAGCAAAATGACGTTGCGGCCTTTTTTGCCTCCCCTTCCCTCCGAGCTGCGTCATGAATGTGAAGCCACACGAAGTGAGTCAGAAGAAGCCGAATTACGTTGGTTTTCCCCGCTCTGCGTGCGCCGCAGCAGAACCTTGTTCCTTGAACTGCACTGCGCTCATTCAAGTGGAATCTCCCAGCAAATTAACGTGTTTGCACTAAAAACCGGGGCTTGTTTTGCCCCCTCTCACATGGGAATCTCTAGCGGGACACCCATACATAATACATGCGTTGAAAAATGGGAACATTACAGCGGCACGAAAACGTCACCGCGGCCCGAGTCGACATAACTGAAGCAAATTGACATTTATTGCTGTAATGGGTCTGTTCTCAGAGGTTTCAATTACTTAAAGCTTTTTTTTTTGCTTGATTAAAAATGTCCCTTTGCGTGTCACTGATATCAACACAAAAGATTTTGTGTCCATTGCTTTCCTCGTATCACCTCTCACCTCTTTCATCCTCTCGTATGACTTTCCTGCTGACAGCTGAACCGGCCTGTGTGTGTCTCCCTCAGGTGATAGTGAGCAGAGGTGCTGAGAATGATGGAACATCTCAGCGAGACGTGTTTGGGCAAGGAGAACTCCGAGCTGGTCAACAGCATGGCAGAGGCCAAGGCCCCGCCGGCCAAGCTGCCCCGGCTGGAGCAGAACGGCAGCCCCCTGGGCCGGGCCAGGCTCGGCAGCACCGGGGCCAAACTATCCGGGGTCCCTTACAAGCCCACCGGCCACCTGCTGAAGACCTGCCACAAGAGAGGTGAGAGGGAGAGAGTGTGTTTGTGTGTGTGTGGGGAGGGGATCTAGACTGGCCCTGAAATTATTTGTTTAATCGCGATCAAAAGAAAAAAAAAAAACGAACAGCTTTGTGTGATTTAGCGTTTATCATTCAGTGAGTAAAAAAGCCAAACATTTGCTGCTTTCATCAAACGTGAAAGTCTGCTGATTTTCCTCGTTTCATGTGATGATCATTTTTCAGGTTTTTTGGACTTTGGTTTCTGGTAAAAAAGTTTTGATGGGCATCTCTCTCTGTTTTTGACAGAGCTCAGACAATAAGTGGGTGAATTGATTAGCTGATTGACAGAGAATTAATCGCCAACCAAACAAATCATTTTTTGAGCAAAAATACCAAACAAATGCTTCTCAGATGTGAAGATTTTTCCGTGTCGTGTGACAAAACTAGTATTTCGGGGTTTGGACTGACAAAACAAACAATTTGAATAGGTTGCTTTTAGCTCCAAGGAAAATGTCACAAACATTTTTCTAAATTTTCTGACATTTTGTGGACTGTTAATCGAGAAAATAATCAGCAGATTAATCGATAATGAAAGTAACCATTAATTGCATGCCTAATTTTTTATCTCATAGACTAAACGATTAATTAATCAAATATTTATATTATTTTGATTAATTTATCAAATAATCGACAAAATAATAAAAAAGGAATAAAAAAGGAAATTAGTCTTTAGGTTGCACAAACCAATTATGAAACAAACACAAACTTTTTTGTGTGCATGAGTTAGACAGACGCAAATAAAAGCATGTAAATAAAAGAAAGAAACAAACACAAACTTTTTTGTTGCTATTCAAATGTAGTTTAAACAGCCCCCCTCCCACACACACACACACACACACACACACACACACCATCTTCCACCCACCACCATGCTCCCCTGTTTAAACAGTTTCCTCTCCACACACACACACACACACACACACACACACACCATCTTCCACCCACCACCACCCCCTGTATGCTCTCCAAAACTCTTAAAACCTTTACAGTTTACAGTGCATCTTTAGTCATCTCAGCGCACACACACACACACACACACACACACACTGCACACACACACACACACACACACACACACACTCCCACTTATTTGCCCAGACACAGCTATTAGACAATAGCTAATAGAAGAGCACTGTGAGAATAATTCCTGTGTCGTGCTGCATAGCGCTGTGTCAATGCTCCTGTAGCCCTCCTGCTCCGACATTTGTTTATTAAGGGAAAGTTTCGGTCCTTTAAGAGCCATTCCTGTTTAAAGTGAGCCTTTACTTTGAGATTATGACATAGCTTTTTAATATAACTGGTATTGTCTTGTGAAAAACACGGCGGGCGAAGCTATCGAAAATATGAACCTTTTTATGATTATGTTTTTCTGTGTTTGTTTTTAGTGGGTTGGAAATGAGTTTCAAAACCTGCAGGTTTGGAGTTGTAATAGCACTTGGCAGCTACCGCTCGTCTGTTTGTTTGTTTGGCTGGTTTGGTCTTCTTCGGGCAAGAGGGACTCAGGAACTCTTGGAATGTGGCTGTGTGAGTGTCCTCGGATGGGCCGTTTCTCTTATTTGCTCCTTTAATCTGTGTGTCGCACTCCAGCTGAGAGAGCCTAATTTTTCACCTTCATCATCTCTGCTTCTTTTTGGCCTCCTACGACGTTCGCTCCTCCAGTCCTCCTCATTGCTCTCCCCTCCTTTCCTCCTCCCTCTCGTTGTGTTTTTTTTTTTCTTTTTTTTTCTTTTTTTTTTGGACTTTCTTCCTGGCCAAAGGGTGAAGCAGGGGAGGGAGGCGGGCGGTCCGTGGCGGAGGCTTCGCAGAGGGCCCACATCGGGCATTGTGTCCGAGCCCGAAACAATATTTACCGCAGCCCTCTCTGGGCTCCCTGGAAACAAAGCCAGTATTGATCCCCCAAATGAACCTACACAGCAGTCTTTATTGTTAGATCTTTATCTATTAAAATCAGGGGAGGAGAAAAGCAGCTCTTTCAGCACATTCCCTGGCATCTGTCGGCTTATTGATTGTTTTGCCAGAGCCGTGTGCATCTTCTGGAATGCCTGGGATTGGTAAATATTAGAATGTGAATTATTTTAATAGGCAAGGACAATAAATGTACAGACATTTGTTCAGGTGTTCAGCGGAGGCATACTGAGAAAGTAGGGCAACAAGGCACATCATAAAGACCGCACGGTAAGCTGTAGGTACCCTCTTCATCAACACTTTGAATTTAAACAACAGCAGGTAATTGAAATTTTGTCAGACTGAGACTTCAAAAGGCCAAGTTGTCCCCGTGCCCTTAAACTTTCTTAAATTTCATTAATGTCATTTTAGAAAAAATGGCATATTGGGTGATATTTGCACAGTGGGTCCCTTGAACATTTGGCAGTCTTTGGACAAGGATTGCTCATTCCACCTAAAAGCAGAGCCACTGTTGACACAGACTAGTAAACCTCAGGGTGCAGAGGTGGCTCGGGATTGGAAGCTTTGCATCATGGGAAGATGATTTATGGTCGGCAGGCAGAAAGACTGATGTGATCCCAGAACCCTGATGGTGAATAAAAAGTTTATTGTGCCAAAGGAGACCAATGAGTTGCAGGATCTTTGTGGCTTCCTTGTGTTTATTCATACTGAGCTAAAGGTGATAATTCCTTCTGTAATACATATATATTTGCTTATTAAGCTCACTGAACCCATAATGCAACATCGCCGTAATATTATGGCATTATCTTAAATCCTGGAAGATGAACCTAAGACCGCAGGAAGGAATCCTCCAACAGTATATTAAAAGAAAAAAAAAACCCCTCTCAAAATCGGATTACAGGTGCAAAAACCTTCTTTGAAAATTTCATGATCATGAAAATTACATGGCAAAAGGTCCTTCTATGAAAAGATGTAGAACAAATTTCAGTCTGTGACATTATGCAGGTTATTGTTCGCATGTCAATGTGAGTCGGACACTGAGACAAAGAGTGTAGATAGAAATCACCTTCTAAAAGATGAAAAATCACCATGTGTGGTCTAAACTCATCCTTTTACTTTCTGTCCAGAACTTCTGCTTAGCATCAACGCGTTTGCTCACTCGTAATCCCTTGACACTCAACCTCAGTGCAACTTAATCATCAACGCCAAATGTTAATCTCGTTCCCCCGGAAACTGCGCAGAATGCTGAAGGTCAAAAGTTTTCATGTGAAGAAATGCGAACCCCTCTCACTTCTCACTTGTGTCTCCTCGTCCTCAGGCAACATGCTGCCCGTGTTCTGCGTGGTCGAGCACTACGAGAATCCCATGGATTTCGACAGCAAGGAGGAGCACGCCGAGTTCGTCCTGGTGCGCAAGGACATGCTCTTCAACCAGCTGATCGAGATGGCCCTGCTGTCGCTCGGCTACTCCCACAGCTCAGCGGCCCAGGCCAAAGGTAAGCACCAGTACCGCTCATCCACTCTCATCATCGTCTCTTCATTTTCCTTTCTCTTCTGCCACTTTTTTTTTCTTGCTTTATCTCTCTAATGCTCATTAACGTCTCCTCTGCAGCATTTTCTGACACGCTGTTACCTCTGAGCACACTCAAACATACACTCTTTATGCCTCACTCACTCTCACACACACACACACATACACACTCTCTGTGACCATAATAATAGCCTACCACCAGCAGATCTGAAGCCACAGTAACACATCCTGACACTGATCCCAGACAGGAGATGCTCAAGTCTCCCAGGGGTCACACACTCACACACATACATTACCACACAGATGTATGCTCGCTCACACAGAGGCTAAATGCACTCACCCACATGCACAAAAATGTTTATGTGCTCATTGACGTACTGTGCATATAAGAAAGTAAGACACACTCTCACACTCACGCTCATACTGTATATATTTATACACACATACACTCAATGACTCAGTGGGTGGGAGTGGCAGGTGGAGGAAAGGGTCCGCTAATTGCACTTGAGCACACGCAGGCCGAGGGTGGCTGTTTCAAGGTGCCTCTTAGCGTGCTCTTTTATTATAGCCTGTCCATCACACTTACAAGTACACACACACGCACACATCCTGGTCCACTGTGTGGGCTGACACTTTTTTTTAAAGGCGGTCTCAGGAGAAATTCTTACATGATCATTGTGATTTCAGAAACAAATAAAGTATGTAAAGAAAGTGTGACACCATAAAGCTTCTGGAGGCTCTGTCACTGTTTAAATTAAGCTTTTCTGTGTAAGCGAAGATGCTGGACTGAACTTTGCGCTGATGTACTCTCTCCCTTTTGTGTGTCCATCGTTGTGCCTCTTGTGTGTCCATACCTGTCACTATTCCCGTGCGTGTCCATGTTGGCCCACGTTTACTCGTGTGCACGCATGTGCATGTTGCATCATCCAGGTATGATTCAGGTGGGGAAGTGGAACCCCGTCCCCCTGTCATATGTGACAGACGCCCCGGACGCTACGGTGGCTGACATGCTGCAGGACGTCTACCACGTGGTCACGCTTAAGATCCAGCTGCACAGGTAAGAGACACACACACAGAGGAATGCTGGGTTTCCCTTTACAGTATTTACTAGAAACAGACACACACACTTACACGTGTACCGAACCAAAATGTGTGTAGATGTTCATACATCTTTTTTTTTTCTAACCGTCTACCTCCCACAAAGTGCCGCTTTGTGACCTCAAAAACACACACACACACACACTCGTACTGGATCGCTTTAATACTCACTGTATAGAGGTAAAGTTTAGTCTTTATGCTCTCAGCACTCACACACACTGTGTATTGCACCAGAGGCAGGTTCCAATCTGCCAGTGCCCTCTGCATGTTTGATACTGAGAATAGCAGTATTACTCACACATACAGTCAGACTGACCTTTCCCAGGAAACAGGGAAAAAACCAAAAACTTCTTTTCCCACTAAAGAGGCACAGAGGCTGGTTTATTGGTCAATTAAACCGTTAAGTGATCAAAACAAAGATACCAGAATCACCCTCGTTGAGTCAGTGCTAACAGTTGAGTTTGTACTGGGACAAGTGTTGCGGTAGATTTATCTCTTGTAGCTGCTCAACATTTGGTGAGTGATGTTGACTAATGTGCAGACAGCGCTGGCATCTTCACACTGGAGATTGGTAAAGTGATAGATGATGATAAAGTAACAAGTTTTGGACCCAAGCACTACTTAAGTTCTTTTCATACAAAAAAAACAAAAAAATTTAACGTGGCGGGCAACTGGAGACAGCCCGCGGCTAAAAATGACTCTGCAGCAGATGAATACAAGGTTGTTCACCTGAAATAGTTCCATAAATAAACCTGGCTGTTTCAAGTGAAATACATTTCTTCTGAATCTACATGGCTCATAATAAAGTCGACCAACGAGCTAAAACCTTCTCACACTGAGGCACTGCTAGCTGTCTTGTGCCATCACTCACCATATTGTATGCTAAATGCTACTCTGTAGGTGTGAGGCTTCGTTTTATTTATAATGCGCAGCGAGAGCATACGAGCATTTATAGACATGGACGCAAGCAGCCTCGTATGTACTCATAGACACACACTCACACACACACACACGCGAGCAGCCGAGTGGCGCTGGTGTGGAGGCTTGTGCCAGCTGCCATTCCTACTCGTTTTCTACCTCGCTCTTCCTCTCTCTCTCTCTCTCTCTCTCTCTTCGCTCCTCTCCTTCCTTCTGTGTGTGTGTCCCCACCACCCACCTTCACCAGTGAAGCGCACGCACACACACACACACACACACACATTGAGTGATGAGAACAGGTCCACCAGCCAAAATACAGAAGGTTGTGTTTATTTCCAGCATGCTAGCCCTGAATGCATGGATAGCTGTCTTTCTCCACTACCCTCCTCCGCCTCTCCCTCCTCTTGTTCACTTCCTTCTCCCCAGAGGCTTTCTAGCTGCTGGAGCAGTTTAAGGTGTTCCGGAAAATCCATAGTGTGTGTGTGTGTGTGTGTGCGCGCGCGAGTGTGAGGCTGTGTGTTTTCTCGCAAGCAGATGTTAGCCTCGACCGTTGCACGCATCCTTTTCTCTTCCACTCTCCTAGTTATCTCTCCACTCGTAACACGTCTCCAACACAGCGACTTGACAGATTTACGGACACGCACACACATTCAGTGTCTCATGCACTTGTGCGCTCATCACCCCTCACTCAGTCTCTCATCGCTCGTCAAGTGTCGAGGCAGGTTTAACGCGAAAAGTAATTCAGCAATACGTGCGACGCGAAACACGTCGAACATGCGTCTCGCACACGTGAAGCGTTCATCCAGGGCTAACTGGGCGCTCAGTTCAGTCACTCCGCGCTGCCACCCACCGCGTATATATATTTCTCATTTTCAAAAGTCAGAAATCAGAGTGCTCCTCAGGTAGAGCCGAATCCCTGCGGCACATGACTCCAGCACCAGCTAACGTCAGAGCCAATCTATTTGATATATAAATCTATTTTGATATTGCTGCATATTGTTGTCAGTATTGTTATTGTTTTGTATTTGTTTTTCCCCTTTTCTCTCCCCGCCCCATCATCATCCTTTATCACCACCACCTCCCGCTCCCACCCCCACCCCTCCCCAAACCCCGCCCTGGCTGCCGCAGAAATCTAGCCAGTAACACCTTAAATTGTTTCGCCGAGCACAACTGTGAGCCAGGAAGGTAGAAGTAACACGAAATAATAGTCACCACATGCAGCTGATGTATAATTCATGCATCAATCCAGCAGATGTGTTGTATAAAGTAATTAACTAATCAGAACAATCAGGAGAGAGAGAGAACGAGAGAGAGAGAGAAAATATGAAGAGAGAGAGAGAGAGAGAGAGAGCAAGCAGGCAGGGAGAGAGGGGGGGAGAGAGACAGAGCAATCTCCAGATGCATCTGCTTGATGCGCCAAATGAAATCTGTCTGTCTTGGAGGGGCGCTTGCAGCAGGAGCTTGTGTGTGTTCGGCTCTCTTTCTCTCTGGTTTCCTCGCTCTGTCTCCACCGCTCTGTCTATCTGATTGTTCCAGTGATTTGGCCAATTCATCAATCAATTTTTTTTTTTTTTTTTTAAACAGGCTTGGACTAATATTGCAACCTGATTTTAAACCTGATGCGGTCAAAGTCATTTTTCCCCAAACTGAATTCTTAACAGAGCGCAGAAACAAGTGGTTAAACAATTACTTAAATGACAGAAAATGTATTGCCGATTTTGATCCAGGAAGATGTTGCTGCTTTTCTCTGATTTATGTAATTATACGCTGAATATCTTTTGGCCTCTGCTAACTTGTGATCTTTTTTAACTTTATTCTGAGTAAAGGACCAAATGATTGATTTACCTAATAGGAAAAAAAAAGAATCAACAGATTAATCAGTAATGAAAACAGTCCATACTTGACATTTCATGCATTGTTAAATTACGTAAGACTTTTTAGGATCAAGCCTTTATGCCAGATTGAGTCAGAAGCTTTTCCTAAATGAGCGGTGTTGGATGAGGAAGTGTCGGCGGTCCGGCTTTAAGGATGCTGTGGGATAACTTCCCCAAGTTGCCTCTCACATGTGCCTCAGTAGTTATTTTGGTCAAATTTATTTCCAGATTGAAAGATTGGTGTTATTACCTCTTTGCTCCATATATCACCAAAGTGTCTAGCCCTCACAATCAGATTAATCTATTTTAATATTGTGTTGCTGAATTTGTGGCTTGTGTATTTTATCATTTCATTTAAGATACCATCAGGGCTGCTGGCTTTCCTTTCTATCTCTGTCTCTTCTCCATCTGAATTGTTTCTCATGCTCTCCCCTCCCCCTCCCCCCCTGTCCCTATACATCCCTATCTATCCCTCCCTCCCCTCTTTCCTCTCCCTCTCTTATCTTCCCCTTCCTCGTCCACCCCACACCCCCCGAATGTCTCCTCTCTCTCTCTCTCCACAGTTGTCCTAAGCTGGAGGACCTGCCGCCCGAGCAATGGAGCCACTCTACAGTAAGAAACGCCCTCAAGGAGTTACTCAAAGACATGAATCAGAGCTCTCTGGCTAAAGAATGTCCCTTATCACAGGTGCTGAAGCCCAGTCTGCTTATTCAAAACAAAAGAAAAAAAAAAGCCCAACCTCACCCCTCCCCCCTGCTATCATACTGTACAACAAAACAAACACCCCTCTGTCCATCACATTCGTCTTTTATCCTTTTACTTATCAAATGCCCTGAGTTTGATCAAGTGGGAAAGAGAATCGGCATAGAAAATCCAAATCAATGGCTATTGTTATTTGTTTGCAGCATGTTTTTTATTTATTTATTTTTTTTGTTTCATTTACGCGCTTCCCCGACAAACACACACACACACACACACACACAGACTTGCACACAACGCCAGCCAAAAAGCAGAGGTGTTGTTGAACGTATGGTTATTGTTAGATAAACATTGGCCCAAACCCAGAACGATCTGGATTGTTTTTGTTCTTTTTCTCATTTGGTTAATTCTCAACATTTCATAGCATCAGGCTGGAGACATGTACGTTCACATGTTAGGTGTTATATTCTTTGTTTTTTGTCGGCTGGGAGGTTGGATGGAAAGCACTAGCGCAGATATTGTATTAACAGGCAGTGTAGTCAGTATATCATGGAGGCAGCTCTGGAGTGAATGGAATGAAACGGCAGTATATCTCTCACAGGGGCCAATAATGTGTGTGTGTGTCTGAGTGTGTTACAGTGCAAAGAGACGGGCGTGCTTCTGTGTGTACTGGCTTGAGTGTGTTTATGAAATGTATGTCAACGCACAGGACGTGTATGTGAAAGTGTTATTTGTGTTTTGCATGCGTGTGTGTTTTAGATCCAAGCGTGTGCGTAGGTGCCTTCAGTGTGAAGCCAGCTCTCCTCCTAGGCCACCGTATGGTCACCTGGAGACCCTCATTTGCGCTGCGTGTGTGTGTATGCGTGTGTGTGAGCGGCTGCTCTCTGTCTGTGCGTGTGTACGTGTGTGTTTGTGTGTTTAGCCGGGCATGAGCAGTGCGCTGATGATGTAAAGAGTCCCTGGGTGGCGTTCAGGCGGAGCCCAGCCCGGTCTGGTAATCACCCTGTTTACGGTCCATATGTGAAGACGGCTCAGAAGAGAGCGGACGCGATGAGCTCAGAGGATGTAACACACACGCACACACACTCTTCCTCAGACACACATTACTATTTTCACGTACACACTCGTCTCAAATTAAACTGAAAATTGTTTTAGCTATCCAGTGAGAATGAAAGAAGGTCCTGAAAATATCTTGAACTGAATCTGTTTCTGTCTTGTATGTGCTTTAACAGCCGATTAGCTCCTAAATTCAGGTTCAAATGGTGGTAGTACATTTACTGTCATGCAGAAAATCTTCCCGCCATTGTAAATTCTTGGTAGCTTCAGTCCCTGCAAAGACTAAACATGTTATTTTTTTCTTCCTTTGCAGTGTGGTTTAGTTTCATCTTCATACTCATGCATCCCTCTTAGGAAATAGTTTAAATCAGAAACCAATTTTTTGTATTGTGTGATAAAACACACTACTTGTTTTAAAATACCAATATTGCACACACACACCATATAATTGCCTTATTGCCAAAACTAAGCCTTGATTTTTAAAACCTACTTTGTATTAGAATTTTGTCTTGGCATTATTTTATTTATTTCCTTTATTGCTGTACCTGTATTTAAGACAGCAGTCTTCCAAATTTTAATCCCGTTTTGAAGTTTTAGATTTAATTGAAAGAGAATCTGGCAGCTTTGCCATGCAGTGAATTCAGACCCTGGTGATCTACATGTATCTGTATCTGCCTTGTTCAAACATGGCTGCCGTTATGGTGTTCGACATCTGTTACTCTGTGGGGTTTCATGTGGCCTGCTACACCCGTAGAGCCGTGGTTTGTTCCTCCCTAAACCCAATTGGTTTATTAGACTGGTCACGTTTGAGGGATGTCCCCACGTTGCCTCAATACGCGGACTCCCTGCCCTGTGGCTGCTGATGTCACCGCCAGCATGTGTTCATGTATTCTGACGAGAAGGTGAGAAGCCAGGAAGCTTTTGGCCCACCCTCTGAGGTCCCTGAGTGGACCAAAGAAAGTGAAATGAGTGGGAGGGTGAAGGGGCGTTGCAGGAGGGAGCAGAAGATTGGCACCTTTTTTTTCTTTTAGGATTAGTGTTTCCTTGATATTCTGCTACGTAATCCCAGACCAAAAAGAGAGGTTAACAGATGAGGGAATCACACCAAGTGAGTGAAAGAGAATTAGCCCACCTCTGAACAGAGCGCTGAACAGAGAGGGGGAGGGAGGGCGGCAGAGCAGGGAGGGGAGGGCGGTGGGGGGTTATTTTGTGAAATGCTGCTTTTGTCCGGGGCCTTGTCAAACATTTAGTTTCATTCTTTTCTAGCGAGGAGTCATGCTTTGTGTGTTTGGCCTACAAATGGCATGAGGAAACTCAGAGAGAGAAAATGTATTCAGTCAAGTCCATTGTCCCTCAGCTCGAGCAACTGATTCTGACCTGCAACATATGAAGGAAGCTTCAAGGCTCACAGTTGAAAGCTTTGAGGAGCCTCCACAAGATAAAACTTTTTTTCTGATTCTGTCTCAATCAGCCAATCAGGCTTATTATGTTTTCTGAGGTTGCTACCAAGCTTAGCAACCCCCTTGCCCATGTTCACAGAAACTATGGCAACAAACGAGATCCCCCCCCCCTCGCCCCACTCTTTCCCATTGCCACCACCTCTTCTTGCCCACCCCCTGCTCACTCTCACTGGGCGGCCCCTGATGCACCAGCTGCTGCGTTGCGTAGCAGCAAATAGTCATCAAAATGCCATCTTTGCAGGTCTTCACCACCTCGGCTGCCATAGGCGCAACCTAGTTGCCAGTGTATGTGCGTGCGTGTGTGTATATATACGTGTATGTGAGATTGTGTGTGTGTGTGTGTTAGATTAAAGGAGGTGGGGGGAGTCACCCCAGTTGAGGTGGGTATGTGCCATAATTGAGCTGTGTTCGATGTTGGCGAGAGACAAGGCACAGTTTTGCAAATGGGATGCGCTTTTTCCCCAGCTGATTCAAGACATCAGGCTAAGTTGGAATGTGTGTGTGCGCGCGCATGCGTGTGTATTTTATTGTGCACGTGTTAATCTGCATGTGTGTGACTGCACCATGTGTGTTTGTCTGCAGGGGTTGTACTTCGTGTGTGTTTGCATTTGCCATCGTGTGCACCACACTCTAACGCTGGCAGCTGGGTGCCTACAGTACCTGCCTGCTGCACTGCTATTCTCTTACACACACGCACGCACGCAGGCACACACACACAAAAACACACACATACACACTCACTCTCTCCTACTCTCTCTCTCTTCCTGTCTCCCGTGATGGGGAGTGGAGTAGATGTTGGGGACCGATAGTAGCCCAGTGCCACTTCCTGGTCTTGCTGATAAGCTCTCTGTGCTGCAGATGGCTATCACTTAAAGGGTCCACACACATGCTCTTGCACACTCACACCCTAATACACACTGGCACGCACACACACACACAGCTCTGCTACCTGTTGACAAACCCTAGCATAGCCCTCCTGCTGGCACCGCAGTGGCAGCAGAGGCTCTGGTTATCTGCTTGATTTCACTTAGTGCGTATGCATGTGTGTGTGACAGAGCAGTGGGGAGAGAGGGAGAGAATAGGTGTGTGTGTATTGTTTCGTTCACACACACACGCCGGGCCCCCTGTGAGAGGTAGAGTGATGTATTGAGGGAGAGGGCTGATTAATGAGGAGCGTTTATTAGAACATCTGTGTCAAAGATGGCGGAGAAAGCGGGAGCGAGAGAGATAGAAAGATAGGAAGAGAGGGAGAAAGGCACACCGTCTTCTGCAGGCCTCTTATTTGTTGCCTGGAGCTGCCTTAGCCCAGATATACTGTAAATAAAACATGGCAGGCTGGAGGAGAGGAGTTCATTATCTTACCAACTTAAAGGAGACTTCTTCTCGCTTTACGATTTTCTGATGGATCTTTGTTTCAGGAGTCCGCTGCCAGACTCAGGTTGAACTGGAATGTGTGGCTTGCTGCTCTGTCAGTTGTCATCCAAAATATTCACCTTCTTTTGATTAAATCAAGAACAAAATCATTTGTTCTCATTTAAACTGGCATTTGCAAATCACAAGCAATAATGATCATTTTAAAGCTATAGTTTGTCAGTATTGCTGCATGACCCTGACTTCCTAACCCTAACCTGAATTCTATCAGGGCTTTTCATTGAATGATGCCTTTTCAGTAAAGTTATAAAAGACTGCTTTGTTATACCAAGGAAGTTCAAATGCAGATCTCTTCACCCTTCTGTTTTTCATGATGCACCACAGCATGGTTGGTAACAAACGTCTCCAATGTGACACTTGCTTATATTTATGTTTATAAAATTTGTGGATGTGGCAACATACATCCAGTTTGGACTACCTGGCATAAGCAGGTATTTTGAGTCATGTCCGTGATGATTAGCGATTTTATTTGCTGACCTCTGTGATTCTGATTGTGATTCTGTGATTTCTGTTGAAATGTAAAGGACCGTGAAACATGTCGCCTCAAAATTTAGTTGCTTTTGTTTCGTCTTAGTTTCCCATTCATAGTATTGCACCAAGACTTGGCATCTAGCTTGGTCAATGTCTGTGAAAACTCGAGCTTTTATAAACTCTTGTGTGGAGTTATTTATTCTTTGTAGGAGGAAATATCCTCACCAGCTTTTGCTTCAGGTCACCAATAAGCTGTCACAGTTTGAAGAAAGCAACATGGGTCTGCTTGGCACCTTTTAAATCTGAACTTTGCTATTTTTGTGTGCATTCTGGTTGAACATGTGTTCGACTTAAGAGTGGCACCAGTGCACAAGGTGCACGCAGCTTTAACAGAGAGGTCAGGGGTTCAGAGTGAGATCGACCTATCTGACAGCACAGCTGCCACCCTTTTACCCTCCTTTTTGTGCAGGAAAGCTTGCGCCAGAGAACCAGAATCATCGTGTACCGGTTCATTGTGTTCGCACCGCCATGCTGCTCTGCCAGAAGGTTCCCCTGCCATCCTCCAAGTGCATATATTATAGAAAATGATAAAGATGGCATACCTGTAATTTGAAAACAGATGGTTTGGTTCTTTTGAATATTTATAACAATCAAAAACAATTTCTCCTGCACCAGCCTCGCTATTTGCCCGGAGGCCGGCAAGGTGTTAAAACATTCATTTTAATGAAACTGGAAGGGAAAAAAAATATCGCCTCTTTGTTTTTCTGAGGCAAAGGAGAATGGTTGAAGTAAACGTAGAGAGGGCAAAGAGTAGACTGTAAAGGGGGAGATGGGAGCACACATGCGTTGGAGAACGACATGCTCATTGCGGCCCCCAATCTGCTCGAAATTGTTGTCTTTAGCAGATTGCATAAATAAAGAGCTGAAAAATAAAAGAGGTTTATCTGTTTACATCTCCCAACTCCCCAGATGCTGGTATTCAATAAGTTGCTATCTTCTTTCCTTTTTGAAGGTAAATATCTTTCCTGCCACCTGCTCTTAATGTCAACAGACTCAGAAGTCTGTTGACCTCATAATTTACCCACTCTGAAATAGAAAAAAAAAAAAAAAAGTTCAAACTCAACGGCATTTGATAAAAAAGAACAGATAAAACCTTGTTTAATTTAATTTGTTTTACCTTTAGAAGAGGAGATCCAAATTTTGTGCATGTCTGATACTTTTCTGTTGGCTTGTTTTAGTGCTGGGTTTTACCGTGTCCCTATCTTTTATTTGTTTTGACAAGCTACAGCGTTACTGCATGTTTTACAAGCTTTAATATTATGTCTGTATTTTCCACAACGAGAATCTAAAGTCTCTCTCTCATTCTCTCTCCCTCTCAATCAATCTCTCTCTTTCAGAGTATGATTTCCTCCATTGTGAACAGCACTTACTATGCAAATGTGTCGGCGGCGAAGTGTCAGGAATTTGGGCGCTGGTATAAACATTTCAAGAAGACAAAAGATATGATGGGTAAGCAAAACGGAGGGGCGCAAAGTATGGCGCTCACACTTTTGTCTCTTTGCACTGAACACACACACACACACACATTCACACACATACACACCAGTCGCCATTACAATATGTTCTCTAACCAACCGTCTCTTTGTCTTCCTGCTGTTGCGTGAAGCAGAAATACATTTTTATCTTGTTATCTAATAATTCAAGATTACTCCACACAGTTTTGCGGTGGAACCCAGCGTTATCTTTGATTTATCCATTATTGCTTTAACTAACAGTAATGCAAGAGGCAAATTGAGGCCTCTGACTGTTTTTATTTTTTGTTTGTGAGTGAGTATAACGCTTTAGTTTTCCACGAACAAAAGGCAGCAATGACTTCAACCCGCCACCGCCTCGTCTGGAATTCAATTAGATTTTCTTATCAACCCTCTAACACCACGTGCTTTATATCATCTAAAAAAAATCCCCTTTGACCCGCCAGGAAATGAGGTTATATGATACTAGTAGCACCCTAGCTGGAGATAGAATTACGATATATTTTTATGTCTTTTGATTAAGCAGAACACCACTCTGTTGCAAGGCTCATAAGGCAGTGTAATGTTGAGATATTAGCTTTAACAATCTGTTGAACAATCTTTTTCTTTGCCAGTGTGCTACTGCTCGCAGTGATGACAGATGAGATATTATATCAAAATGTTTTCACAGCGTCCATGCAAATAGCGTGTTGTGATCATATCTTATCTGATGTTTTTTTTTTTTCTTCTTTTTCTTCTGTTAAAGTGGCAACATACGCTGGGAACATTATTTACTTCAGACCTGCTGTACTTGTGTACTCTCTTGCATACTCCTACACATTTTCTGTCATAATCATTTTCTATCTGGTTTTATTTTCCTCAAAAAATGGGGCTGCTGCAGTTGCCAGTGTGGCCTTAGTGATGCTGGTGATTTAAATGTCATATTTCTGCTTAGCTGGTGTGGGAGAGAAATACTGTAGAAAGCCTTAACCCTGTGTTTCTTTCCTCACAACTCAACTCTGTATGCTGTGTGTGTGTGTGTGTGTGTGTGTATGTGCGTGCCCTGCCATCCGACTGTGCAGGCATCAGGCATGCGCCAACCCTCCCAGCTGGAGGGCTACCTGAGGGGACGTGTGTCCTCCGCGAGAGCCCAGCGTGCCAATGCACTAGGTATGTCGTAACATGGGCACACACACACAAACACACACATGCGCACAAACACACCCTTGGTTTTTCCACTAATTCCTTGGAGACTTACCATAACTTTATCCATGACCACAACATGCTTAACCCAATCGCTGCTTTAACCTTAACGCAACCCTAAAGCTAACCTTAATGAAACAGCAAGCTTTAAAAAGTAGTACTTTGCTGTATGTGGTTTTTGTTGCTGTGATGTCTGTGTGAATAGGTTCTGAAAACTTCTGGGACAAAAATACGTAAAGACTCAGACACACACTGATTTGTGTAACTTGTGAGCACCTACATTCCTTCCTTAATACCCAACCTTAGTGCTTAATGTTAAAGTTGCAATTAAAATCTTAGTCTTAATCCGTAAACCAAATAGTACTTTAAAGTCACAGTTCAGTGAAAAATGACTTTTTTCACTTGGTTGGCTCATACTCTCTTTGGAATTCACCCTTCTCATCCCATCCTATGACCTTGCTTTTAAAATGACACAAACCAGCGACATGATCGTCACATCTTGAATATATCATCCGTTTTGAACTAGAATACATTATTAATAATATTTCCTTTTCGTTTTAAAATAGCTGGGGATGCCAAGTCCTGATAATAACAAAACAGTCGATGTATACATATACAGACCATGTTAGCCAAAAACGTGGCACACGAGCTTCAGGTGCCCACCGCAAGCCCGTGGCGACTCCCCCAACCTCAATATTCATGACAGCCTGCTGTCTGCTGTACGTGACCACAAATGGTGAAATGCCAAGTTCTGAAGGCTGGAAGAGAGAGTGGCACGGTCATCCCTTTGTGCCTTGGCAGTGGTGTCAAATGTGACTCTGCATTTACTTCGCCACACTGCATTAAGCAAGCAGTTTGAGCCTGAAGTCGAGGGGAATAAGTACCTGGTCACAGGTACTGGCAAGCTCCTCTGTTGCTCTGCCAGCTGAAGTGGTGTTACCGGCTGCCAGCGAATGTCGTCTCTCTTCTTTTGACGTGTGGCAACGCAGGTGCAGAGAGGCCAACACGGGAGAGAGAGTTGGGTCACTTTTTATGTCTCTTTCTCGTTCCCCCTCTCTCTCTCTCTCACTCACAGTCTCACACACACACACACACACACACACACACACACACACACACACACTCCCTCCTCCCTCAGCCCACATCCCATTCCCATTGTGTGTTTAATCCGGGGCTCTTTTGTGGCAGGATTCCACACGAGGACTCCCGCTTCTGTGGCAGCCTTTTTCTCCCAGGGCCTGCCATGCTCTTCTGTCACCCCTTCTCTTTTCAATTTGCATGGAAATGCCTCCGTGTGCCTGTGTGTTTGTGTGTTGTGAGCATGCCCCCCAGCAGTCTGAACGAGCGAGCATATGCAGACACACACACACACATTCACATATGAGTGAATAGACACGCCATACCATCAGAGCCAGGGAATGCCAGGGATTATGGAAGAGATGTGATTATTACCAAGATTTTTTTTGTTTTGTTTTTTTCCCCCCACATCATTTGTTTTCGACAAACGCTCAATAGACCCGTCTTGGCCGGGTGTTTTGTGCATGCTGACAGTTAAGAAACAGGCAGCTCAAACACACAATTATTGTGGGTATTTTTGGAAAACATCCATGCACTTAATCTTTCATCTGCTGAAAAATTCAGCTTGTTGAAGGCCCCCCCACACCCGCTCCCCCCACCCGTCCCCATAACAGCAATTTACTCTTTTCACAGTCTCATACGGTGCTTTTCTGTGGGATGTGGAGGCCGCAGAACACTTCTAAGGTGTTAATGTTGCCATCCATATGAATTCTTAAACGCTGCCCCCTCACTCACTCACTCGGCATCGTGCACGCAAAAAGCCTCAGCATATGTGAATTTCTTAAAGAGAGGCGGAAACCTGAAAACATTCAGCTGCTCCAAATGCTCATTCACTTCGCTGTGGGTAGTACTTTGAATGTTAAATCATTGTTTTCATCCTCTAAGCACATAATTTAAACCTGTCTTAAAATATTCCCTAGCAGCCATTATAGACTTAAAGATTCCCAAAGCAAGAGATGCCGCAAAAATCTCCAAAATGCCATTAAATTACGGCACATAGATTTTTTTTTTTTTCGTCTTTTCAGTCAGTTTAAGTCAAGTCTGTTTTAGTGCACTCAAACAAGGCCCTTTCTCAGGTTACATACAATCTGCTCCGATGTACTCTTTCTGTCCCTGTTCACTGCTCCCTACATTTATATTTAGACCATCCCCCCCTAAAAATGTCATATTGGCTAGCTTGTGTTCCTTATTTTAGAATTAAGGTTGGAAAGAGAGAATCCGATTCATCAGCAATGCTTTTGCCTTCATGGACGCATGCACACACGCACACATTAATCCTGTACCTACACTTACACACACTCCACTGTCCCTCCAAGTTGTTTTTTTCCCCCACATGATGAGGCCACAGACATGAAGTTAATTTCGAAGCCATGGGTTGTGGAAGACACAGGTCAAACACAATGAAGCTCTTTTATCTGCGTTTCCATCTTTTTTTTTTAACCACTCATTGGTTGATCAGCTGTTTCATATCCAATCAGGGAGGAAGAGGCCTGTGAGGGGTACTGGTTAGGGAAAAAACAGCCAACTTCTGTATCTTTTTGTGCTTTCATTTCATTTCTGCTGATTAGAGACTATGGCAATGGACAACAGATTTTCATGATTTTGAAACGTCCAGATTCTCCAGCGCTTATAATTTGGGTTTTTCCTCTCTTCTATAATCCCCCTTCCTGTGTTTTCTTTGTGGTGTTTAAGGCAGACTTTAAACCAATCATTGATTCAGTTTTCCTATATCTGCCTATGTCCCCTCTGCACTTCCTTTTGATCATTTTTCTCCCCTCTCCTCCACCAGAGATGGATGGCCTGTCTGACCTCTCTCCACCCGGCTCTAACCACAATCACAACCACAACCACCTGGGCTTCTCGCAGCAGCAGCAGCCCATCCCCGGCAGCACAGCAGAGCAGACTCCTTCCTCGCCGGTGCCCCCGCTGTCTCACGCTCCGCCGCCTCACGGTGGCCAGACGGGCGGCCGACAGCCGCAGCTTCCCGGTCTGCACCACCCGGGCCTGGTGTCCACGCCCATCAGCCCCCAGCTGGTCAACCAGCAGCTTGTAATGGCACAGATCCTCAACCAGCAGTATGCGGTGAACCGGCTGCTGGCGCAGCAGTCCCTGTCGCAGCAGTACCTCAACCACCCACCTGTCAGCCGCAGCTCCCACACCAAGCCTCTGGAGCCACAGGTGGCATCAAACACAGAGGTGTCCTCCGAGATTTACCAGTGGGTGAGGGATGAGCTGAAGCGGGCCGGCATCTCACAGGCCGTCTTTGCCCGCGTGGCATTCAACAGAACCCAGGTGAGGGGGAAGACAGATGGGCTAGAATAACAGGAACGCTAACTTTAAAACCACAAACACGTTAAAGTTATTGGCTGTAATTAATGTTGTTACCTCATTTTGAAGCGTCTTTCTCCATAGTGCTCCGTTTTTGACAGTAAGGTTCTGATTTGGCTGCTTTTCAGGTTTAACCAAATTAAACAATAATCCATCAGTGGAATTGATGATTGTCATGACCTTGGACTTTATAAACAATTTATTTTGTAAGTAATTTACAAACAATTGGCAATTGGCATTTTTTAATTTAATTTAATTTAAAAAAATGTGAAAAACATCCAATATTTGCTACATTATTTAGGGTGGATTTAAGATTTTATCGGTTTTTTTTGTTGTTGCAAAATGTCATTTATTTTATCCTTAACTTTAGCCCCATGACTCAGATATTGACTAGTTAACAAAATATTTGGAGTACAAACCCAGCCTAAAAAAAAATCACATTAAAGGGGCCTGTGAAGTTCCTGGAAAAAAATGCATTTTTGGTGGTGATATCATGTAGCTCCACAAAAATCACAGTGTGACTAAAACGTCGAAATATGTCATCTCCGTCTTTTCTATAATCCCTCTTAAAAAAACAAACTGCACAGAACACTTTATCTCACACTGTGTACATCTCAAAGAGAAAACCCTAAAACAATTTCATGGGACCCCTTGACTAAGCAAGGGCTGGTGTTTGAATTGTTTTCCACAGCTTATGCCTCATTCATAATTCTCACTCTAGTAATCTAGCACCTCTACTGTACTTCAAGACAGCTGGCAGCCTGCCATGTGAAAGACCCAGGCTCGGTCATGGCGTGCGTTCTCTTCCTGCCAAAATATGTGGTTTCACTTCATAGTCAGAGGCCTTGCATGCGCACACACACACACAGAGAAGACAGTGATAATGTCTTAAAGTATTGGAGGGGGTTGGAAGGAGGTGACAGCAAACCTCATTACGACTCCATTTGCTTTGAAGTCGCTATGTATGAAAAAAGGAAAAAAAATGAAACTGATAAAGATCTATTAGAATTAGAACGTACAACAACCCCCCATCCCCACCCAGAAAATAAGCGCGCGTGTGTGTTGTAAGGCAGAGTCAGACAGTTGTGTTTTTGTGCAGATTGGCAAGCTCTCACACAAACAGTCTTATCTGTGGTTGATATGAGGAATTAGCCCAATGTGCCGTTGGAGAGTTTTCCTTTGGAGGATTATTTATTAGCCGTTGGTTTTTTTTTTTTTCCCTTCTCCACGAGTCTGTGTTAATAAAAGGAGAAGGCGGGGGGGGGGCGTCAAGTAGTGACATGAAGGGCTGTCGATGCTGTATCAGAGAAGAGACGGAGGAACTTTTTGGAGAGGAAACCGACTGACCAAAGAGAGACAGAAAGGGTTGATGGCGAAGGATGATAAGCATAGACGCGCCGAAGAATGCAGACAGCTACAGACAGACACAAACAGTGCACACATAAAGAGAGATGCCGCTAATCTGTCCACTAAATACTTGTGTACATTAAGTGCGCAGCCCCCTTCGCCATAAAAACGTGAGTCGGATTTCGTTCAAGTATCTGTTCACACTTGTCTGGATACCACAGACATACCTTTGACACATATAGTTGTATACATTTTAGTCAGACGAACAACACCAAGCACATACTCTGGGATCTACTGATTTCCCGAGAGTACTTGCTCTAAAGAAAAAAAATTAAATAAATAAAATAAAAGCATGTGCATGTTTTCCCCATCACCTTGTTTTATTACCAAATCACACCTATTGATGGTGAGAGAAGCGGAGCGATGCTTTGCACAGTGTGTGGCCAAGAGCTGATGAAAAGGCCCAATCACACGGCTCTGATAATGGAGTCATTGCCGTCTCATAATGATGGAATTGAGCGCTATTGAAAAGTAAACAGAGGATACACTGATTGCCCGCCGTACAAGACACATTTCAGGCGAGTAACTGCGGCTCTTATCCTAAGCAACATACGGCTCCAATATGTCCAAGATCTTACACGCAACGAAGGGTTCAGAGGCCACAGGAAGGTTTCACTTAAATAGTTTTGTCGCCCAAGGCTGAGCATCGGTGAAGTGCTATGAAATGATAAAACAAGATTTATATGTGGGGTTTTTTTTTTTTTTTTTTTACGTCAAGACAAAATCTCTACAGAGAGTCGTAAGGTTATAGTGGGAGAATGTGAAGTTGACTTTCACAATCCAATTTTACAACAGTAAGGTAGAGAATGACTGCTGACTGAAGAGAAAAGCTGAATCTGAGGGACGTGGATGTCATAGTCAGGTAGATGGTTAGATACGCAGGAACAGCCCGTGACCCCAGCTGCCTCTGCGGAAACACTGTGGAGAAAAAACAGAGGTCTAAACAGAGTCCCTAACAGGCAGAATTAGTTCACAGTTTAAGGGGGTATAAGAGTCTCACATCTCCATTGTCATTACAGTCCCCATTTACGCCCATGGCTCTCCTTTACTGTCTTATTTGAGAATCCTCTAATGGATTATTTATCTAATGTGATTATTCTCCCCCTTGTTTGCCCTCCCAACCCCCCAACACCCAACCTTTTCTCTGTTTTTTTCCCCCTTTTTCTGTCATTTCTCCCCCATGTGCCCTACCTCCTGCTCTCTGTCTTTGTCACTTTGTTTGGTTTCTGCCTCCCTTCTCCCGCCCCATCGTGCAGGGCTTGCTGTCTGAGATTCTTCGCAAGGAGGAAGACCCTAAAACGGCATCCCAGTCGCTGCTGGTCAACCTGCGCGCCATGCAGAACTTCCTGCAGCTGCCGGAGGCCGAACGCGACCGCATCTACCAGGAGGAGAGGGAGCGCAGCCTGACAGCAGCCTCAGCGATGGGCGCCGCTCCACTCATCAGCACTCCACCCAGCCGACCTGTGCAGGTACCAGAGATTTAATTCCTCCCTGTGCATGTTTTCCTGTGGTGCCCCTGTGTTTACATTGCAGATCCCTCATTGTTATCTCGAGTGTTACGCAACAGGACTTAATAGGTGGACAGGCGTTTTAGTTTTACAAACATTTCTTAGAGGCATAGCCGCTCAATAGACGGAATAGTATTTCCCAAATTGGGATAAGCCTTAATGCTCAGAGTAGCATTATAATTTAAAGTCAGGCAAAGGCAAATTTATGCTTCTTCATCAGGGTTTTGTGGTGGTGCTGCTGCAGGTATCTACCACATAGGATCTGATTTACGGTTTGACCGATCAATTGTTGTAGCGCCTCTGCAACACTGGATTCATGTGTTATGCATCACTTTGCAGTGTAGTTATATTTCTGAGACACCATCACGTCGGCTGTGGGAGCCTCTATGTAGCTACGAAAGGAAGCCAGATCCTACAGGAATCCAGTCAGGTGAAAAATGTTGTTGTTGGCTCCACCCAGTGAGGGTTAATAAGATCATTTCTTCCATCAGAACAGCCCTAATTCAGAGAAATATTTGTTTAACTAATAAGACTTTCTGCATTAATTCTGAATATTGTGATGTAAAAGTTACACTGGCTGAAAGCATTTTCTCGACAGTATTTCTACATTGAGGGAAGGAACAAAAGTGCAGCCAAACATCAAGTAGAGAGATGAAAGAGAGAGGGCTGCATTCATTCATCATATAAAAACATATATGTGTGAATAGATCCAGTCCTGTGAACTGTCTGGCTGCTTATGTCAAGGTGTTGTTGATATTGCATGTATGTTTATGTGTAGTCAGGCAGGTGTGGAGTGTTTTTAGGAAGCTGGAATTTACTGTCTGTTTTTGCGGTGGTGTCGTGGACTGAATCCAGACATGTGTAAGGAAACCCAGTGACATCAGCCAGATTTCATAGACGCTACACAAGGTTAAACCAAGTGTCTGTCTTTTTCTGCTCTGTATTCAGTTTATTTAAATGTAAAAAGTGATGCTTCTCTATGTTTTATGGGGGGGGGTTAAACAAATTGTAAAAATGTACAAACATGAGACACACTCATTCGTTGCACTCATTAGCCACTCTGTTATAGGTGACGACAGCAAGTATGCGTACAAGCACCACCCAAGCACATTGTTTTGTTACACACCTCACATTTCCCTGCATTGTATCAGGCTACAACCTGTCTGGAAACACGTGGAATAAATAAAAGCCCCATTCGCTCCATCAACGTGCACACCAGAGAACATACTTTACATCCTCCCTGCATGTAAATGAGTTCTGCATCATCCCCACCCTCACCACACAGGTGAGAATGGTGCACAAATGATGGATAATTTTTTGTGCTAATTTTGACCTTTTACCATGCATTAGGCAGCATTAACAACCCTCCCATCCTCAAAAATAAAGCTCAGTCTGTGATGACAAGCACCGCGAAAGATCAAACATCGTTTAGTCTGTCCCCCGTTTCGAATCACTGCGGGCCACAGCACAAGTTTCTACCCTCACCGCAAATCAGTGTCCCTCATTTGAAAGGTATGTCGCAACTTTCTACCACTTAAGCCCATTTGAAGTGCGGTCAGCTGCATCTGAGAGGTGAGAGGGGCGGACAAAGGACTCCTCTGTCCTGTGCTTGCTGAAGATTTAGCTTTTATTTAGGAAAGGAGGAAAGAAAGACAGAAGCACAGGCCCACCCATCTCCAAAATGGACACTCCCCATGAAACCTCTCAGCATGATGGCAGTTGCTGTCTTTACAAAACTAAAAAGAAAGAGTGGCTTTCTGAAGCAGCGGAGCTGAACTTAAGCAGGGCCACTTTGCAGTTCACGGCTCATCCTTACAATTAGAAGCTCTGTCAGTATCAGACGGAGATTCAGAGTTGGAAAGTGGAGCTTTGCACAAGAATAAAAAAAAAAAAAAAAGTTAGCCCACTGTTAATGGTTTAACATCCCAGAAGCACAGGCACAGTTTTTAGGTTTTGAGAAATCACATCAGGTGAACTAGAAATCGAATAAAAGATGCATGTATCAGGGGCCTTTAGCATATCTCAGACCAGAGTTGTAGAGATGCATAACAAAACAGAAAGATGTTTCCATGGCATACAGCCTGTAACTATTTCAAACATGACCCAAAACTTAAAGCCTCTGGTTTGTGGGTTTTATTCTCGCATCACTCTGAACACTGTTGGGACATCAATAGAATATCCTGAGGCATAATATTCTTCACCTGTATGACTTAAGCCCATTGACATTTATCATGTAGACCTGTTCCTACACAAGGCAATTCTCACAAACACACACGTTCGCACACTCATACACCTGGCCATCTGCCAGCCTCTCCTATGGAGCAATGCGGTGCGAATTTAAGCACATAAATCAACCAGGGTGGCAATTGAGCCAGAGACAGAGGAGGGTTTTTATTGGCCTCATAAAAACAGATGCAGAGGTATGTTTCTCTCACGTGTGCTGATGGGTCGGCTCAACTCCTCCAAAGCCAGTTAGTGCACGTCCCAGCCTTAACAATTAGCTTGACATGGTAACCTACCGCTCAGACTGACAAGCCCACGTCGAGTTGTCGTAAAACTGAATGAAAGGCCCAGAAGTTCTCCGACATTCTAGTTTCACCACAAATGTGAGGAGTGTGTGATTGTTTTTAATGCATACAGGAACTCATATTAGGTGTCTAGACCAATACTTGAATATATGTTGTTGTTTTTTTTGTTTTGTTTTTTTTTTTCTGAGCACAGGCTGTGTCGTGATTTAGTATCTGTTGGTGTTATTATGGTTTATTTGAATGCCACGTACTTGTGCTCATACCCAACCCTGTCGATGTCTCCTTTCAAAAGGGCTCGTATGGAATGATTCATATGCTAATAGTTCTTGGGTAATGCTTTTATTAGGATACTTGTTACCTTGTCAAAGGATTTTTGTCAAGATGCAACAAGCCGCTGAATGAAGATGATTTGATTTCACTTGACTTGCATTTATTTTTTAATCACCAGCTTGACATAAGAATAATAACATTTCATACAACACATCTAAGTGTTTTTGAGCAAAGTAACGCTAGAGCCGTGTGTGGGTGTAATCTATACTCGCAGTGTGCGTATGTGTGTGTGTGCTTGTGTTTAGCCAGATTACCATTATGTTTTTTTCTCATGTGAGCCTGAACAAGTATGGTTGTGTTGTGTTCCCGACAATGCAGCCCCGGAGGGAAGACTGTAACAGCGTAAGGCCCGAGGACTGGAATCCCCGAATCCCCGTGGGCATTTCCCCTGTGAGCAAATAACTCCACCCACCTCACCTCCACCACCACATCTGAATGCACACATTCTCATAAACAATACACACACTGGAGTTTATCACCTCCTAACATGGCTGTTTCAGTATTTACATGTTTGTGAAGCGGCAAGAATTGTGAAAAATATATAAAGAATAGTAATACCACACTATTTTACACTATTAGAAAGCTTTAGATTTTAATCTAATAGTGATAACCAGATCTGGGTCAAATAGATTAGTGTGTGTGTGTTTTAGCCTAATTTGGGGTTGGTAATTTTGTGTGGAAAAATAAAGAGAAATACTGGAGCTCATTTACAAAACACATACAAATGCACATATATGACAGAGTCATATATGGCAAACCGTTATATAGGACTCTATATAAAAAAAAGAAAAAGTAAAATATAACAAAGTATTAGTTTTAAATGGAAAATGTGTGTTGTTCTGTGTGGGCTTTATTGTGAATTAGCTTTGTCATCTTTTTAACCAGGTGAAACCTTCGCCACTACCCAGCGAGTGGAACGGCAAAACTGAGAGCTGCATCCTCAACATCAACTCCACCATCTACGATGAGATCCAGCAGGAAATGAAGAGGGCCAAAGTGTCTCAGGCCCTGTTTGCGAAGGTGGCTGCCTCCAAGAGCCAGGTACTGAAACACACACTGAATACAGGGCTGAATACAGAAAGAGCTCTGATGCTGGTATATCAACTATATTTTGTTGTTTTCTGTTAGTAGCTGCCCAGTCATCGCTTCCTCTAGAAAACTAGAAAACAACGGCAGTTACAAAATACAGAGCGCTTTCTTTCTTTCTTCACCACTGAAGTTAAAAAGATCATGAGACACAGTGTTTATATAATATCAGAAATCTAGTCTGAAAATCTGGATGGATATTGTGTAAATGCTGTTAATCATTTCACAAGATCTTATTTTTTAATTAGCTCTTACAGCAGAATTAATGTGCCATAAATCTAAACCTGAAATTCTAAACCTGCACACACACTGATGGACATCTTGCAAAAATGAAAGCAAGAGAATAGAGATAGAGATTGATGTCTAAATAAGCAGGTCCTTGACCTCAGAAGGAGCTGGAGAACGTGAACCGAACCGTGAACAACACACACACACACACACACACACACACACCAGTTTATACAGAAAAAAAAAGTATTTGGTACCAGATGCACATAACAAAGTAATATTCATAGTTAAAGGCAAAGAAGTGGAAATACATCCAACCCCTGGTAAAACTCGCCTCAGTTCATGACTGCAATGATTTATCGACATAATGACACATGTCCTCTTTATTGTGGGTTCGGAGTTTAGCAGCCGACACTGTTTCAACACCAAACAAACCTGTTTATATTAGCTCCGCTCCGTAAGACGATGGGGCCCCTGTTATCTTCTCCCAGAGAACAGGGCGCTCACACAATACGAGCTAGTGTGTGTTGGAAACGGGGGAAAGACACCACCAGTTTAACTCTTTATTAAAAGTAATTTAAAAAATGTAGCGCTAAGGAGTTATTATTAAAGGTTTTCATGTGTCTGTTGGAGGCAGAGTTGGGAAGATTTCCACAATTGTGCTTGATGAAGAAAATGGGGGGAGAAATAGATCACCAAAGGCGGAATAATCTAGAAATATCTGCAAAGGCTTTATTTTTTTCTTGCTGATTAGGATGATTATACCCCCAGATAGCTTTGTTTTACCAAATTGCAGTTTGATGCACAAACCACTGTTTTTGTTAAGGAGTTCAAAGACTCCTTGGAAGGATGGTGAAAGAGAAAGGGGGAGAACGAGGCGGTCGCAGTATTAACTCGCACATGCCTCTCTCTTCTCAAATGAAGGCTTGTCTGGGAACAGGTTTCCACCGTGCCTTCTCCACCTCGCTCCCATCTTTCTGTCTTGCCCCTCTACCTCTCTCGTTCCCCCGATTTCTGCCTCTCTTTCACGTTCCATTCATGGCAGGCGGGTGTGAATGTGAATTGAGCAGCAGATAAGAAGTGTGCTAATTATGCCTGTGAAAGGGGGCCTGGGAGAGCACTTATCTCTGGCTCCATCTCGTAATGGGCGCTCCCCGGGCAGCTGGTCTCCCCCCTCACTAACCAGCCGGCATTGCCACAGCTACCAGCACCGCCAGGCCAGGCCTGCTCCTCCCCATCAGGACCCTTGAACCCTGAAAATCAAGAGACCAGCACCCAGTTTTTAGTTGCTGTTTCCACAAAAATCTTCTAAAATCCAGCATATAGAGACAAAATTTTAGTTTTACTTATTTAGTTTTATGGTTTGGGCAGACAGCGCTACAGGGGTTTTGATTTTACTCCATTATGTGTGGAAATGTCACGTCTTTTTTCATTGTTGTGTTTTTTATCCCATCTATACATAGAAGCCATATAATTTACATGTTATATATTCTTGACAGCAGCAGAGCAGGAACTATTACTTTTCAGTTATTCAGTTAGATTGAATTCATCAGATGCAATTTTTCCAGTCAATCAATCTTTTTTTTTTTTGTATTTTGTACAATTTTATCTTTTTCTTTAAAAAAAACATTTAATTAACCAACTAATTAATCAACAAATTTATGTTAGATGTCAGTTGTTAAAAACAGACAAATAAACATTTCTGGAACTTGCTGCTCAACTTAGATATTTGTTTCTGCTTATCCCAAAAGTGACTAGTGCCACTGCTGGAACTAAAGAGGTGCTGGAACCTCATGTGACCAGAGATTTTTGGTTGGGAAAGGAAATATGCTCTAGGATACCGGGTGTTGAGTACGCCAGTGTTAATTGTTCATGAGTGACGGATGTGTTTGAATCAGTCAGCCAGGAAGTAATGGCAAAATGGATATTTAAATGGCACGTTGTGAACGACAGCTTCAGTCCAGAGAGGTTTGCAGCATTGCAGGAAGAAAATAAGCACTGTCCAAGCCTTGAGTAGAGTACCATGCCAGCAGAGACTGCTGGTACTGAGGTTAGGAGTGCAGTGTGGATGTGGTTGGTGATGAGGATGGAGGATGGGCTGGACTGGCAGCATGCCCATATGGGGTCCAGGGACATAATCGTGGGGGGAGGGTGAGGAAGAGGCCTCATCAGTGAGGCTTGCACTGTCCTGCCAGCTTGGTGTGCGATTCAGCCTCTGCCTCTTCAGCTCAGCTTAGGATTTCCCAGCATGCTTACGCAAGCACATGATCAGGTGACCAGGATCCGTTGGTATCAGTCCCATATATACGCGTGTGTGTGTGCGCGTGTGCACCACGTACTGTTTGTTAGTGTATTTAGCATTTGCGTGAGGCATATTTGCCTCATTCACAGAGAGACAGATGATGCAGCTGAGAAGGGAAGGAGAGGTGCGACGGAGATCTGAGAGGAGAGAAATAAGAGATGTGAAGTTGAAGGAGGTCATTGGCAGTAGTGGTCCCATGGGTGGAAGAGAAGTAAACAGGACTTCACTGATCGGTGTGTGTGTATACTGTATATGGTGGTGGTGTGTGTGTGTGTGTGTGCTTTTCTGCATCCAATGTGGGTTTATGTGCAGACATATTTGAATGTGTGCATTTGTGTCTGTCGGTGTTTGGGGGGGTCCTGGAACACAGCCATCCTGTCCCCTCTTAGGGCTCGTAACCACAGCAGGCCTCTGCCACCCTTTAACTACCCCCCACCCCCCATCTCCCATCGCATATTCAGTGTTGCATTTCAATCACTCTTTTACTGCCACATATTCAGTGTAGTAACTGTAGAGCAGTGAATCTAACCCAAGCCATATTACTTGATCAGATTAATGGATGCCATTCACTTCAAGTCTGGGCATACGTATCTTTTTAAGTAATCCATGCAGCAATTCTGATTTATTAGGACAGATATTACGTTTATCCTTTGATAAAAATCAAAATCATTATTCATGATCCATTCCTCAATTATTCAAACTGATCGAACACTCCAAGAATTCTCCATCTCCATTTAGCTCCAGGAGATGTCAGACTTGGAGAAAACATCTGCGTGCTACTGGTTCAAATCCAGCGGTGACACTGCCAGAAGTAGCTGCATTCGCCAAACGGCCCATTTCATTTTAGCCTGCAGAGGTGCAAGCTATGATCTGGATAGCCTGGAGTTGATGTCAACATTATTAACTGGCTCGCTTGGGCTAGAGCGCTATCGAGCAAGCTCCTGTGCTCCGTTTTCATTCACGTTAACAGGGGAGGCTTGCTGTGTTGCCTAGCCTGGCAGAGAGGGGCGGCTAATGTTCAGCTGAGCGATGGGAGGTTAGCTGAGGGTGGGGTTGAGCGGATTGGGGGCATTCCTTTGACACGACTTTTATGTCGAAACATCCCCGACACTTCCTGAGAGGAATTGCGCAACGGATAGAATCAGAGTCCCTGCTGTCAAAAAACAAGCACCCTGGGAGCCCGGCGCACCGCGGGGCTCAAAGCCCTCCGACTCCTCAATGACCAGAAGAGGACAGAACGCAGTCACCGCCACCAACACCGCCCTCTCTCCCCATCTCTTTTTCTCTGTCGGTCTCTCACTCACTCGCTCATTCTCCCCTGGAAGAGGCTACGCTAATTAGCCAGGCTCTAATGAGACAGAATGGCACTGATCTGGTCCGCCGCTGCTGCCATGCCGGGGGGGCCGGGCAGAGGGGGCTGGTGCAGTAGGGGGAGAGGGAAAACGAAGGGGTTGGTGTATGCCATCTGCCACCCTGCACCCGCCTGGCACGGCAGTCCCTGGAGTGGAGGGTGGGGGGTGGTGAGGGGGGGACTGCCTTGTTGGTCTGGAGAGGTGGGGGAGTGGGTGGAGGTGGGTGGGGACACTGATATGAGTAGGAAGGGAGTGTGACAGAATAATTGGAACTACGTCGTTCATGTTTGGAAAATGACTAAATTTCCTGTGGAGGTTGGTGGGGGCGATGTGCAGTGGTTGTATGTGTTTTTGTAAGAGCTTTGACGCATTTCGTAGCTTTAATCTCAGATATTTGGCACGTGACCCACCCAGCCAGACCAAACCATGAAACCAACTACACACACACACACATACACACCACTTCTATCGCTCCGCTCCATCCAATGGCTGCTTAACAAGAGGGGCAGATGGCTGACCTTTTGGGTGTCTGTTTCTAGATTGTGGCCGCTCAGAGGTTTGTCTGCTAGTGAGAAGCCACTTGGGGTCAGCGTGTTAGAAGTCATGTTTTGCATGAAGAGTCATGTACAAATGGCATTAAATCATCACCCTAGGATAGTCAAATTGATACAGTGAAGATGTTTGCAGATACGTTTTAATATCGGGAACTGCTCGGGGCCATGTGTTGTGAAATCCTGCTCCACTTTTCACAAGTTGTACTTTCTGTGCGACGGCAGGGCAGGCATCAAGATGTCTCTTTATTTTATTTTTTTTTGTTTGTGGACTCATGGTTCTCCACACCTCTCTCTCCCTCAAATTAGGCAGATCAGAGCGAGCACATCACAACCCCTAGGGATCTAAAAAGGCCGTGACTGTTTATTAATTGATTTATTTATTTATTTATCTCCTGTGCCTGCTTGGTTATTAGGTTGCCATGGGAAACAGGCTAGGCCAGATCCTCTCTATTATTAAAGACACAATTTCTTGAACTGGAGACCCAGCTGTCTGAATAATTAATTTAGCGAATGAATTATCTTGCAAACGGTAAGTCTTCCCCTCTCTCTGAAATGAGCCTTTCTCTTATTGTTTAATGGACAGTGGAATTCCCACCAGCCTGTCTTCTCTCCACTGCCTGTTTCATCGAACCCTCCTCCTCTTAGTAGGAGCCCAGGTTCTCACTGAGCATGCCCAGAGCACTTTGTGTCTCTCCTGCCATCTCTCTCACTTACGCCTTACATGCCACCTCTCACCCCATCTGTCTCCAATTGCACAACCCACTCCCTCCCCCTCGCATGCCTCCTACCCTGCAGTCCAAACTAGGAATCTGCCCGACTGTCTCTTCGTCATCACCTCCAATACATTATTGTATGACGAATCTTTTCCGCCGTGGACCAGGTGTTTGCCACTTTGTTAGTTAACTGAACTACCACTCATTAGCCCTCTCTCAATGAATAGCTTTCAGGGCCTAACCAGTGCCTCTCCTATCAGCCACATGCCTAACCTTACCCTTTGCTAGCTTGTTAGCAAATGCTACCCTTGTCCCAGTGACAGGCACAGTATTTTGCTAGCTCTTTCTTTCTTACAAATGTTCAGCAGCTAACCCTCTCCCACTGTCTCCACTTCTCCTGACAGACCACACAGGGCTTGTTCTGAGGCCCATTCTCGCTAATCTGATCAGGCAGGCAAATACGCCGGGAAAAGCGCTTTAATGATCCCCCTAATTACCTCAAGTCAATACCAACTGTATTATTAGACTCGGGGAAAATATTCCATTAGGGTGCCCCCCCCCCGTGGGAGTCCCCCCTGTGCGCGCTGATGTCACGCGCTGCGCGCCCCCTACGCTTGTAATTAATTTTATTTACACACTCAGGAATGCACAAGGTCGCACCTGCAGCCCGGAGCCGCCCGACTCGGCCCGCCTAATCAGATCTGTCATAATTATCATTCTGCATGCTTCTGACACACGCCGGGAAATATTTCAATTTAACTACAGCCACTAGCTCCGGCAGATGCAGTCAGAGAGAGAGGGAGCAAGAGAGAGAGAAAGAAAGAGAGTGGCAGAGAGCGCATACAGGATTGTGTGTGACTGAGTGAGGGGGAATTGCATGGGGAGATATTAGGACCTATCCAAGTGCTCATGCTGGTGCTTGTGTGCACTTGGTTTTGCTAGCATTATTTGCTCTCTTTCCCTCTGTGTCTCTCACAAGCTCCTATCTCTGTCTCTCTTAGAGAGAGAAAGAGAGAGAGAGAGAGATAAGGACAGACTTTCCGTCCTCATCACTCCGTCTACACCACATTCCTCGCTGACTATTTTTACAATAACCTGCACAAACTGAGCCTGAAGATATAAGTTGCCTTTTCAGCCATGTACAGAGAGACATTTGAGATTTTATGTTTACTTTCTTGCCACTTGTGCAAATACTCTATTTTAAGTTCAATGTAAACAACTACATATGAAGACTTCAGAACACTTTTTGGGGATGAAAATATGTTCACTTTCATTAGTATCTGAAGCAAACTTGTAGGCCAATTAAGAACACTTATTTAGCTGACATAGACAATTTGCAGGTTCTCCGCTATTTCAATCCCTAATTCAATAAGATCAGTCATGATTTATCAGCTTAATTATACTTTGATATTAGCAATTAAACCCCAGCTTTGAATTAAATCTCAATCAAGCTCTTATAATTGATAGAATCAGACTCCATGTAGGTGCTTTCTGTGTTTGTAATGTTGCTGCCGTTGTTTATCCTTAGTTCATCTTCAGTGTGTTTGTTGTCTTCTGTGCATTCATCCTCCATCTGCCTCAGCAGTATTGAACAGAAAAGATTATAAACAAGAGGTAAATTTGTGGTGGGAGAACAGTGTTTGAACATTCAGTGTGCTGTGCAGACAGTGCTGGTACCCAAATATCAGCCCACCACCAGGCTAAACTAGATTATGGTGCAATTTCAACAATACTAATATTTGATACAAAGAGGCACATGTACCGTAGGATCATCAGTGACTCGATTTTCAGCCATTTTGTACACATAAACAATCTGAAGTGCTTTAGTGGACAAAGAGAACACAGTTTCACTAAAATGTGATATCGACTGATATTTAAAATGAATGTTCCTGTTCTCATGAGATAAAATGTGTTGCCTGCAAAAAGGTATGTTAGTACTGTGGACAAATACTGAACATATTAAAACACTCTTCATTTTAAAGTTATCCTCTTTCTTTATTACTGCTCTTGAGCAAGGCACTTGTCCTGATTACACCGGGGGAAGTCCTAGGTTATATTATTGTTACTGTCATGTGCAGTTGTGTGTGAGGAAGAACTTTGCTGAAAAGAACAAAACGTGCAGTAAAAAAAAAGAAGGAAAAAAAAAACACTGTAACCACACAGATGTTTAATGTGCTCCATTTTAGATGGACTGGTCATTTGCCTTTGGCTATTCTTTATGCTCCATCTGCCTCTATTTGGTTGCTTGAAAATTCCCCGCACACTTTATTGGTTCGGCAGCCATGACGTAAACTGTCACACAGAACTGGTTGGTATTGTTTCTGGGAGCAAGTGCTGACACAGAGAGGGCCATTTCCTGCATAGTCATGCCTTGCCTCCACAATGTGTGTCGCGTTAGCTGTCAGTCTGTTATTGTTGTCAACTTGCTTATTGTATCTGGAGAGGTCGCGACCCCTCTTTAGAAAACGTTCAGTGTTTGGCTAAGACTTCTCCATGTCGCAGCTCGAATAGAGATTAATTGTTTGGCATGTATGATTCAGACTGGCAAATTTCTCTCCTAAAGCTCAGCCACTGACATCCTCACAAAAGAGGATAGTGACACAATCTGGCAACCGCGATCTGGAAAGCATCCACTCTGACAAGACATCAGAGTCATATCAACATGATTTAATAACAAAAAAAAAGATTTTTTTAAAGGCAAGTTTCAGATGATTTAGATGACTCAGTTTCTAATCCTCAAAAGCTTTCCTTAAGAGAGAAGCGGCTTCACGATTGGTACATATGAGAACTAGAAATTTCATCATCCATTACTGTGGCCGCAAATCCAACCATCCTCAGGGCCTGTCTGTCATTTCAAAAAGATGTCCGTTTGATCCATCTGTTTTGTAGCATGTCTCCTTATGAATGCTTAGGACCAGAGTGTGAATTGGAATCAGATGAAAAATGATGCAGAAGTAAATAAAAATGTGGCTTAACAATTACTTCAATTCTTTGATCACCATATGGTGAACAGCCTTAGATACGGTGTAAACAAAGTAGTATATTTTTAGAAAAGTGTCATTTTCTTTTCCTCTAACTTTTTACAGCTGCGAGAAACATTTAATATGTTCGTAGTGTTCTTTCCTGTCTTTTACACAAAGTCAAGTATTTGATGATGGAAATGATTGCAGAGGTGCGTTTGTGATTGGTGGATCACCAATGAAATCAGATTTCGCTTCCACACTGAGTAGTTTCAAATGATCTGAAGCACTAACATGGTCCTCCATAAAAACATAACTATACGTCAGGACTTGGAGACTTCGCAGAGACTGCATTATAAATACAAAATGGAGAACATTTGAAAAAGCCTCCGTAATCTCCTTTTCGGTAATGCGAGATAAATTAGTATTTTCTGAACTTGCAAGGCCATTTCCAGCGCAAACCTTCCCCTCACTACGCTCTAAGAGAATGAAAGGATGCAAACATGATTACTTTGGGTATATAATGAATGCACAGTTCAGTAATCTTCTCCTTCCTTGTGGCGAGACAAATTTTTATGTTAAGATCTTGCTAGCAGTCATTTTTGGTGCAAACCTTGCCCTCGCGGTGATCATCTCGCCGTCACATAGTCGATGAAAGAAATAAACATGATTACTTTGGGGATATAATGAATACACAACATAACCATCGTTATTCATCTAGTGTTGCAGTGTTGCCGCAATAATCAACGGGTTAAATCCTATCTTGAACCATGAATCAATTCCTACACTTTGAGCATTGATGGTGGGACCACCGGAACACCTCCACAGAGGAGCATAAATTTGGATTAACACTTGTGCCTCCATTAAAAGGACTAAATTGTTATTAGTTCGCTCCAGTGCTCATGTTATACCGGAAACATACAGTCTGTAAAGTAACTGATGCACAGTGCGTTGAGCAAATAACTTTCACTGTCGCTGCAGAAGTTAAAGAAGAAACTGAATAAAGATACTAATAGATCTATAAATAGGATTTTGTTGTCTTATGGTCGGTCTGCTTGGAGGCTCACAATGTGTTTTTTGCAATATTTTTTTGGCACATCACTGCTGTCCTTCTAGTCGCCACTGCAGTTCAAATAAGGCCACTGACCCCATTTCCATTGCCCTATCTTCCTCACAGATAATTTGTACAGCCACTCAGAGCTATTCTGTTTGCATATAAAGACTTACTCTCCCCCCAAAAAATTCTGGCCTTGAATTGTGCAGTCAATTATTGCTTATTGTTGCGGGAGATTCACATATGCCTGAGCATCGGGGACGTTTCAACACTCCACTGTCGTCAGCAGATGGGCGTCCACCATGGCGTAATGTTTTACAACACAGCACACGTTACCTTGCGGGGTGAACGTGCACATGCAGCCGCCAGTTTGGCCTGCTCGGGGAGGAGAAACATGTTATCGGCCGCATTTATCTGCATAGCGTTGTCTGCCAGTGCTGGGCCTCTGCCAGGTTCAAGGAGGAGGAAAGACAATAATGCATTGTCTTCCCCCTACTTTTAGCTCTCTCCCTTGTTCACACACAGAAGAGGTTTGTCTGGCTGCCTCCGAAACAGTCTTGTCCTCCAGCCGGCCAGCCACAACAATGGCCACAATCATTTCTTCAGCTGTGATATTTCTTTTTCCTTCTTTTTTTTTTTTTTTTTTTTTTGATGTGTCATCTTGGTCGTCGTTTTTTCCAAATGATCTAATTCCAAATGGTACTTGCAAAGTCTGTTTCTATGGTTGAAACCGAGGCATTATTTTTGGTCGCGCAGTAATCCGAGGAAAGGAGAAAAAAAAAAAAAACTCAAATGGCGAATTGATGGACATCTGTTGGCTTATTTTATTTATTTATTTTTGCAGTGGCCGAGGTCAGCTTGATGGGGCTGATAACAAGCAAATGAGATTAAAGGGAAGGTGTTGGCCAGGTTAGGCCGTGTGACAGACGCCTCTGTCTGTCTGTCTGTCTGTCTGTCTGTCTGCTGTCCTGACTCACAGCAAAGCCAGTTGTTTCGTTTGTGCGTCTCTAAACTTCTATGTTGGGGGTGTTTGCAGTGGTAGTTTGGTGGCGAGTGGGTGGGTGGGTGTATTTGGGAGGTGAATACCATGCTGTTCTCTGACAGAGCAGGCCTATGCTCTTATTGGCAGCTTGTGACTGCAGCACTCACATACACGGTGTACCACATTGCATAGCTGGATGAATCTCGCGCATGAATTCAGCTATTGTGTTGCGAGGAAAATATTTTTATCAGAACACCCGGTTGCTATTTATACCAGGACTATACAATAGCCCGCTGAAGAGTTTATTACCCTTTTAATTTGGCACCTTATGACCCCAGAGCCCCATGAGCCTCTGGTCAGATCTGTGTCTGCTGTAAAACAAGAAAAGGCTGGTGGTCCTTGATTGCCAGTCCCGTTGTTTGAAACTAATTAATAATTAAGCAACGATGACCTAGAGGCAGCGGATTATTGTGCAATATTGTCACAGGTGTGTGCCAGCACAGCAAGATAATCCTATGTCTGTCAGTACTTATTGCTTCGATGAACCTGTTTGCAGCATCTGTGAGTTCAACTGAGAGATGTATTTAGCATCAAAATAAACAGGATTTCTAGCTCACTACTTTGTGTTTTTTAAGGTAATCTAGGTTGGGAAATTCATTGGGTTACTTCTTTTAAGTCAATTGAAAAGCTTATTGGTATTTGTTACTGGTATGAATGTCATTAAATGTGTAGTTTATGTGTATTCTATCACAGACTAACCAACTTTCTTGAGCAGATTCATTAGGACGTCCTGCTGTGCTCTGTCAAGTAAACAAAACACCGTCACATACCAACTAATAGCACTTAGAAATAATTTTTTTATAGCATCACCGTTATAAGTGCAGCCCTGTTAGGAGTGTAACAGATACGATGCTGGCTACTTAAGCAGTTCTTTTTGGACCTTTAATGATATACAGTAGTCTGTCATTTACTCAGTGTTATTTTCCAAAGTTTATCATCGTCAAACAACTTTAGAAAAAACCTTAGAAATAAACTGTGTCCCATAATGGCCTTATTTAGGGCAGTAATTATTGTCATTGTCATTGGTTAAAATTAATCCATTGATTGTATAGTCTATAAAATGTCATGAAATGATGGAAAATGTCTATCACACTCATTTTAATTTTTATCAGTTAATCTGCCAATTATTTCCTCAACTAATTAATTGATTTTTTAAAATTATTTATTTTTTTTATAAAATGTCATAGCGTCCTAAATCTCAAGTTGACATTTTCGAATTTCTTGTTTTGTCTGACCAATAGTCCAAATAGTGAAAACACTCAATTTACAGTGGAAGTAGAAAACTGAGACAGCAGTAAGTCCTGACATCTGAGAAGCTTTAGCCAGTGAATGTTTGCATTTTGTTTGTTAAAGGATCAAAGTAGTCGATAAAGAGATACGGGTATGAATAAATATGAGTTCATTTTTGACTAATAGATTAATTAAATAAATTAAATGAGTCAATCAGTGGACTTATAGTCTCAGCACTCGACTAAACTGTGTTTTAGAGGCTTTTTCACCCCATAAATCATTTAGTGGGAAGCCCTCTGGGCTGTGTGCTGGGCTGTCGGCTTCTCTGAGATGGTTTGCTGTAAATTTCTGACTGTGGTTTTGTGTAATTAGAGTTGATGAGAGATGTGAGACATGCAGTCTTATTAGAACCAGTATTAATAGAATTGTTGCATAAGGATAAGAGTGTACATTTGCTGTAAGTGATAATTATCCATCTCGTCGGTGACAGGCTTTCTTGCAAGTATCACCAGTTTGGCTCCTGAACTGTAACACGAGAAAACGTCTTGAGTGAACACGAGTTGTTGTGAAACACAGCGAATGTATACTGTATTCTGTGCTGGCCGACAAGTAGGCCCGCTCTGAACTACCTGTTCTATTTATTTATAGAGAGCCCTTAATGATCTTCAACAAAACACAGAGTACACTGGATTGAAGAGCCCTAGATTTTTGTTTTCTGGACCGTGTTGGAACACTTTAGCAGCAGGGGCAACAAGTTCCATGATCCAATCAAGAGCGGTTGGTGCTTGTCAGCTGCGGTGGAGAGGCTCAACAAATTACATTAAACAATAAAGGGAAAACAGATTTGCAACAGTATGGTAATGTTGAACGGGAATGTTGAAGATAAAATGCTGTTGATTTAGTCATTCTTAGGACAGAATATTGATATACAAGTAAGTTTTACATCCATTGAAATGCATCCTACTTTACATTAAACATTAGATTAGTTTTTTGCATCTACTATCTCCTTTTGTTTTTTCGTCTTAGGTTTACTGACAACAAGAGAGTCAAATACCAAAAACTTCTCTCTCTCTCTCTTTCTCTTTTCTCTTTGTGTTTCTCACCATCTCTGTCTCTCTCCTCTCTTTATCCCCACTGCCTCTGCCTGGTGTGTGGAAGCAATGCAATTAGACAAACACAAACAAAGCTCTTGAAACTGCCATGGAAAATGCTGACTGTCCACTGTCCACAGTGCTGGCCGGGAGCAGTGCTAACTGCTGTTTGACATACATCACGTCAAAAAAAAAAGAAAATTAGCAAATGCTCGCTTTCTTTTGCAGCGTGCAATTCTTCCCTCAACTCCTGTCTATAAAAGCTGAATGTCAGCTCACAAACTGTAGGAACTCCAGCAGCAAAGTAACAAGCCATACAAACGAACATTCACACTTGTGAACTAATAAACTCTGTACTTTATTTCATCAAATGGACTTCCTGGCATTGAAATGGAGTTCACGTCGTGCCTTTGTTTGATTGGCTCTGCTACTTTGGGTTTAATCCTGCTGGTTTGGGGAGTGTTTGAGTTGGATTACTCCATCGTTGGGCCGGGGTACTGTTTCTCTGGCTTTGACAAGATGGTGTGTGGTGGTTTGTGTGCGTCTGTTTGTTTTTTGTTGGGTGTGTGTGTGTGTGTGTTCTCCCTCACTACCGAATCAGCTGAAACCACAGACAGCCCAACTGGAGCGCCGTCCAAATCCCTCTGCATGCAAATTAAAAACGCAACAATAAACGTGGCAAAGGAACAAGGTGGGCACGCAGGCTTTATGGCCCCCTCTACCCGCTCTCCTCCCTCGCTCTCTCCCTCTTTATGTCTCTCTCTCTCTTTTTCTCCCCCTCTCGGCCTCCTCCAAAACCCCTCCTGGGTTTGATGTGGCTTATGGGAGGAGTTGGAACAGGGGACAACAACCAAACTGCTGAGTTATCTCTTGCATGCAGTGTGGTGGCGTGGCTCTGCCCTCTGTGTGTACGCACGTAAGTGTGTGAGTGTCTGTGAGTGTGTGTGTCTGTGTGCGGACCAGCAGCGCGGTGTAATCCTGTGGAAATGAAAGGTGCTGCCGCGTACTGGCCGGGAGATTACAGCGCCGCTCTGTCACGCTGCCAGGACAGACTACCCGGCTGAGCGAGTAGCCCTCTGTAACACACACACACACACCTCGCTGCTTCTCTTTGACGCCTCCGTGTTTCCTCCTCGCTGGTTTCACTCCCCGACCGTCCCTCCTTCGTCACCGCTCATGCCCCTTTACAGCGCTCTTGTAGATTCACTACCGCTTCACCCCCCCATCCCACTCCTCTCCGCTCTCCCACACAGCACTACAGTGTGTTATTTCCCTTCACTCTTACTCACACACGCTGGCCTGCCGAGGTTTAGGTCGTCATGTCTGAACCCGGCAGACCTCGTCACTCAACCCCGGCAGAGCCCTTCTGTCTGTACAGTCGTGAATACTGAGTTTGTCACTCAGCTCGCTGAACAAACACAAACACACTTTGTATCACTGTAACTGTGAAAAGTTTCTGTTTGATCTATTTATTCCTTAACGTCTAACTCTGTCCTCATAGTCCTCCCATCTACAGCAGTAGATTTATCTCTAATCCCAGTCCCAAAGTCCTGACTCTAATAAGACAAACGTACACAAAAGTACAGAAATGAAAGAGGATTAGACCATATAGTTTGAATCGGGGGCTGCGTTATTCTCCAGACTGATCACTGAGTCATTCTTCAAATAGCTTGTTTTGTCCGTCCAACAGTCCAAAAACCAAAACATCGAAGTTAATTATCATATAACACAATCACATATTAGCAGACAATCTTTGGAATTTTTGCTTAAAAAATTCCTGGAAAAGGAAAAATATGATAATCGTTTCTGCTCTATTTGAGTCAATAAAATGTTATTATCAGTATTATCCTATATATATATTATTGTGTGGCAAATGTATGAAAAAAAGAAAGAAATTTCTGTTTGAATTGATAATTCAAATAATAATAAATAATATTAACTGTGTCCCACTATTAAACTAGAAAAAACACAAAAAAAAACAGTCAGGAATTTGGTTTTTAATCACAATTAACTTTAGATTGTTAATTTAAACAACATTTTGCAAAATATTAACACAGTATGATCCTATCAGATATTTGGTAACTTTTTGAACTTTGCACTTATGGAGCTTTACAAAACACTATTGAAGTGAATCACAGTGACTCCATGTTCTCTCGTATGAAATCTTTTACCCATCAAGGTTGTACTGATTGTGCACCAATTGTATTGATCAAATAAAGCCTTCCTGATTCTAATTGTCCAATACTGTTCCTCAGCTCTGTCTTTCATGGCCCTCTGCTGGAGTGTTTCAAACATGGGAGTCACTTGCTTCTTCCCAAGGGTGCTACTCAATATGCGAGTGTGTGTTTCTCGTCACGTTAAATTGTTCCTTCCTGCTGTGTTGCTTGACCTTGGCTAATTCACATCTTCATCTTCAGCTGTGGCAGAAAAACACACTAACTGCAGGTGCAGCTATTGTGAAACGATGGGGTGTTTTTTGTGTGTGTATTTTTACTTTGATTTTGATTTATTTTAGTACTGGAAAGGGTTTTTGCTAAACATTTTTGTCATCAGTTTTAATTACTTAAATCATTTGAAATTGTCTTACTTTTGATCTTTTCCATCTCAGTACTTTAATGATTTTGGATGCACACATTCGGTTGTGCAAGTCTTTCTGTTCAAATGTATTGTAACACCAAAAGAAGCATATTTAATAATCTCCTCTTAGATAAATCACATAAAACTGGTTGGCTGTGTGAACCAGCATCCATACACCTGAGCCTAAAATTGGTTTTAACACTTGAAACCTCTTAGAGACCGTACTTCTTTTGACCTGTGCTCACATCTAAAGTCTAAATACCTCGCTGTACTGACCTTCTTTCTCTCTCTCTCTCTCAAACCCTTTCTTCAGGGCTGGCTCTGCGAGCTGCTGCGTTGGAAGGAGGATCCCTCTCCAGAGAACCGGACACTCTGGGAGAACCTCTCCATGATCCGCCGCTTCCTGAGCCTCTCCCAGGCCGAGCGCGACGCCATCTACGAGCAGGAGAGCAGCGCCGGGCAGCAGCACCACAACGAGCGGCCGTCGCACATGATGCACATCTCCACCGACCAGCTACAGGTGAGTGTGACGGCACGTGTCCCGACACTGCCTCCGGGCAAGGCACTGAGCCACAAGGAGCTCAGGCGTCACACTTCTCTGGATCATCGGTTTCAACAGTAAATGTTCTTATGACGTGTGTGTGACTGACAATAAAATGCACAATTTTTCTGACAAAATATTGATGAGTTTATAATAAAACATAAAAACATGCAAACAGAAATACAAACAAGAAATGAATAAATATGAGCCATGTTAAATTTAGTTTGTTTATGAAACAGAATTATTTTTCACACACTTTACATGGAGGAAGCATAGATGCATACACACACACGGTACATTTACTTGTTTGTCAAGAAGAAATACCAAAAATTGTCTCGTTCCAGCTTCTCAAATGTGAGGTTTTGCTGCTTTATTTGTGACTGAGTATATCTGGGTTTTGGACTGTTGGTCAGTCAAACAAATGATTTGAGGACGTCAACTTGGTATTTAGGAAATCAGTAATTTTTTACATTTTACTGACCAAATGATGATTTGATATTTCAAGAAAATTATCAGTGAATAGATTGATCATGAAATGTTAGTTGAAACCTGAACACGCTCTCGCTAAAACATTGCTTGCTGTATTTGTGCATATTTTCCTATTTTCTTCTGAAGTTCTATATCAAAAACAACTACATTAAAAAAAAAAAACAGAATCCCCCCCTTTTCTTTTAATCTTAACTAATTTTCCAAGAATTTGTAATAAACAACACTTATGAGTTTTTCTGAAATCTTGTTAATTAGAAACATAGCAACACTTAAAAGTTCCTACTTTTCATAGATATCATTAGCCCGAACTTATTTAAAAGAACTGCTTTATAAAAGACATCTGGCAGAAAATAACACACAGGCTCGCTTAACAGTTGAAATATCTTAATGAAGTACAATAATACTTCTATTAAAAGTCTGAGTTGCAGCTGAGTGGTTGATTAGTTATTTGGTTACTGGGAGACATGGCCAGTGTTTCACAAAGGCTGCCATTTAGTGGATATAAATAAGGTAATAGGATTTCTTTTACAAATCAATTTCAGCAGCAGATATGGAATGAGGGAGTTTTGTGCATACTTTGCATGCAAACAGAAATGGTTGGTAGATTGTTAAAATAGGATTATATCTGATTTAATGGTGCAGGTTTACACTGTCCATAAGAGACCAGTGTTTAAATATTTTGTGCCGCTCTCTCACTAACACGATGCATTAGCCAAATTAGCTCACATTTGCTCAACAAGAACTATCATAGCTCAGTATATTGGTACAGTAAAATCACATCTTTGGGTGCATTTATGCAGCTGGCAAACAGAGTCCCTGCAAAGTGCTGTTTTGCAAACTTCATTATGAAACACCTATTCTACAGTGTCTGACTCAGAAATGAAAATAAAAGAGCACCCATTTTGCGGGGTCAATAGGGACCATGAGTTGCCCACTCACTCCCTCTCCAACCACACAATGAGACATTTTACGAGTAATGTGTCATGTGTTTACACTAACGGGTTTCTGACGGCAGAGTGAAAGCCATCGATAGCATTCTCACACTGCAGCAAATCAGCCAGACCATCGCAACGTGAATTGTGCACAGGGAGCTTGTTTATCACTGCCTGGCAATAGAGCCTGATAAGCAGCAGAGGCTATAATAGAGGGGCCAGTTTCCCACTGTGTGTGTATGTGTGTGTCTCTACCAGTGTGGTGCTGTTGCCTCTACCCCCACAATGAGAGACACAATCTCCCACTACCAAAAAAGGGAAAAAAATCATATCTGCAGAACTGATTACATTCAATGAGATATTACATGGAAAATTCCTTCAACCAAGTGCCTGTTCTATACACAGCGGGCCCATTTTCCCTCACAACTCAATTGATTTTAATGAAAGGCCTTATTAAGGCGCCGATAAGTGTTCACTGATAACATCCCCGTCTCCTTTCTCTTCCCCTTTTTTCCCACTGCAGGCTCAGCTACCCCAGTCACAGCAGCAGCACCAGCCCTCCCTGTCCCTCCAGCACCCCTCCCAACCCCTTTTGTCCCAGCAGCCCTTGCAGCAACAGCAGCCCACCACCGGCCCCCGGTTGCCTCCTCGCCAGCCCTCCACTGCCTCCCCAGCAGAGACGGAGGACGAGGGCAGCCGCGGGGGGAGCGTCAAATCCCGCACCTGCGGGGGGAAGATCTCTCTGGAAGCGCTGGGCATCCTGCAGAGCTTCATCCAGGACGTAGGCCTGTACCCCGACGAGGAGGCCATCCACACCCTGTCGGCCCAGCTGGACCTGCCCAAGCTCACCATCATCAAGTTCTTCCAGAACCAACGCTTCTACGTCAATCACCCAAACAAGGCCCTCAAGGAGCCCAACAACAACAACAATAACAACAGCAGCACCGCAGCCACCACCAACGCCAACACCAACACCAGCAGCAGCAGCAGCTCGGCCTTCGAGGAGGAGCTGACGGACTTCAGGGAGAGCAGCGAGCTGTTGAAGGAGCTGGACGATAGCACGCAGACCAACAACACCATCTTCTCCATCAAGATGGAAGAGCAGCTGGGCCGAGGCGCCGAGGCCCAGTCAGATTTAGAACACGAGGCCAAGGAGTAGGACTCTCTGCCCGTCTGAACACGTACTGAGAGCTGTCTTGTGCACACATGCAGACTGATGACTGTGCTAAATGTAACGCTCCGGCCCACACAGAACCACCACACCGCAAATAAACAAAAGTAGTGTTTTTAATCAGTACAGCGCCTGGACTATATGAGGAGTGTTTATATATATATATCAGTGGCAGACTGACAGGCTATGTGAAGTGAGTGTTCACACACTGGAAAGCCCATTTCAGACTCAAGTACTACTTTTTGGATTTTGTAAAACTTGTATTATTCACTTCAAAGACTGATGCATCATTTAAATAATCTGCACAAAAAATTATTCTAAGTATGTTGCCGTGGATATTTGCTGACTGCACTCTATGTCTGTTGTTTTACACTGACTTACTTTATCTTTTTGAGCTACTGATTATATTTAAAAAGAAAAAAAGTCCCCCTGGAGTTTGCTAGGACTTTGATAGGTGTTTACGTACGTGATGTTTAACTGGATTTTTTAAAAAATAGCAAATGAAATCAAGGACCAAGTGGTTGACAAGGCCTTAATTATGAGGTATCGAGTCTGGAGCCTGCTGGCAGATTAGTTATTCTTTTAAAAAGCGCATAATGTGATTATGGATCACTCCAAACTCTGGAACGCGATCACCCAGCCCAGGTGAATCTCCAAGAATAGCTCAGTCTTTACATATTATTTGTTAGGGAGGAAATATAAATATATATATATAGACATTATATTGTAACTGTAAAAAAATACAGTCTTAAAGAAACTATGCCAACAAATGCCTTGTACTATACGGCACTGCCGATGTTAGATTATTTTGCAAAACCTTTGTCACTGTAAGTTTCTGAATTGCCACACAGTTAGAAATGTGAATTACACCATGTTTATGTTGTCCAACATTATTTATTTGCAGTTCATGCAGTGTTTCTGATGTAATTACTTTTTTTAAAAGTTTATGTTGCGTAGAGCTTTTTTAAAATTCCACCGAACTTTTTTCTATTTATAAATGTAATTTCGATGGGCAGTAAAAACAAAAAGTGTCTTAAACGTTTTAAATGGAGAAATGTGCTTTAAAGGTTGCCTATAAAAAGTGCTGTATGTCAACCAACTCATGCTACAAGCTTCACAATTAATGTTGTATGCAATTTTTACTATCATGCAAATAAGCTTAGGTAAAATGACTAACCTATAGAACACCTTAGAAAGAAAAACATATGCAATCTGTGTGAAAATCGATGTCTGCGATGTGTCTTCCTTTGGTTAACAATCCAATTCAAAAAGCTATTCCTGTATAAATATTCTGTAAAAAAAAGTGTTTCTTTTTTATGAGTTTATTTCAATGAGAACACCAGTTATTTTGTTACGACTGACTGTTTTATAAGTGTTTCTCGGTTCCTTTCTGCAGAAATGTTCTAACTAGAAGTGGTTATTGATTGTTAATTACACAATTAAACTGTTTGTATTGTACCACAGATTTCTTGGCATTAACTTGACCAGACTCTTTTGGCTGAAACCATGCAAGATGAAACCATGTGAATTGTTTTTAAATCTACTGCTAAGAGATATCAGCTCCAGTCACTGACTCCTCCAGCTCCAGTCACTGAACACGTTATTTGTAATAACTGTAAATATCTTATGAATCATTGATTGTTTATTATTGTAAATATATTTGAAGTTTGTGCAACAGCTCACCGTACAAAATTGAAATCAACGTTCTGTCGTGCCTCTTCCTCTCAAAGCGACTGTACCTGGGCTCTTCTACTTGCTGAGTGTACCTGAAGCACCTGTGAAATCTGAAATAAATAAATGTTAAGGTGTGAACACCTGTAATAGCAAAGCCCTCCGCAGGGAGTTAAGATAGAAAGCAGCACAGGTGTCCTGACCCGGCTGTGAACCCCAGGTGAGGCCAGGTGTCTGCACCTTTAGGAAATTACCCTCACCTGTTAACACCCTGCGATATCTGTCTGGGCCGGCGTTCCATTGATGTTCTGCTCTTCTTTTTTTTCATGAATAAAAAGCCAGAGTGTACCATTGTGTGTGTTCGGAGGAACAGAAAATCACTTATCACACAGAAGTGTCAGACACTCTCAGAGGGGGAAGGGAAGGGGGGGGGATTCATCGTTCTGTTTGAAGTGGAGCTCAGAAGGTGCACCGTTTTGTGTCTAGAGGTTAAAATAAAAAAAAGAAAACCACACATGATGAAGTTGAGAGACACCATTAAGCTTCATTATTTCCTGATTTTGACATTACAAGCGACTTACTCACTGACAAACAGAGGTGAAGGCACCAACAAACAACAGGAACTCCAGCGTAAGACTCCTCATTATCACTGTTTTCTCAGGGATCAGCTGTATTTGCCTCAGCCTTAGAAAAGGTTTTTCCACACAGATGGCTAATACTTTTCTATAACAGTGGTTGTCGATCTTGGAGGTGGTCACGAGGCTTTTTGTGAAATGATTTCTGGGAGAAAAGGGGGAGTTTTAATATGTTTTTAATTCAATAAAGTAAAATATCCTAAAAGGGGGGTTAGGGGACGCAAAAAAAACCCACTGTCCACATACAGCTGTGGAGGAGTTTGAGCAGATGTGGCTTCGTTTTAGAGGATCATGAGCTGAAAAGGATCACAACCAGAAAGCTCCAGTTTTGTGCTAAATGCTGGAGTTTCGCCACGGGTGGGTATCATGGGTGATTGCTCAAAGAAGACTGGCAAGCACAGAGCAGTTTTTAAACTCCGTCTCCATTAGGCTGCTCGCTCTCCACGGCATCAAACACACTTCAAAGACTTTCCCCAGATGTCAAAATAGAAATCATAATTACGACAAGAATGGTGACTGATGAATCACTGACTCGGTTACCCCGGGCTTCTCATGCTGTTGCTTATTTTAAAAATTAGCAGGCTACACTAGACAAGTTTCCCAGAAAGCATTCATAGATCATGCTGCGGTGTGCCACTTTTGGAGGGGGAAAAAAAAAAGGCCAAGCAGATACAGTATCTTCTTGTGATATTTGTAGAAGTCCTCAATGTTGGAGCAAACACTTTCCACTTAAAGGTCCCAGTTGACGCACACAGGCTGGCTGAGGGTTGGGTGGAGTTTCTGAGGTCAAGCCGTCAAATAAAGCTTCATTTTAACCCAGCGAGACTCACGGATATGTGTTTTGAAAATATTTAGCAGTATACGAACGGTTCGAGGAAATGCATTTCATATAATATATTGATACAAGTTACACATAAAATGAAATAATAATACAGATCAAAACAATTACAAAAGTTCAAAATGAGGAAATGCACACATTATCATTAGCATTATTAGCCAAATAAAAAATAAGAGCTTATTATAACATATTATTGCCATACATATACTGATGCTTCAGAGTGTGAGTAGCATTTTGATGTTGTAGCTGACCGCAGTGAAGCTAATTTGAACTATTTAAATACTTTTATATAAAGTTAGAGGGGGAGTTTCACCTACGATTCGCAATAGTGAAGCAGTCGCATGAAATGGAGCACTGATGAAATAATCATGTTAAACTTTTAGCATTTAAAATAGGTGTAAGTTATTATGATAATGTGCATTTTTTTTCATTGTGATGATGCACATCTGCAGGATGGGCACATTTAAAGAACGTATGCACACTCCACTGAACACAAACCCCTGAGGTACTCATGAAGACGTCAATCAACAGCACACATTAACACTTCACAGACGACTTGAAGGAATCCTGGAGTTTGGGCTTTATGAATGCAGATTTCAAGTGAGCATCATATTTTGTGCGTTTTTTTTTTTTTTGTACATCACTTAAGAACTCTGAAAAAGGTGGTCTGAAACTTGTAGCTCTGCCAGACTGTGAAGTGTCTCACTGTTGGCTAAACCAGAAGAGGAACAGCTCACAACTTGGCTCAGTCCCTCTCGGTTCTCTGTTATATAATCCGTCGCATGTGATACTTAAGCCAGCATTAGCGCTCATCAGCCTAATATAAAACATTCAACAGTTAGTTCAGTAATGTTACAGAATCATGAGGATGTATGATTTTATTTCTGCTAGCTGGGGAGGAATTGACCATCTAACTCAGGAGGACTACATTTAAAGTCGTTTGGGGAACATTTGAACCCAACGTTTGATGAGGATCAAAAACTTAAAGAACCCCCAAATGAGGGAAACTTTAACATAACAGTTTTAGATGGACTGTGTGCCTGATGATTTTGTGATCAATTAAAAAAATATTTATTTACAAAATGAGGAAAAGAATGAACAATATGTGTGAAAAGCTATTTTTAAAAATATAGTTCACAGGTAATATGTGAGATTGGTAAATTTCTCTTACACTAGAGGCACTTTTTAGTGATCTTGTTCATTGTGGTGATCGGTGACTTTTTGCAGCTGGAATCACACCACCTTTGGGAGGCACTGGGTAATCTGCCTGAAATCTGGTTGACTTGTTAAAAAACATTTGGGTATTTTTCAGTGAAAATAGGCAAAAACAAAACAGTAATTCTCATTGCTGCTGGCCATTGTGCTAATTTCAATTTAAATACTACAATGCAAATAAAATAATAATAATAATAATAATAATAAACCTTAGTTTGGAGCCATCCAGTGGTGTTGGGATGTGGATGAATATCTTAAAGAAACTTGCAGTTTGCTCATTTTTCAGTGTTTGCCAATGGACAAACTGCTCGCTCGTAAGCTAGCAATGTCGCAAGTGGAGGCAGAAAAGTGCGATCTTTGTTTGCGTACCACTGGGTCTTCACTGTCACGCCACATTAATACAAAATAATGGATTCAGGCCATCAATTAACTAAAGTCCTGGACAGCTTTTTTGGTTCTTGGTGCATTTGTTTTTAATCACACTTCAGCCATTTGACATCATATCAAACTCATCATTGTAAGTCACATTTTGTGAGCAGAGCCCCTCAACAAGCAGAGCTGCCCATAGTCCTGTGCAGAACCACAAATGCTTGTTATCTCTCCGTCAACACAACCGTGGACACGCCAACAAGTGCACACAAAGCATTTAAAGGCCTGAAAGAGATTTATTGGGCAGCACCTTGGTTGTGTTTCTGCTACGTTTAGCTCCAGATTAATAGGGACGTTACACTCAGGTTGCTGCAGCACAACATTGGCAGGTCTGGCTCGTGCCGGGGAGTCCTCAGCGCTTACCCATGAGCTCTTGGGACTGCGCAGCAAATCAAACAGGAAATGCAGCAGAAAGCCTAATAAAGTTATTCTAATGATAGCAATCTCCGCGGAATCACCCCGATTGGAAACTCTCTCTCTCTCTCTCTCTCTCTCGCTCTCACTCTCTTCTGCCGAGCTGCTTGGTAAAAGCCAAACATTTTAAAAAAAGCACAACAACAACAAAAAAAACCCATGGTATGTCAACCTCCAAACGTGGAGAAGCGGAAACAGAAGGTTAGAGGTGTGGAAATTTATAACATTAATCACTGAGTTGCTTTCCACCCTCCTCTCCTGCTCTTTGCCTTCTGGTTTTTGAGGAGATGAGATTAAACATGAACCAACTCAGGCGGGATTGAAACCGTCCTTCTGATCACATTAATTCAGCAACATCACGCTCGCATGAATATGTATGCTGAATCCTGGAAAAAGAGGCGCGTGCCCTTGTCTTATCCTGATTATCAGCAGGATCTAATTTCCGGCGCGATGCCCGAACACTTTCAGTCAGGTGAACTGCAGGCCGTTGTGAAGATATCATCGCGGTTGGGGCCTTTAGCCGTTTTTTTTAAGCGGCCTCAGCTGTCTTACATTCCAGGTCGTGTATTTATGTTTGAGGCCGACACCTCTTGCTGCCCCTTTTATTCTGTTGCAGACATAACAGCTTTTGTTTGAGGCTTGGAGGCAGACACAGCAACGCAGCCGTGGCTCCGCGGCACTCAGACCTTCCACCTCTGTTTACGACTCAAGCATCTCAAGCATAATGTTGTGAAACGGACAGATGGATCCACTGAGCTTCCAAAGAATCCCGTTATCTCCAAAGTTTGTGCCAAAGCCTCCAGTCCATTCACTCGGCTCGGTGTTTAAAGCCACAGAGAGAGATTTCCCTCTCACTATTAGTCTTTTTATGTGTATTTTTGAGGGAGCACCGAAAAAAGTCGCTCTTTTAAGGAATTTTACAAAGCGAGGGGTTTATAAAAGTGATGTTAGAAGATTTGTTCCAGAATGAGCTGGAATATTAATAAATGTTCGTTTTGTAGCCTTTTTGTCCGACGGTGAGGAGTTACACACAACTGACTGTGCAGCCTGCAGTGAGAGGGAGAGAACAAAAATTACAGCGAAAAAAATCAACTCATCTCTATTTATTGAGTCTGCGGCCTGTTGTTCATTTTCTAGGAATTTAGTTGAAGTGGCCTCTTGTTATTTGAAGTACTAATTGAACCCATTTTCCTTTTCCAAACCTGTCTTACCACTTTCATTTTAAAGCAATAACTCATCGATGAACAACACCACTTAGCAGACGCCACTTGTCACAATGGTTCCACTTATGCATTGACCAAAACAGACTCAACAGTGAAAGTTGCATCACAGATTTTCAGGCCGTTGGCGCGTCAAAGTGCCTCGCCACTTATGGGTTTGAATTGTGTATAATATATTCAGTTTGAGGCTGTTTTCAAACCCACAGAGATAAACCGGTGGATTAAACGTATGTGCGCTTTGACAAAAATATTGGCAGTTTTCGACTTTTTCTCAAACCTTTCCTTAAAGGTTTATGGGGCGAGGGGGGGCCTCGCCAATAAAACTCCAAAACAAGAAGGAAAAGAATCCCGTTCAGGTTTGCCTTTGTTATTCCTAAATGTCTTTAAACCATGTAGAACCTTTGCAATATTTGAACCTTATTGAACTTAATTCAGTGGATTTAAGTAAAGCATGCTCGCATCTGTGTCAGTGTTTGTAGATGTGAGTTGTGATCTTCCAATCATGGGGATGCTGATCCAGGAGAAGTTGACACGTCCTGGTCGGCAATCTGCATGGGAGCTGAGGTGCGGATATTTCATTCAGACACTTCTTTCCTCTGATCATAATTGCACAGCGACAGATGGGCAATGGTGGAGCGCGCAAGTATACAGCGTGCATAGAAATGTGCTCATGGCTCTGAACAGAGACAGCTTTAAAGCAGTCAGGTGTGGGTTTTTTCCACACCTTGCTCGCCTACGTAACACCTACTTCTCCTTCACTCCCGGGGACATAAGTTGCACAGAAATGGTCATAAGTTCCAGAAAAAAAAGATGCAAGTTTGAGAAATGAATAGTTGCAAATCCCTTCTGTTACAGGTGAATGATGGAAATTGTGGCCATTTCTGAATCAGAGAGCTTCTCTATTAAGATAATGGAGCAGTCGCGAGGCCTCTTGCCACCTTTCCCTCCTCGACAAGTAAGCATCAAGAGAAAAGAGGGAAAACGGAGAAGAAGCAGTTAAATTGCCTTAACAGCTGTGCAGGGTATGAATAACTCGTTAGCTGTGTGCATTTTAAGTCATCAAATCCCGAACCCCCCCACCTACCCCTCATTTGCAAAGGGGACAGGAGGGAGGTGCTAATTAAAGTGATAAAGAGAACAAATCTTATCAAATCTGGTGCTGGATTTTTTTTAGAGGGTGGGGTGGAGGTGTTGGTGTATGTGGAGAGAAAAATCCAGGGTTACATCTGTATTCTCAAACACTCCGGGAAGGTGCTATTTCATGTTTAATTAATTAAGCGCTCTCTTTAACTGTATCTTGACAAATGTGATGCCAATTAGATAGTGAGGAGAAATTGTTTATTGCTAATTAATGGTTGATTTCAGGGGAAAAGAAGTTAAATCCTCCGATGCCATACCTTTCTCTAACTGTTACAATGCATAAATGAGCACCTACCTCCACCTCTGCATTACAAGTTATGGTTGGATTAATGGATGGAAACGGGACAGAAACAGGAGTAACAAGGTCTTCATCTCTCTTATAGTTGCTCAGTCCACCGTTCTGAACTTAGGTTGTGCACTAAGCATCGGCCAAACCACTAGAAATAATGGCTGGGGTTCAAATATAGAAAATGATGTGATATCATAGCACAGGTTGGAACATAAGGAGAACATTTAGAGGAACATGTAAAACATAACCCCAGTGAGAGTCAGATATAAATTTTGTCAGCGGCAATTTTGTATTTGCAGTAGAGCCCCTTGTGGCCAGTGAGGACATTACAACACTTCAATAACTCCAAAGAGTATTGAGATATCAGTTAACAATCAGACAGATCAGTCAGATTAGATCGCTGTTATAATGACTCTGGTGACATAAATACACATGGTGTATAGCTCATGTTGAGCACAGTTCAGGTCAGATGTGAGACAGAAGAGAAACCTTCTTCTGTCTCCTCTTTCTGTCTCTGTGTGCTGTCAGGCAGTATGGCTTCAGCTGAGGGGTGAAGGGTGTTTTTGATTATTATTGGTTCACACATTTGTTCCAATTCATCTGGAAATCGGAAATAAAAAAAACAACTTTTAACATTTTTTTGTGGACAAAAAATGGACTGTAAGTGTATTTATATTTTGAAGGGTGCAATATAATGAACACTCACGCATAGAAACAAATACACAAAAAAACAGAAATATCCTCTTATAAAAATCGCTAGAAATATTAATGGTAAAAAACTCTTAGTGGTAAAATTGTAAAGCCATAAATTCATGTGACCTTAAACATGGAAAAAACTGCAGTTTATTTTTTCAAGTTTTATTTTTGAATAAATCTAATGGTGCCACTCGTGACACAAATTCTTGATGACTGATATGTTGTAGACTCTAGCAGCTTTTAGTGATCTTTTGTATCGTCTAATTGAATCATCTAATGACTGAGGACCTGCAGCTGTGACATGGTCAACCAAATAAATACAGACTGCAACACGGCTGAAAAAACCTCGAGACTGTGACAAGTGTGCCAAAATGTTTGCAAGGCCCTCTTTAGAAATGAGAAAATGTCAAGAAATAGTGAAGCCTTTGGGTCAGTTTCAGATAGGTCAGATAGATGAAGCCAGCAATGTTACAGACTCCATGTCTAACAGGGGCTTTGGTTTGGATTAAACTGAACTGACTGATCTCTGCGAGAATTTAAACATTTAAAGTGTGAAACACTTTTTGAAACACGACATCAAAGTTATCTCATCAAATAATCAATTTGTTCAATCAACCTGCCACAAGGATTTTAATCTTTGCATCCTTTCAGTTTCACCATCTAAAAAAAGACTAAATCCATATCAGTTGTGTGTCATGAGTCGCTCGTGAGACTAATTTAATACTAAAACAGGCCTGACCTCTGAGTGCATGCCAATTTTCACAGCATTCACATCAAGTCATAAAAATGCCCTTTGTTCCTTAACACTTCCTCCCATTGAAACCACTTGTGAATTATCATTTTCTCAGGGAATACAGTCTGCCGTCATCTTTCAATTACTGTACGCCAAAGTGAATTAGTTAAAATAGCAGCATGACACACTGTGAGAGTGTTTCTGTCTCTTTGCCGCCCGCGACAGAGCAACTTTCCCGTGTTGGACTGGTAGGAACATTTCCTAATGTGTCATGTCACTGGTTGATTTAAGTTGAGTTGGAGAGCTGTGGTTGAACACAGTCACTGACTACACTCATAATGAAAGTACAAGCTGAACACGGCTCTCGTGGTCAACAGGAGTATCATTCAGATATGAAGTCCTATATGTGTTTAATTTATGGGCGTTGGGTGCTTAATTGTGTTGAGGGGGCCTCCCAGACTAAATCTATTCTGCATATAATCACAAATTTACAACTTTTCCATCTCTGGTGCCGTCCAAAGAAGAAGCATGCTGGGGAATGGGGACGAGGAAAGTGTGCGTGAATTTTAATTGTGCTCGCAGCAACACAGCCGGCGACTGCAGTGACATACACCAGCGTTCCCCAAGGTATAAAAATTTAAAATCAACTGAGTAAAAAAGAAAGTTGCCTTAAATGTGATGGGGGAGTGGAGGGAGGTGGGGGGGAGGGTT
>CM041546.1:19402084-19657084 GCA_023238725.1 Scortum barcoo | reverse complement strand
GGGTTCCAGAGCCCAAGCTATGCGTGGAGGTGAGCCCAACTATCTCTAGCCGGTACCTCTCAACCTCCCGCACGAGCTAGCTCAGGCTCCTTCCCCCCCAGTGAGGTGACATTCCATGTCCCTATTGCCAGAGTTTTGTTCCAGGGTATTGGGTCGTCGAGGCCCCCTGCCACGACTGCTACCCAAACCACATTGCACCGGCCCCTCATGGACCTTCCTGCGGGTGGTGAGCCTACTGGAAGGCGGGACCCACGTCGCCTATTTCGGGCTGAGCCCGGCCGGGTCCCGTGGGCAAAGACCCGGCCACCAGGCGCTCGCCTGCGAGCCCCAACCCCAGGCCTGGCTCCAGGGTGGGGCCCCGGTAACGCCAATCCGGGCGACGTAACGGTCCTTGATATTCTTCTTTTCATGATGGGCTTATGAACCGCTCTTAGTCTGGCCCTGTCACCTAGGACCTGTTTGCCATGGGAGACCCTACCAGGGGCGTAATGCCCCCGACAACATAGCTCCTAGGATCATTCGGGCACACAAACCCCTCCACCACAGTAAGGTTCAGGCGTATATATATGTATATATATATATATATATATATATATATATATGTATATATATATATATATATATATATATATATATATATATATATATATATATATATATATATATATATATATATATATATATATATATATATATATATATATATATATATATATATATATATATATATATATATATATATATATATATATATATATATATATATATATATATATATATATATATATATATATATATATATATATATATATATATATATATATATATATATATATATATATATATATATATATATATATATATATATATATATATATGTATATATATATATATATATATGTATATATATATATGTATGTTTTCTCCTTCTTATTCTTATTCCCCTCTATGGGGAATTTTCACAACGTGGAACGTGTGATTAAAGAGGGTGAAATTGTGTTTTGTGTTGCAGCGCTGGTGTTGGCGTCACCCCCGAGGCAGTGATCTGCTGCGAATGGCCAGCTTCCAGAACAACATCTACCACGAGAAAGACGACATCAGGTGTGTGTGTTCGATGTATTCCAAATGGATTTTAATATGTGTGTGTCTATCAGTGTAAGCACATTTGAATGTGTGATAAAAATGACTTTGCTGTACTGTTAGCTGTAGTCTTGACTGCAGGCTGTAACTATCACAAGGAAAAGCATGGGTAACGCAAAACTAATGATAGGATGTTTGATGTTATGCCTTTGCTTTGCTAAGCTGCTATAGGAATATTTTTTAAGTAAAACTGTAGCCATGGGCTCTGTCTAAATCAAAATGAGCGGCTGCTACAAGAAAGATCACCACATTCTCTCCTTATTATATGTAAAATGTCAAACAATAAGTGTCTGAATGAATTAAATTAGATTAGATTTTTGTTGTTTTGTGTGTCTGGTATGCTTTAGCAGAAGGTGTTCACAGGCCTGAGGAGCTATCTGGGTGCAGTTTATTGGATCAGTTTACAAAGCTTCCAGTGAGCCTGCAAGTTGCCTCTCATAGGTTAATTGTAGCCTGTTCATCTCACCAGACGTTTGAGGAAGTCTATATCTCTCAATCTTTGTGAGAGAGAAAGAGAGATAAAGACATACACTCTTCGCTGCAGCTGAATCAGTGGTGTTACAAGTAGCAGTCAGTGTTTTTTTTAATCTGTAGAATCTGTAGAAAGGGGTACTGATGTGTTTGATAAATGTCTGCACACAGGAAACCAAAACTTCTGAAATAGGCTCCACTAAAACAGCAGCTTGTGACAGCCTGAGTGCTTCACATTGTTAAAGGAGCTTGAGGCTGCAGTTTAAAAGCAGCCTAATACAGCATGAAGTCAGAATACCACACTCCACTTGGTCTAATGAATTTTCCTTTGTTATTTATTGAATGAGAAGTTTGGATGATTAATTTATAGCTGAGCTTTTTTTTTTAGGTTTAAAACGATTATGTCCAGGGAGATGTTACAGTGTGCTCTGAGAAATCAATACTGATTTAAAAAGGCATTTGTCAGTCTCTGGAGATAAAATCCACTGCTCAAGAAGAAATGACTAAAGAACTACTGAAAGGCGCACAAGGAAACTTGATTACAAAGTAATCCAAGCTTGTTGCAGGAGGTGAAGCAGCGTGTTAACAGCAGGGTGTCCTCCTCCGTAGGAACCTGGAGATGATCCTGTTTGGTTGCCAGTCCTCTCTGTGTGTGGTGGTGGAGCTGGGTGAAGAGCTGCCCTCGCCTGCCGATATCCAGCTGGCACACAGCCGCCTGCGTGCCCTCTGTCTGGGAGGTGGGGATAAAAGACGAAAGCACCCATTCGCACACAGCACCTGACCAAACATGTATTCACACACAGCACAAAAAAGCTAAAGCATGTAGAGAATTCTGACAAGTGGAGCACCCACACCTTTCACCGTCATGGCAGTCCTCTGGTTACATAAACCTAATCATGTCAGGATCCGTGACACAGAACATTCTTATTTACTTCTTCAGTTAAGTCACTTATTTATTTAAAGAGGTCGTGTCATTCAAACCACTGGGGCTCTCTGAATCCTCTGCAGAAATCCTGCTTTCTTGAGTGCACTTGCTGTACATTTCTAAATGTGTAACTGCATTACTGTTGAGTTGTTTGGGTCGGCATCTCAAAACAGGCTTTGTGAGACGGTCTATATTTTTGTCATGTAGGCACACACAGCACATTCCATGGTTGAGTAAACAGAGAGATGGCTGCTCACGGTCGTCTATAACTACTGGCTGTGGAACTGAAATGCTGACGTATCTCACACTCTCTCTTTCACATGAACAATGTATAAAGGTCACCGATTATCACGGTTCACACATTTGTCAGCTCAGTGTTTTGTCTCTTTTGGGTGAGCGCTTTGCTGCTCAGAGGATTGTCTTTAAAAACAGCCACTCATATGTATTTGGTTTGGTTACTGGCAGTGGGCTTTGAGTCTTCACAACAACTAGATAGAAAATGAAAATAGACTTTGGGGAATGCATTAAAGGCTAATCCTCCTGAGATTATGTGGATTTTGCACTTTGGGTTCCTTTTAAGATGTGGATGATGAGGAGGTAGCTTTTTCCAATCTGAATACTGCTGTCAGTAAAAACTGGACCACATAGTACAGTGTTAAAGTGAACTGATTTGAATTTGAGCTGACCAAAATTATTATTTAATTGACTGCTTTTCAAGATGGATTTCTGGGTGAAATGGCAGCAAACATGCAAAAGAGGAATTTAGACACTGAATTGTCCATTTGATGACATTATTTGCAAAACAACTATACAGCTCTTTGAAGAGGAACTCTTCATGGGCTGAGAAAAAGAGAAGTTTTTATCACACACTGAAGATCTAATGTTAGTCGCTGCATGTTATTAAATGGTTTATTCATAACCGTGAGCTCCAGATCATCTTATCTTATTGTTGTGCCTGCTGTTGGTACTTTTTCTAACCTTCAAGTCAGCCTATGAGCAGAGGAGGGTCCTTACTAAACCTTTTAAAGTTTTTGTACATTCATAGTGATATGTGATGTCTGAATATGATGTGCATTTTTCCGGTTTTGACTTCTAGATATCTCCACATCTGTGTCAGTGCCTGATGACAAATGGTTATCTACCCTGGAAAGTACCCGCTGGCTAGACTACATCAGGTAACAGCTCTGACTGGCCAATGTAGTAATTCATATCACCCATCACAGAAAGTTATCAGATTCTTCCTAGTCATGGCTTTTTATTGTTAAACTTTAAGTTAAGTCTAACTGCTGTTAAGGATGCTAATTAGAGTACAACCTTTCTTTTTAAACACAGCACTACACTGCATGTTTGTTAAGTAATCATCCTTGAAGAGGAAACATCACAAAAGCTCCTCATATGTGTATTACCTTATATTTGCTAAAGCAGATTCACAGATTTACTTGCTTTACTTAATGATAACATCAATTTATTCATTTATTTGTATATCTTTACAATCTTTAAAGGTTCTGTATGTAACTTTTGGACTATCCGACTACCCAGCATGTTGGAAAATGACAGAATGACAAGTGACAAAGCGTCCATATGTGATGAGTTTGGAAAGACAATGTGTTGTGTTGGATTTCTCCGGGAAAAAAAAGACAAGTCCTTTACATATAAATCAGTCTACAGGCTGTTACAACTAACTAAAAAAGTCGGGGAAGATCTCATTTCTGTTCTGTTGTCAACAAAAAAAAATGTTACATGAAAATTGTTACATACAGAATCTTAAAAATAGCAACAAACTAATTTTGGATAGTAAACTTGCCACTTGATTTTACAAAGGAAAAAAAGAATCAGTAATTCCAGAAATTTCATGGAAACATCAAACCTGAGAAAGCCTGTTAAAAACTTCAGAATGTGCAAAATAGTTTACTATGTTACATATGAAGTAATTACAAACTGGTAAAATTACTGGTAACTGTAATAAATTTCATCTGATTTCATATAATCCACCTGCCTCTCTGTCTGCAGGTCCTGTCTGAGGAAAGCTTCAGAGGTAGCTTGCCTGCTTCGCAGTGGTCACCTGACTGTAGCACTGCAAGGTGAGTCATGTGACCCAGACCCCGGCTCATATTATTCAATCCATTCATTATTCACTGCGCCTCCCTCTCATTAATCCCACATTAGGGCTTGCCCTGAAGTAGCTATATACCAGCGACAAGCACACTCCACTGAGCCTACATGCACACTGTCAATAGGCCTCCATGCAACATGCGTTAAAAGGCATGGCTGCACCAGGCTGCAACTGTTGTGTTTGATCTGAGAGGCGAGATAGAGTCCATATAATAAACACGACCGCGGCCATCTAGTCTCATGGAAATGAGTGATGACATCAAATAATGCAGAAGAATAGCAGAAATTTATCTCAAGATCTTTGTAAGTCCTGTTAACATAAGGTAAACAGGAAAAGCTTTTTAGAATATCACACGTATTATTCACAAAACTGTACTACAGCATCAGCCTGAAGAGAATTATTTGTATCTCGGTGACTGTCTGTGTGGAAGAGTTGTGATGAAGTTGTGGATGTCTTGCACTTGCATTGCCAATAGGTTGGTTTTCACTGGACTTCTTTAATATATATTTGAACCTTTACTAGCCCATCACCCAAAAGCAGTGTGGGTGCAGCAGTCAGATGAAAACGTGGGGCTTGATGAAAATATGTCTCTTTGGACATGAAAGGTCTCTGGCGGGGAAGTAGATGTAGATACTGTGGAGGTAGAGTAATACCGACTGTGGTTATAGCTGGGTTCAGTTCTTCACACAGCACTGGACCAAACGTCTGGATTGTGGCTGGATTTTCTTTCCTCTTGTAGTTGTGTGAGTTAAGAGGCATTGAGCGGTTTTCAGACATTCTGAGTGTTGCTGTGTTGGAGTTTCCCCCCTGAAAACAAGAGGGTCACCTTTATGTGACGGCGTGCCAGGGAAAGGAAGATGCTGACTGTTGTTTTGTTGTGGGGCTGAGGTGTCAACTGATCAGCGCGTGGCAGTGAGTTGGATCAGGTGGCAGGGAATGCTGCTGGACAGACCAGGTGAAGCCAAACGTGCAGCGAGTGTGACCTCAGAGTGTCTGGCTGGAGCTCCCGTCTTCAACTTTCACCTCCCAGGTTGTTGATGACCGATAAGTTTTGTTGTTGTTTCTTTTGAGTAGTTATTTAGGTTACCAAGAAACAGAAATGTGAATTTTCATTTGTGATCCAAGTTGCACTTTCAGATGTGTCTGACTGTGAAGGATTATGGAACAAAAGAATACCAAAGAAGGGCGATTTAATAAGATAACATTTTGAAATACTGCTTAGATTCTATTTTATGACTCATGTTACAGACAGTAGGCTGTTGTTGATTCCTAATCATCTGGTCTGGCTGTCTGTGGTGCATTCATAAACACTCAGAGAAACAGACCCAACACTGCGTCACTCAAACAATGGCTGTTTTCATCGAAGGATGTTTACTACTTTCTGCCAGTGTTTGACTTTGCCACGCCGCTGCTGAAGGGGCTAGCCAGCGTTTACAACTCCTGTTTATCCTGTTTTTATGTATATACCAGTCGCGCTCTAAGTCTCCTTGTTGCGGTACATCTGTCACTGGCTGGATCAGCACTAAACATCCCACTGCAGAAATGACTCACTATGCCAGCCCAAGAAAACTTCATCTCATCTCTCTGTGCCTCTTCTGTTCTGTCTAGCACTTTGCAATCATCGTTTTTATCTGCACTTCTGTGGGATCAATATGTATTAATATTCTTTGTCTCGTTCTCTCTCTGTTGTCAAACAGAATGAGCCCCTAAGAGAAATAATAGCAGAATTAAATGATGGTTATAAATTAAAGGCTTGAGTGTCCCAAGTGGTGCTCTATAATTAAAAACAGTTTGAGCTCAATACACAACTGAAATACATGTCTCTTAATGATGCCAAAGGTGTGCATTACATTTAATGTGCGTGTGATACACTCATAGTGACACAGTGATTTCAGAGTTTTGAGCAAATACTAAGATCGTCATTACAAAAATTTAGAGATGAATTCATGATAATGTGTACGAGTCATAACTTTATATCAGCAAAATGTGTGTAGAACATACTGTCAGTAACATGACATTTGACAGAGACACTAAAAGTGGAACTTCACAATAAGCCTGTGGTCATATCTGAGTAACCACATGATAATCAACAAACGCAGCCACGTCTACAGCAGATTATTTTAAAATAAATGTGTCAGGTCATATCTAAAAAGTCATGTTTTGACATTACAGAAGCGGACGACCGGGACATGAGCTGCGTGGTGTCCAGCCTGGTGCAGGTGATGTGTGACCCCCACTGTCGGACCCAGCACGGTTTCCAGGGCCTAGTGCAGAAGGAGTGGGTGATGGCTGGCCACCGCTTCTACAGCCGCATCAACTACCACCGTGACAACGACAAGGAGGAGGTGAGAGGTCGAGCTTCAAAACAAACCCCCAATCACACATTTACCTATGCAGCTATAGGATCATACAGTGATGTTGCATAAGCAAACCTGGTTATAACATAGAAATGCCTTGTTCATTGTTCTTAATATATGTAAGAAAATATTGTTGCATATTTATATAAAAATATATTCCATATGGCCTAACTCTGTGTGCATTGTATTACTCATACCTTCCGAAGGTCTCACTAGATGTGAACCAAAATGCGTGACTCACTTATATTTTATGTAAGCAGTTGTTTTCTCATCACTTGGTTGTTTGGTTGTTGTTTGTCCGCCGTTACATCCGGATTCTTGTCAGATGTCCTTAGAGGTAGCAGGTGGAGCCAGAGGAGCCGGATTTTGTTTTTCTCAGATTATTTGCCTCATGTACTATTGTCTCACTACATTCATCCATCACAGTAAACACAGAGAATGACATGGCTTTTCTGCACTTTTACCCCGTAGATGTAACAATCACTCCCCCTTTGAACAGAATCTGTGCTCCATCTTAACAAGCTTTTAAGACCTCTGTTGTATAGACCGGCATTTTTTGTTGTATAGTTTTTTTAAGTGCACCTGTGAAGCACCCTCTGAGTTTGGTTATATAAATAAATTGTACTCGCTCACTAGCCTCCCTTCCGTCTTTCCCTGCAGGCTCCGGTCTTCCTGCTCTTCCTGGACTGTGTTTGGCAGCTGTTGTCCCAGTATCCCTCTCGCTTCCAGCTGACAGATGACTTCCTGTTGGCCTTGCACGACAGCATCCACCTGCCACTCTTCTCCACCTTCCTGGCCAACTGTCAGCGAGAGCGATGCAAACGCTCCCAGGTACGAGACACCTGAGAGGGGGCTTTGGCATCTCCTGCCTGAATAGGACTAAAAAAAAAGGCCTGAAAGTTCTCTTGTACCGATTACAATAATAATCAAGCAACTCCAATGTGTCAGTTTATAATAGAGCCTTAAACAGTGACATTTTATTACATTTTAAAGTCCTTACAATAACATTTTCTGCAGAAATGTACTGCAGGGATATTTCTGAATCTATAGATGTATTGGTGAAGTCACTGATGAACATGCGCTACTTGGGGTAAAGCTTAAATAATGTATAAGAACACCAACACACAAAGTTGCATAGAAAGAAAAGTTGACTTATTAATAAAAAAGCCTTCTAAATGTATGTCCTCCTCTACCCAGAACCACGGACAGTCCTACACACCAGTCAATGGCTGGAGAGACGTGCTTCATCTGGATTCTTCCTCGGATCCGTCTGACCCCCCTCTGCCCCCGGTGTGGGACTGGGCTTTGCAGTACAGCAAGCAGAGACGGGACCGTTTCACCCAGCCCGTCCCCCCGACCCCTCCCCTCCAACCGCTGCTCAATGGCAACCTCAACACCAACCCAGACACACACAAGGTAGGGCTGCCAACTGTTTTGTGATGCAACACACTCTCTAGTGGCCACAGTGGGAGACGTAGTTTAACACTGGCTGACACTGGAGAGCTGCTCTTGTTGAGATGTTCATTTCTTTGCAGCTTTGAACTTAAATTGGATGATTTAGATTTTGTCCATAACGGCTTGTTGGTATCGGAGAACATGAGATGTTCAAAGAATTTGTTACTGGGAAATTATCCAAACTCCTTACTGAACTGAAATCTTTCATGTCCCGAGTATTTGCAATAAGGCCATTGTGCCCCCTTGTGGTCATCCTGAGACAGTGCTTCCAATTTAAAGCAACTCTCAGGGAACAGGTTGACCATAATTTTATTAAATTTATTCCTCCAGTCTGATTGTTGAAATAGGGAAGTTAAGTCATTTTAAAATTAAATCCTAAAGGACCAACTCTTTTTTTTCTAAATAGCTCATGGTTGAGACCCACAGTACAAGAAATAAGCTTGGATGAACTGATAGGTTAACGTAGCAGGAGTCTGCCACTGACAGTATCTCTTCCTCCCCAATCTGGCCACCAGCTGGCTGACACCATCCCTGGCTCAGTCTTCCTCCTCTCTCGAGGCACCTTCTCCTGTCCTGCCAACCTGCTTCCCTGGCGCAGCAGCAGCACGGGCGTTTACAAGAAGAGCCACCGGCGGGCGGCGTCCTCCGAGAACGTGCCCGGCCTAGAGAGGCTGCTGAAAGCTTGGGCCCTGACTGAGCTTCCCCAAGGCCTCACCTCCACGTCCGGACCTCAAGGACCAATTGACCCCTATGAGCCCTTACTGCCCCTCCTCATGGGGCCCTGCATGGGCCTGTGGAGGGAGTGCTACCTCCGGGGGGCGCTCCATGCACAGGTAGGTTGGAAGTGTCAACTAAGAAAGATGGTGTATCAGGAGCGGTCAGTGTAGCTCTATATACTTTTCTAGATTATCGAGAAAATGTGGTAACAAAAAATAAAATAAATGCCCCTGATTATTCTCCCTTAATTCTCTTTTGTGCTGTCACTGATTATCCATGGAGCCACAGAGCTCCACAGTTGTATGACACCTGTTAAAAACTACATACCATTCAACCAGGAGACATATTCCAAATTTGAAACTCTACAGCTGCATTTAAAGTTTGTCCTTTGAAAATTTGTTATTGTCCAGTAGCTACTCTGAATTCACAAATTTCCTCCCAGTTCAGTGTTATTTTTTTCTATTTAAATCACCACTTTTTGGTGCTAAAATAAAATACTCAGCCCAAGTTGAAGTGGTGAACAACAAAACAAAATGCTATTTGACAGTCAGTATTTACACCATAATGTAAGTAGATTCTAGCCCTTACATGATGTTATCATGTGTGATGTTAGGATTACCCTGATATCCACAGATAAGTTTCCACTTTTAGCTGGAGAGCCTGAAAAGGGTGAAATTATTCAACTTCTTAAGTAATAAAAAGCAGATAGGGCGTGACTCACCAATGTCAGACATGCATTCAAAGGTCATGTATATTAAAAGAAATTGTATCAGTATACAGAACCATCACCATCATTCATCAGCCTGTCTAAGTTAGATATTACTAAGCGTCTAAGTGCGGATGTGTAGGTGGCTGACATCCTCCACAAGCGTTGTATTCAATTTGGCCCGCAGCTCTTCCGGAAGGATCCACATATCTGCTGCGTTCACCCTCATCATGTCGGCCGTGTAGCTTCATCTCACATCACGACCGCTCGTTTCCCAGATGACGTCGTCCCTTTTGATGTGCAGATTAGCCGGAACTGTTGATCGACAGCAGCTCAGCGTGGACGTGAAGTCTGTACAACAGCACGTCTATCAGTGTCCCCATGGTGATGTTAAGAATAGTTGAGTGCTGTGTGGGTGAGAGCAGTCGTCTATTTTGAGAGAGCTGTGGACGAACAAGTGAAACCACCAAAACACCAACTCAGGTTAAAAGAGTGGAGAGATTAGGATAAATTCTGTGCTTTTGTATAATTGGAGTTTTTCTGCTACACTTTCACACACCATTAAAGTGCCTCTTCAGGCCAATAAAATCCCTTTTCTTCCCTTTTTTTTTCTTATCAGCAATATATTCATTCACTCAAAAAAGTGTTTTTTGTGTTTAGGAACTTCTGCACAGCTCAATTCTAAAAAGATTAGAGCAAGAACCAGTGAAACTCTTATTAAATGTGGCTGTTTGGAGCTTTTTCTGTTATGATGCTAAATAATTGTCATGTATAATCACCACAACAAAACCACTAACTACAGCATCAAAAATGATTATACAGCTCGCCAACAATGTCAGCAAAAACTGACAAAAATACTGTAACCTTCAGGTAGTAGGCAGCATGTGTAGCAGGTCTGTTTGATTGGGTTGCAGTAGATTGTACAGGTGTGCCTAATAAAGTGGTGCCTGTGAAAATCACCAGATCTGTTCTCTCATGATGATTTTTACAGTCCCTCTGGTGAGTGCTTTGAAGTAGAAGAAGTTCAGTAAATGACCATCTACTAAGAGAGAGACTGATCACTCTGCTTTCCATCCTCAGGCCTTCTCCCACCCCATCTCCACAAACCACCCCCACCCTGTGGAGCGGCTTGCCCGGGAGGTGCAGCAGCTCAAAGACAAGCTGGCACAAGCATCCATTGGCGTGGATCCAAACGCACCCACCAAGATCACAGAGCCCCGTCGGACCGACACCAACCTGAACCAAAACACCAACAACGGCACCTTCCTCTTCCCTGCGTCGAGGCCTCACGGCACGACCACGTCCAGAGCGGCACCCCCTCCTACCTCCACCAACCACCAGACCTCCAGGGGCCCTCCGCCCGCCTCAGCGCCACCCTCCAGGCCAGGCCACAAAGACAATGGCAGCGGCAACAAGCACACCTTCCTGTTTGGGCACTCCTCAGTAACAGAGACCCGCCCTGACCAGCGCTATTACCCAGCACCCAATAACGCCAAGCTGCCTAAGAGCAACGGGCCCTCGATAGCATCCTGAGGTCTGGCCCTCGTCCTAACATATGATACCTGCTCCACCCTGTGTCCGGGTACTTTAGGCAAATCACCTTTCTGCACAATAGGAAACTGATGAATCCCTCACTGATGTCATGAACTGAGGAGACCCACACGCGTGTTTCCTGTCAAAGCCTATGTGATTTACTACAAGGTGATTAAAAAACATTTGGGTGGACCACAGTGAACTGCGATAGTATGAAATAATCAGTGCAAGAGTCCCTGGCTCTGCTAGTTATCGTCTGTACTGTATTAAAAACTGTTTTGTACATTTGTAAAGAAAATCTTAGTGTTCAATAGTCCACAAATGAATATATCCAAGACAACAAGAACAAGGGCTGAAGATGATTAAGAACACACACCAGCATAACTTCATGCAGAACATCAGTAGACACCTTTTGTAAAGGTTGTGTCACCCATCAAGAAGGACGGAAAGAAAATGTGTAGATTCCATTTTTAGCGTCTTATCCAGAGCGGGTTACAGAGGCAGATAGTGGTGTGATAAGCTGGTCCTCAAGGGCACTTTGACAGGATCCATGGCAGCGAGTGGACACACATCAGCTTTTCACTGGATGTGACCTGTGACCTGGGGGGACCACCAGACTCCGGAGACCCAGATCTTTAGATCCTTATTATGTCATGTACAAAAGGACATCTCCATTTCCTAGTTTTTGTATCCAGGAAAATAGTATCTGGAAAAAAGTATCTAGAAAAGACAGATTATTTGGAAAATGTTGATTTGATTTTTGAAAACTGTCATTTTTGAACTCCTGGCGCTGTGACCACAGGCTTTGATGTGGAATTTAGGGCATGAGAGCTATTTTGGTACTGCTCATATCTTTTCACTTTGCGTGCATGCTCAGGAGCAGCGACAGGCCTATATTCAGTTCAGTGTTATGGTGGCCTGTATGTGTCTGGATGTGGCTGAAGTCTGATTGCAGTATAATTCAGCCCCTGCATGACTGACATCCTTTTAGGGCTTTAGTGATTTAATCTTTTCTAAACTTTCATCTTTCTTTTAAGTGTATTTGGCCTTTTTATTTTATTATATCACTTTCTGACATCATACATGTAGATAAGTGTGATTTATAATTATTTTTTTTCTGACCAAAGTTAGTATTATTTTGAGCCTGTCTCCATCGTATTGCGGTGGAGTTAAAAACATTATTCTGCCTTGTGATCAAAGTACCTTGAGAAGGTAGCAGTGTTGGAAGCAAAGGGAAGCTTATTTCTTCCTGTTTACTTTTCATTTGATTTTTTTTTTGTTCCTTGCCTGGTTGCATATTAGTATGCAGCCATGTGAATTTCAGGCTTCAAGGCCTTGGAAGTGTCTGACTGTATATTAGATAATTATGCAGCCAGAATTTAGGTCAAGGACTTGGAAGTGTCTGACTGTATTTAAAGCACAAAAGGAGGGATCTGTTCCTGCGCCTTTAAATCCAAACAGGTTGTCGTTCGCATGATGTGGGTGTCAAGTAGATGTGATGCACTGGCGTCATTCCCACGGACGAATGAAAAATCATTGTGTATTTGAAAAAAACGTGTTTTTCTACATAGTTTCCTCAGGCAGGACAGCAGTTGTAAGATGTTTGACTGATGCCGACCTTCTCTCATGTCAAAAGGTACCTCACTTGATAGCACTATGAATTATTAAATTGTTGTAAATATTCATTGCTTCAATATCAAACCACACTGAAATCAGCTACAGTTTCACAACTTTCCAGGTGTGATGCCAATGCATTTGCTTGTCTTCCATGGGAAAAAATAAACAGTCACCTTTGTCCTGTTGTATGGAAAATCTAATTTGATCTCCTGCTACACCTGTCCATGTATATCATTGTATAATTTAATGTTTTTGGTACGGACATCACTTCAATTTGCCAGATGTACATAATTTTTTTTTTTTTTATTTGTATCAGCATGTTTTGATCCTGATAAATAAAAAGTGTTATCAGCTCATAACCTCTCAGATGTATTCATGATCTGAATCTGTGCCATGGATATAAATAATAAAAAGGACAAATCCACTCTCATACACAGGTCACAAACTTTATTTTTTAACAAAATAAATATTTACATATGATCTGGAACACTTTAAAAGTAGCATGGCACTGTACAACGGAATTAAAATGTCAAATCCCTCCCTCCTGTGTGATATGTACCGTCAGAATAAAACAACTTGAGAGTCATGTGCAAAAGGCTCCATACTTTCACAGAAAATGTACAAATGGACTCGCCCAACAGGAAATGTTAATTCTACAAAATATCTACTGCACAGTTTACTCATGTAAAGCTCTGGTTTGGTCTCTCCACTCGCCAACATGATGTTCAGTAGAATGACATTCAGTATTTTAACTGATCAGTGTTTTTAATACAGAAATAGGTAGCAAACCTGCATGCTCTTAAAAACATGAATGCTTTTCTGGCTCATGTTGTGTCATCACACTTTGAGGGAAACACTGAAATCTAAATGAGGCCTCTCTTCCACGTTTTGTGATGATGACGTGCATGTTTTCAACCATCTACCGAGATGCATTTTGGCACTTCAAACCTATAGATGTTAGTGTCGTGCATTCTCATGTTTCACCTGATCACCACAGACGACACAGAAAAGTAAGATGGCCTTTTAGTCGCAGTCCACGTCACCACGCGGCTATCATGGCAGTGCGTTAAAAATCAACCAGGTCAAAGCTGAAGACACCAAAACATTCAAGTCCAACATTAGAAGAGAGTCCACGTCCCTCCACTCTACCCCCACCGACTCCCGTGCTCCTTCCCCGTGAACGGCTGCTGCAGGATGCCGTAGGGCCCGTAGAAGTACCCGGAGGAGGACGGGCCGAGGCCTCCCAGCTGGCGGATGGACTTGCACATGGGGCAGGGGTAGTCAGACAGGCCCTCGATATCCTCGAAGGCCAGGTTGACGATCTGGTCGCAGCAGGGGTCGCAGTAGAGATGTCCGCAGGAGAGGCGCTTCAGGCGGGCCTCGTAGGAGATGCAACACTGGCAGTGCGGCAGGTCGGGGCCCAGCGACAGGGAGCCGGTCAGGGAACTGCTCTCCAGGCTGCCGGCATGGCTGGAGCTCTGCTTGGTGGGAGACCTGAGGAGGAGGGGAACGGTCAAGATTATCAAGACAGAAGGTCTGCCGACAGAGAGCTGAAATGATTAGTCGACTAAATGAATGGTAACCAACGAAAGAAAGTCTATTTTGATCATCGATGAATTGTTTTAACTGCTAATTTTCAAGTATAAATGCCAAACAAAGGTTGGTTCCAGTTTCTCGAGTGTGAGCATGTGCTCCTTTTCTTAGTTTTGTTAATGTAATACTTTGAGTTTTACACTGTTGGTCCAACAAAACAAGCAATTTAAAGTCCTTACAGTCTGAGTTTGTGATGCTTTATTAGAGCCTAAATGACGAAGTGATTAATTGAAAAGATGTTTGGCTGAAAATACCTGTTTGTTAGTTCGTATCTCACTGTACTGATAACGCCCAAAAAATGGAACTCAGTAGAGCAACCTTTCCGTCTCACACAGATCTTTATCAGGCATTATAAATGAGCCTTTGAGGAAACAACGTCTCTGTTGCTCAGTCTGTCCACCAGAGACAGCAGATAAGTTTATTTTTCAGCTGTAAAATGTCCAGCTCAGTACATTTCCTGGTTATCTTATTTATTAATGTCGTGTGTATTCTGTAAATAAATGCAACTGATGGTCAATGTATCATTTTTCTGGTGTTTAAAAATGATCGCTATCAGTATGAGAGAATCCAGAAAATCCTCTGAGCTGTCTGAGTCATGACTATTGTGGTCCTTAATCGTGTTTCATGTTTCATAGTACGAATACAAGTAACAATTATTTTCATCATAAAGTAAACAGTATTTTTTTTTTATTTTATCAGTCACTAATCAGCCAATAAACAGAAAATATTTCATCATAATGTCCTAGAGCCACAGGCAATATCTTGTCTTTTGTAAAGGACAAATATATAAATACATACATGTAAAATTACAGTTAGCAAAGCAAATGGCAAATCCTTCCAGTGCTATTTTATAGTAGGACATTGTGCCATGATGTACATTTAACTAGAGCTGTGACTATGTACTATTTTGATTCATAATTTAACTGCCAAATATTTTCTTGATTAATCGATTCATTGACTGAAAGGTTCCAGGAAATGGTCAAAGTCAGAGTTGAAGCTTTCAGACGAAAGCCAGTTAGAGGCACTGAAATCAGAGGACGTTTGACATGTGAAAGGATTAATTGACCATCATTTTTCTGACCCTCTGAACCAAACGTTGCTCAGAACATGACGCAGCTGTTGGACCTGAGGCACGTGGGATGGAGCACGCCGTGCACAGATTTGTTGTTGGTGTACAAAGTTGTTCCAGGGAGTAAATAACAGGTAAAACCAGACCTGAGCTGATCTCAGGCAGGTTGGATGGGCGAGGCGATTGCTCAACGGCTGAAACTGTGGAGGCATGTCTGCTGAAATTCATGTTCTGGGTCAGACTTGGACTCTGTACAGTCTGTTGCTCTGCCTCCCTCATTAATGGGTGCAGTGGATACCTGTTACTGGCAGCAGAGCCTCACGCAGCTTGAAAATGAAAATGAAGTCACACAATGAAATGTCAGGAAATGTCAGCAGAGCTGCTGTCCAGACTTCCTCTAATGTGCAAAAAGAAAATGGTTTATGTTAATGGATCCCCACTGGACTTTATATTTCAGACCCTCTGTTTCCAAGCTGTGTAACGTGAGCCGGCCTGCAGTGAGGGGAAGCTGGACGGAAACCAGTGAGATAATGAGTCAGAAAATCCTGTTGTCATAACAACTGTGAAGGAAGGAGTATTTAAAAATCCATCCCCGCCTGATTCATCGCAGCCTGGCCTGACATTTAATCATTTCACACATCAGATCTGCCCTTTTGGGAGGGAAGAAACCAGTTATTGATGCCCCCCCTTTGCTGTGAGGATTGTGTCCAGGTTTGTAAAGTGCTGGATCTTAACACACACACACGAACAGGTGGACTGACTGTAAATCAGGAGTCAGGCTGATCGATGGGCTCTCACCTTGACGACGATGAGTCTTTGAAGCAGTCGAAGCTGAGAGCTGCGAGGATCCTCCACAGCAGGTCCATGCCGGCTCCTCTCATGGTAACATCCAGATCTCTGCGACCTGCTTCGTGGCGCGCCTCATATTATTCTAGGAAACACGACAGCGATGATCCGAGCTGGTCTTTAAATTCAGGAAAAAAAAAAAAAAAAGCACAATCACCCCTCCTCCTCCTCCTCCTTCTCCTCCCACGCCGCTTTTTTAAATGTGCGAGCAGGACGGATGCGCCTTCATCATCCTCACCGCCATCCGCAGGCATGTGAGTGGAGGTAAACAAAGCTCTCTGTCTGTGCGCCTCTCCGCGTTTCTCCGCTCTGTCTATCTCCTCCTCCTCCTCCTCCTCCTCCTCCTCCTCCTCCTCCTCCTCCTCCTCTCTCTCCTCCTCCTCGGCAGCAGCAGTGGCGTGTGGCCGGGAGGACGCGGGGCAGGACGCTGTTTGACGCTGTTTGCATCCATCAGAGGCAGCAGTCCATCAGGCAGCGGACCAATGAGCGCGAAGTGAGCAAGTGGATACACACAGGCTGACACACACACACACACACATCACATGTTCATGTCATCGCAGTTTGAGCTTTGGGGCAGAAATATAAAAAGATGTCTGTGCAGCAGACAGGGCAGGTTATTTCTGTGAGGTTTATTTCATGTTTTTATATCATAGGGTGTGTGTGTGTGTCTGTGTGTGTGTGTGTGTGTGTGTGTGTGTGTGTGTATGCCTTTGGGCTAATCATGTTTTTTTTTCCATTCAAATAAATGTTATCATAATAAATATTCAAAATACACGTTTATATTTATTTTTGGTCTCTTATTGGACCAGTCGATTCATTAAAACATAGCATAGCTAAATATATATAAAAAATACACTGTTATGTATTGAAATAATCATGTTTTATTCTAATTAAATTCATTATTTTAAGTTCATACATAAAGGTATATTAAAGAGAAATATTTTTCTACATTTTATATATAAAAATATTAAAAATACATTATTCCCTTGAAAAACATCTATACTATTATTTTCTGTCACTCACGTCACTTGCAATACAATTTACTTTATGGTGGCCCGTTTTATTTAATTCAAGGTCATCTCATAGGTCATATTTGATTTAATATATATCCTCTTTTCACTTAAACTTTTTCTTTTTATGGTTGTTTGGTGATTCTGCTGTAGTATTCCTACAGTGTAGCCATTTGCCGTTCAGTTGTGGCATTCTGACCTTTATTTCTTTATACTCTCACTGTGATATTCGTCAATTTATATATATATATATATATATATATATATATATATATATATATATATATATATATATATATATATATTTAGACTGATATATTTGTATTGTTGCATTAACAGGCCACCTAGAAAAACCTTTAAGTCTGCTGAAAAACACCAGCTCCAGCTTGTAAAATCATTGTCTTGGCAAATGGCACGAAGCTCTAGTTTCTGGAACAGTTTTGTGAAATAATGGAGATTGAACACCCCTCAGCAGGAGGATCTGGACATAATGTTACTTGTTACAGTATTTCAATTAAAGGAGAGCATGTAAGTTCAAAAAGTGGAAGTGAGGAAGGATTTAGCCTTCAGTATTACTGACATGAAGGAGAGTTTGTTCTTCTTGTCACTTTCAAGTGGCCGAGTTCCTGTTCAGTCAGGTTTATACATTTTGGGAAAAAAGCAAAATCTTGGTTTAAACTAAACCTGAAAACATAGGAAGACATGGGGAGCATTTATACATGTCTCTAATCAGTGTACTTTAATAGAGAGAAGTCGTAATGCTTTAGGTGGACTAAATGTTTGGTCAATGACATTTATTTTTACCGTGCCTGAAATAACCACCAGATGGAGACAAGTATTTGCCCTAAAACACAAAACTCAAGACACACAAACGCTCATCATCATTCTCTCTTAATAACAGGAACCATTTTTCTGCCATTAAAGGAAAAAAACACTTAAAGCTCAGGTGCAGCTGTGACTTGCTCATCACAAACAGCAGCCAGCACAGCATATCTTACAGTGGGCCCCCTGAGGAATGAGCACGTTCACGTTGTACTGACATTAAATGCCTCACGGAGGTTAATGAGTCATGCTGCATTATACAGAGAGATAAATGAATGTTCACGTGGACAGTTATGCGGGCATAATTGAGCTGTTCAACACATGTTCCTGTGCAGTTCCATACAAAGCCTCTGTTTCCTGCTGTGACTCATTACAGCATTTACAGCTGCAGATAAGAGCTGGCGGGGGTGCATCGTTAAAGTGGCCCTGACTGCGTTATTGTGTCCAGGAAATTTGATCCTGGCTGGAAATGAAATTGTGTGTCAACCGGGTGCGACCTTGCTTTTTGTCAAGGCAGGTAAGGAGGACACAATTAAACAGCAGTCGGAGTAAACAGCTGCAGATGGACACAAAGTGAAGAGGTGCAGCCTGTTTGTGGAGGTGTATTTTGGTTTGTTGATGATAATCAGGTGTGTCTGCCGGCTGCTGCGGGGAAACGTGCAGCTGCGTTCACCTGCTCTGTCCGATTTCCAACAGGTTCCTCTGCAGGGCCCTCGATGGAGAGGTGTCTCTTCACCTCTTTCTTTGTCTGTCTTTCTGTTTCCTGCAGTGTGAATTGTCACTTCATGATTGGTTCATTGGTGTGAAAAAAAGATTAAATTGTGGCTCTGTGGCCTGATCGATTAAGTACTTTTGAGGCTGATACAGATACAATGATCTTTGATTGATTTTTCTTTTGCTTGTGTTCATTTTTAACATAAATATGTAAAATAAACAACATTTAGAATCCCTTACATTTATTTAAATATTAATTATAACCAAGATATATGCAGAGTCATTATCCCAAGATATGGTCAAATCCCCACCACATGACTCATGCTCAGTACCAGTGTTTAGTTCCATTACAGGATTGTGTTTACATAGCACTGAGGAAAGTAGTAAAAATGGGTGGGGAATGGATGCTGAATTTCAATCAGGAGACCAGAGTTTGTGTCTCATCAAGTGAAGTGAAGCGTCCTGCAAGTAAAGTTTGCCTTTTTATTAAGTGTAATCACCATCTTTCTTCAAATGTAACCATGTGAACCTTAACTACAGATTATTTGATTCCATCCATCCATCCTAAACTTTTAAAACTTTGAGTAAGGGTAACCAAACTCTAGTCCCAGAGAAAATTTTGTTTGCAGTTTGCAAAATCGTCCAATATCAGCATTTTTGTCTGGCAACACGCTTGACTGAGCAATCACATTGACATTTGAAAGATAAACTCCTATTTAATGGCATCACTTTTTCTAAAACACATTTCTATTATACAATGTCTTTACATATCAGGTAACATGTAGGCCGATACCGATATATTTGTGATAAGCTAATGTCCCATGATATTGGAAAATCTGATTCATCATTTGGGCTCTAGTTAGTTATAAGGTGATGAATTATGATGAACAATATGATTGACATTACAGTAAAACAAAGGGAAAAACAAAAAGACACTAATTTTAAAATCATACAATATATACCCCTATTTATAATTTAACTTAGGTTGTGCAGTGAATACGACAAGACAGTTGATCTTGATAAAGAGTTTTTTTCACATCACTGCCTGCTGGACGGTTGGCCTTCTGAGCCCCGACCGCCAGATCCCGACCTGCCAACGAGCCAGGGTGTGGCAGGGACACAGACAACAGTGTGCCTTGTAGCAGGTTTCTAAGGAGCGGAGGGCCAGTCGAACAGATATTCTCAGACGCAGCTGTGTGGAGCAGAAATCAATGAGCTCAGATCACAGGTCGGCCCATCCTGTGGTCAGCCCTTTTCACACCACTGCTTCAGTCAAAGTGCGGGGAATCGAGCATCTTCTCATGAAACACAGCACAGTTCAGAGTTCAGAGTGTAGGGTGAGGAGCCTTGAGAAAAGACGGTTTATTTGTTTACTCACTTATAACATCATAGTGCAAACATGCATGGAACAGATCAAATAAACAGATAATATAATACTAACATCGCACCTGCTGAACATGTTAGCACCGTCGTGGTGAGGATGCCGGCACAGTGACTTTGGCGTTTAGCCCAAAGCACCGCTGTGAAGAAGTATAACCTCACATAGCTGCTAGCAAATTCACCAGCTATCAATGTAATGTGGCTCTTGTAGTCAGTGGAAAAATCTGGATGTGGGACCACATTATTAGTCACATGAATGCATGCATGGAAGACACCAGCAAAGAAATAAAATCAAATGCACCCATAAATTTGAATAAACAGCTGTCATTTAACATTTTAAAGTACTCAAATTCTCAAATGTTTTTAAGGTAAACAAATTAAACTCTCCTCCATCAATAACGTGTCACTTTATCACTCCAAGGGTCCCACCGTTTCACCTCTCCTCACAGTGGGCAGAGGGGTGGAGGATGGAGGCCCCGGTGTGTGCAGACAGCAGCCTTTTAGGGCAGCTGATCAATAGATGACCCAAAGAGACAATAGCAGCTGAAAGCCTCGAGTGAGATAAAAGAGCTCATCTGATCCTGATGGAAATCAGACGACAGCTAGAGCGTCAGTGGACATCTGACTGACTGACTTTAATGCTGAAGGCGCAGCGGAGGCGTTACACACATAATGTGAATTAAGGGCATGTGGTGTTAGACCAATCAGAGACAGCTTTGTTCATTTCCTCAGAGCAAAGAAGAAGCAGCTTTTATTTTAATTTCCAGGAGGTATAAATGATGATTCCTCTGTTTTTCAGTTTTTATGGTGTTGTTTTAAAAATTAAAATCTCTCATTGTTTGTCTTCCACTGTATTTTTTCACAACTTGTTTTCTTTATATATTATTTTCATATCTTGATTATATATCATAAAGTTTTGTTGTTTATTCACAATTATGAAAAGATTCTCAGTTAATATTTTCTGTCATCTTTACGTCGTTTTTTAGTTTACAACATTTTGGCAGTATATACCTCCTTTGTAACAGCTGGGCTGTCTTCGAGTTGATGAAAAAAGAGCATCATCATCTGGCACAGACACACCAGCTACCTCCTGGCAGCTCTCTGTGCAATAACAAGTCAAAATGGCAGCTGTGAAGAAGGCCTGTTTGTTTCTTATTGTTATTATTACAAGCAAAACTGGAGATTTGATCCTTCCCGACTGATTCTGATTCACTTCTTCTTTCACTGTGCAAGTATCTCACATTGTGCCAGAACCTCTCTACTCCACTGAATCCAGGATAAAAAGCAGGGTTACATCAAACAGTTTGGCCCAGTGAGCTTTGAATGAAATCCTGTATTAGTTCGGCAAATATTTGGATATTTGGATTTCAAAATGGATTTCCTACACCAGCCATGACAAATACCATTCACTCAAACTCCTGCGCTGTTTGTCACTGTAGATTTACAGGCTTTATTGCTGACCTAAGCTTTTAGTCGAGGTTTCAGGACATCATAACGCTGCAGTGATTTTTCTGTCACGTCCTGAGAAAATTAATAGGATAGGACTCTAGTTTTTTTTTTCTAACCAGGGGCATCCTTGTGTTTTTTTTTTCTTTTTTCTTCCCTTTTCAACATGGCCAATTATAGGCACGAGCCCGAGCACGTGCAGGGAGAGGCTCGTCCCGCACAGTTGATTGCACCAACCATTTGGTGCATATGGAGGTCCAACCGAGGCGCACCGAGCACCCCCCCCCCCTCCTCCCCCCCACCTGGGCGCGCGCCTCCCGTTAAAAGCGTGACTTTGTAATATTTTAAAGTCATCTCAAAGATTGAATCCGCGAGGAGGAAATAAAAAAAAAAAAACGCAAGTCATCCACAACCTTTATGGTTTCACGTAAAACAGCGAACCCCCCTCTCCTTTCTGAGAGGAATGGTGTCTGCTGGAAGAGTGATGGGAGTGGAGGAGGAGGGAGGATGGAGGAGGGGGCGGTGTCTCCATCCAAGAGGGATGTTGTGTAGTAAGTCAAGGGGGGCGGAGGAAGGAGGAGGGTGCAGCTCGCTGTTACTACGTCAGTGGACATCACAGGGGCACACAGGACCTTTTTGCTTCAGGTAGTCAGGGGTGACTCCCTGCACAGGAAAAAAAAAACAAAGAAAAAAAAAAAAGCGCACCCGAAGACGCGCCGACCTTCCCACCGAAAAGGTAAGAAAACCAACGATCCTCTCCAAACGCGCTATTTTATCTTTTAACGCACTGATTGGCCTCATTTCGCCTCCGCCGTGCATCCAAGTGCGGGATAACGAGGAGGTTTGCGTTTATGGTGCAGCTCGGTCACTTTATTCGGCACCAAAACGAGTTTACAGGCCCGCGCTGCGCAATGACCCCCAAACCTGCAGCCCGAGGAGGAACCAGGGAAGAAGTGGACTTGCGGACAAAAAGGTCTAGGCCAGTCGTCTAGAAATGCTGCTTTCACATAAGATTTTGACATTTCCTGATTGCGGGTTCCGTCCAAATGACACCTTTCGCTCTTGTTCTTGCGGGGAGGTCTTTTGCGCGTTAAGAGCGATCACCATCATCCATCTCAGATTCACTCTGAGGAGGAGGACAAGGAGGAGGCAGGGACAGGAGGGTAGGAGGTGACGAGGGTCTTTGTTTTTTTAATGTCACCAAAAAGCACATATCAGCATCCGATCAGACCCGGCTCTGTCTGACCGGGGATGCTTTTGGCCCGCTGCGTCTCTCCTCTTTAGCGCATAAACTGGTAGGTCTGCCTGCCATACCCTCGCTCTCTCTCAGATTGTAAAAAACAAACAAACAAATAAAAAAGTTCTTCCTCGTATCCTCATATGTGTCGCCACATTTCATCTGAACAGCTCGAGAGAGAGCCTGGGGGTGTCGGTGGAGCTGCGTCCTGCGTCGTGCGCGAAAATGACCTTGTAGAAACCCAGCGGGGGGGGGGGGGTGGAGAAAGAGTGATAAGCGGTTTTCTCCCCTCCTCTGCCTCCCTTCGTGGTCGTTGCTTTGCGGTGGTTTATGTCAGTGGTGCCCAAACGACTTTGCCCCGGAGAGGGACGTTGTGAGTGTCCTTCGAAGGAGGAAGGAGCTGCTTGGAGAGCGAAAGGTGGCGCGGATTTGAGATCTGCCCTGTGCGCTCGGATGATGCGTTTTACAACTTTGCACGTCTGATGTCTTCTCCCTGTGGCAGCCATGATCGCAGCCCAGGCAGTCCCTGCATCCAAGCCACAGAAAGGGTGGCAGAGAGTGGAGTGCTTCCTGACAGTCCTCGTTTCTTTAAAAAAACATGAATTTTGGTTCGTGACTCAGAGCTTGACTCAGTTCCAGCCTCTTAACCGTCCTGTATCAGACCCTGCTGGTAACATCTTTACCTTGACACACAGCTCCCCTTTTCAGTAGTTCACAGAAACCAAACATATGCTGTTGAAGGGCTTTATTTTTCTGTTTTTCTGTTTTTCAACGTCCAAATATAAACCATTCTTCAGGAAGATCGCTTTCTGTTTTTGTGCAGCGCTGATTTGGTGTTGTGCAATACCACCCATCAATCCATTTTCTACACCGGCGCTGTGTTGCGCTGTGCTGGAGCCTCTGGGTGCTTCCTTTGAAGGACCAGGAGGAGAGCACCCACATAGAAAGACCACAAGCCAGCTGGTTAATTTAAACCTCGGTGCTAATCACTGTCTAGAAGTTTGAATCCTTCTGGAGCTCAATATACAACTCAGGAAGCTATAAATATTGGTGATGTTTGCTCTGATTTTGCCGTGGTGCACGGATGGACAAAGATTGCTACAAGGATGAATCCAAACTTCCAAGCATCCCCTTTAGACTACTAGACTATTACTAATTCACTGACAGAAAATGAATCAGCTACCATGTTGATGATTATTATTTAATCATTTTGAAATAAAAATGGCAACTTTTTGCTCGGTCAAGCTTACTCTTCTGTGTCATATGTGACATGTTTGGACAGTAAACTGAATTAGTTTTGGGACTGTTAGTTGAATAAAACAAACTATCTAAATATGTCAACCTTGGACTGTGGGAAATCATAGTGGTCTTTTTTTCCACTAATTACTGGCATTTTATAGAAAATGATTCTGAATGAATTGAGAAAGTAAGCAGAAGATTAATCGATAATCACTGGCAGCAGTCCTGATCTCTTCAGATGAGCAATGTCTCTGACAGTGTGTCCGTGTTGTCCCACAGTCTGTGGCTGAAGAATGAACAAAGTGTTGGATTCTTTGATTTAAATGTTCCTGCGCCCTGAGCCAGCACCCAACATCACTCAGCACAGCAAAAAGCAGAGACTTTCTGTGTTTGCTGCAGGTGAGGCTGACATTTAAAGGCCCGCTCGCACAGCTTAACACACAGGAGCTCAGATCCAAACCAGGAGGAGCTAAGGGAGCTGCTCTGTTTGGTGTTCTCATTTTCTGCCTGCTACCTCTGCTGATTGGGCCGTGCTCCGGTCTGTCCGCAGAGATTAGCCCTGCCACAAGTTACAACTTGCCTCTCCCTGCAGCTGGGAGCAATGGTGGCTAAAAGAAAAAAGGAAAAAAAAAATAAATTGGTTGCGGTGCAGTAGAGCACAGCAATCCTCCTCAGCGACCCGGTCCGGGGGTTGTCAAGATCAGCAATTAGTGCAGCCGTTTCAACCTTTAGACCGGCGTTTAAGGAATCGCTGGTTCACTTGTGCTGCGTGCTTTTTCCAGACAGGTCTGTCATTGGCTCACGACGCTGCTGCTGAAACATTCCTCTCTGCTGAAGATTTACTGTGAGACTGAGCAATAATCGATGGCCTTTTCCGTTGTCTCCAGATGGGTGGGTCGAAGCGGCGATTAGTGTCAAGCACGTAACTCTCCATTAGCAGCTGACAGCACATTCGTTTCTCATATGCCAGAGTCTGACTGCTGTCTTATGCTTTATAAACAAATGCATATAATTAATATTCATTGCTGCCTTTTGTTAGTTCATATTTGTGACATCTCTTTAGTGATTGAATGCTACTGAAGTTATGTGACAAATTAAGGTTTCTGATAAGGGCTGTGTATCTTGCATCTATAATAGAGAGTGTTCAACTGGTCTACCTATAATAAATCTCAATTAATGGGTAGTACCATTTTACTGAATTAACTTCAGTGCAGTTGAACGTGCAAAAATATAACTCTTATGCAGAACAAGCTTTACAAAAAACTGTATTAGCATTTCTGTGTGTGCACAGGTTAAACAAATGACATACAACATGTTAATTAGTGAGCTTCACAGGTGCTGGTAGGCATAGTCCTGATCCTTGGAGAGAGCCAGGTCAGCTGTTTCCCCTGCCAGTCTTATGCTAGGCTAAGCTAATCACATCCTGACTCCAGCGCCACACTGAACACACATGCAACTACGCAAGAAAGCAAATCTGTGTTTTTGTTGTAATCAGTACCTAATTAGAAAGGCTTTTCAAGAAAGCATGTAGGAGATTATTAAGAAATTGCAGACCCTGTAAAATAAAGCACCTCCTCTTCTCTGCTCCGCTACGTTAAAGACTGAAGTGTTCGGTGGCTTCATCTGGACGCAGTAATGAGATGAGACACGCCACGGCTCCAGCAGACACACAAATAGCTCTGATGCACGAGGAAGCAAGAGGAAAGCTTGTATTGGCGGCAATTTAATTCACACAACAACCATAAAAAAACATTACAACCATTGTTCAGTGAGAGGAGCATCTGCAGACAGCAGTGGTAATGGTTTCTGCATAGAGAGTGCGGCCTACATATGCTTTGGTGTTTAGGATGAATTCATGTGCTCCTTGGAGTCATTGGTGTCGCCGTGCATAATTCACTATTACAAAGAACACATTAACCCAATTTTATCATCTCAGAACCTTTTTCATTCACACAATTAGTAATTCCACCCCTTTGGTCCAGGTCCTTTTCCCAGCAACACATCTGGGATCACATTTGTGGTTTTGTCTTGATGATTATTGCCATGGAATTTGGTGCAGATGATCATGTTTGCCTCAGTATGAATTGTGATCATTGTGGTTGTTCCCTCACTGTTCATCTAGCGCCATCATAAGTTTAAAACTTTAAATTGTACCAGTTAAACGAGTAACAGTGCCATCAGTCTCACCTGTACTTTATGTTGTGTGTTAAAAGTACAGCCTCACCGAGCTGCTAGCATAATGAAATGTGTTAGTTTTGATAGTCCCAAAACAGATAAATGAACTAATTCAGTTTTTCCTTCCTGTGCCACAGTTGACTTCATTACCTGAGGTTATTGTGTTAGTAATTAATTTGTCACATTGTCACTTCATATGTTGTATATTGTCGGTTCTCAGCAGGACAGCCATTTTCTAACGAACACACCTTCAGTTTAAGAGGGACATTTTGAGATGACTGCATGTCATAACACAATTAACTCATAGAGACATTACACAAGTGCAGAGTGCCAATCAACTAAACATTATAAAATGACTCTGACATGTATTCTGTATAAAACTCATTTTGTGCACACAGCTGTATTGTCTTTCTGTACGGTGCGGCAAGTTTTGAACTGCACCTCTCAGCTGCCCTCAGTCTGACTCCTCTTCAGTCCATTTTGCAGCGTGCAAAGCCAAAATGGATGCAGAGAGCTGACGTCACTGTGTTTGACATGGTGTTGCTAGCTGCCTCGGTGCCACCAGGGTGACGGTGCACACTGAGAGCCCTAGCAGGGGAACAATGACGTGATTCATGTTAGGCTGCAGATTCTCCCAAGGGGGACTTTGCAGCCGGGGAGGAGCTATGGCCCAGTAAGCCTAACAACCAATCATCACACCCTCTACTCAGGCTGCTGTTGTGTCGTTAGCCTTGATGGGCCTGGAGCCATGCAGGCATGGTGCAGCTGAATAAACTGTCACTTCCTGTGTGACTCTGTGCAGATGTCACACTGTGGTTGGTCCAAACGAACAGGAACTGGACCATGGCCGCTGTGAGAAGAGTGTTTTTTTTTATTGCACCGATACATCACTGCTGAGGAGCGAGCCGACCCTGGCGCCTCTGTCCTTGTGGCCAGAAAACAAGACATGAATAATTGATGCATCCCTCAGAAAGCCTCCGCAGGACTCCCCTGGAAGCTCAGACCAGAGTAGCTGATAGAAAAATGACGGATGAGGACAATGAAAAATGCTGGTGGATGGGTGAAATTCAGAGTAGCCGCAAGAGGCTTTGGCTGGGCCAGGATGACTAAAAGCCAGTATGTGTATATAAGTGTGTGTATGTGACCAACAGATTCTACAGGGCAGGGTGGTGTTTCTAAATTAACCTGCACAGAGATTTTTTTTATCACTTTGATTAGTGTCAGAGGATACAATAACAGTGATTTAACCTTTGACCCCTCAAACCCACAGGGTGCTTGCTATTTTGTGCTCACAAACATCTACAGAGAACACTATGTTAATTAAAGTAAAGTTTAGAATAAAATATTTTTTGTGGTGGGTCTTACAGTTTAGCAAAACCGAACCCTGATTTGTCATGTTTATGACTGCACACCATTAACTTCCACATTCAATGCATCAATATTCTTAGAAATTCATTTCACATTTAATGCAAGAACATGAGTTATTGCAATATTTTTACAAATGTAACTTCCTAAAAAGCATTTTTTTCAGGTCTGCGCCTAACACTTTATTCTTTTAAGCTAAATGCTAAAATGCTAACATTTTCACATTGACAGTGCTGATGTGGTAGAGTGTTCATGATCTCATTGTGCTGACGGAAAGGTCACTAGTTTTACAGGGATGTGGTCATAAATTAAGCTAATGTACAGAGGGAGGCATGAATGTTTTTGCTGAATATCGTGGCGATGCATCCAATAGTTGTTTTTTTTTGTTTGTATGTTTTTTTTTTTTAGACATTTCACCCAAAGCTTTATGGTGGCATAGTTAAAGTCAGGTGTTCCTAAATGTCAGGTCAGGTTCGTCTGGAGCATCTTCGATATCTGTGCAAATCTGGTGCCCATCCATCAAGTGGATGTTGTGGTATTTCAGTGAGTGAGTAAACTGCATATATGTTGAATGACTACAGTTTATCACATCTACTCTGTCAGCAGTTTAAACAGCTTGTTTCCTATTGCTCAGCAGTCTGTACGTCCTCCTACAGTTAATGTTATGTGTGTATAGACAGCTGCCTTGTCTCTTCTTTTTCTTCTTTGGCGAGCTGATTTGAAACAAACATACGGCCGAATGTAATCTCCTCCTGTGGTCTGAGCCCAGCATGGCAGCCGAAAGCGTGCTTTATTATGAGCGTGGGTGTTTGTTGACTTCGTCTTGTGGGGGACATCTTCTAGCAGAGCAAGTGTGTGGGCTGTGCTTGCCCGGCCCAGAATGCAACGCTCCTGATGCACTCATGAGAGCAGAAAAGACTCTGTGGATATCAGATATATCAGTGGCCATCCAGTGGACTGAGCATGAAAGTCAGCTTTTATTGTCGTGTGCTTCAGGAGTATTATATTTGCGTCTCAGTGGGCCGTGAGGAATGAGGACACAAATCGACATATTTTCCATTGTCCTTGAGTGGCAATTACGGTGAAAAGAATGACTGCAAATACCCTGTACAAACAAAGAGAAGCACACGAAAGTGTACTAAAAGCCAGTTCTGAGACAGCACTGTTGTTACGTGCTTATGATACTAATGGTGTGGCTTAGCTGAAATGCTAAAGTTTCATTTTTATTGGCTTCAAAAAGACTTCAGCTCTCACCACCATGATTGGGAAGGTTAGTGTTGCTAAGAACCTGTGTGAAGAGTTTTGATCTAAAACAACATGTCATCAGCAAAATATTTCTAAAAAATCCATAAAAAAATTCCATAAAAACATTTTAATTTGATGACCAGCCTGGATCTCTGATAAATACTCAGTATTAAACTTGAATCTGATGTCTGGGATGTTGTTTCAGGAATGATCCTTATTATCATGTTTCATTCAGCATCCACGCCTTCTCTGCCATCTTGATAGATAATCCTCAGGGACAGTCTATCAGAGGAGAAAATTCACTGTGTGCCATGACGAGAAATCAAAGATGTCAGGAAAAATTAATTCAGTGCTGCACGACATTACTGGCCATCTGCAGCTCTGAGGATTCACCGCTGACTTAATCATTCCCACCCCTCTCTCTCTCTCTCTCTCCTGCACACACAGGCTGCATTAATCTCTTACTTTTGCACACATGCATTCTTTTTCACTCTTTGCCAATCACACCTATCACACTCACACACGAAACGCTCAGAGATGAAGACCATCTTTGCTCATGCTCACCGCTCATCTGTCACACTCGCCAACTGCAGCGTCTGTGCCGTCAAATGAGCATCAAGATTTAATTCAGTGTGTAAATGTGTTAATGAAACTAGAGAGAAGAAAGACTGGTGCAATAACACAAACACTACAGTGTGGACACAGCATGTGCACTGTAAGGCTGGGTGACAGCTAATAATTCATTCATTTGACTTTATCGACTTTGAGTGCCACTGCATCATGATCACATGATTGTTATCTTTATACAAAAGCCTATAGTTAATTTTAGTAATTTAAATTAAATTGTAATTCTGAGTGATTTATCATTGACGTAATACATGAAATTATTATAATAATATAATACTGGAAAAAAACAAGTTCTTATAAACTTCATTTGCATAACCTTGCTTCACTGTATATATCAGAAACAATTAAATAATAGAAAATGTTTAAAAAATGAACTATTTTAGTCAGAAAAAAGTTTATTGACGAACTGTCAAGCGAGAAAATAATGTGCAGATGAATCGCTAAGGAAAATAATTGTTAGTTGTAAGCCTACCGGAGAGTGATAGTCTATGCTTGAAGTTGTGTGCATGTGTGAAGGTGTTAATCTGCGTGGTGATGAAAGATGAGGTTATATTTGGAGACAAGAATGACTCATCCCAGCAGAGAACGGAGGGTTGTTAATTGGATGCAACTTTAAATGAATGGGATGAATTCAAATGGAAAGTAATGTACCTCTAGCACTGAGAACCACAGACACAGAAACATTTCAGAGGCCGTCTCACCTTTCAGAGGCATGAAGTAGAAATGTAACTCTTATTAGCTTTGAGATGCGGTAAATAGATCATTGAATTAATCAAATTGGATCTTAATCACCACTTTAAATGTATGTATAATTTTTTGCACATTAACCCAAAATTCAGCCTCACATATTTGGTATTTTGGGATCTTTTGGATCTATTTGAGACAGACAGAACTTGAAATATCTTGTTGTGGGTTTGAACAATGTTTGGTTGCACAGCATGACACTGTGGGGTTTAATTAATACCGCATTGTTTACTGGTGGATGTTGCTGCTGCTCCTCACACTGTTTCTTCCTGGTGTTGCTCTGGGTGTGTTTGTTTTCTCTCTTGCTCTGTTGAAAAGTCTTTTCAACATCACTGTTTGACTCATTACAGTGTGTTCCAGCCCCAAACTCTGACGGCTCCAAGGTTTTTTTACACAGATAGAACAGCAGCCTTTCATTTTGTTCAGTCTTTCTTCCTGTTGTAAAGAATCACAGTAGATGAAAATAGATATAGTTTAGACTCTAAAATATAATATAATGTTGTCTACGTTGATCTTGTGTTAATGTGATGCTGTCAAGTGCTTTAAGGCCCCTCTGGGCAGCGTGACACGCGCATATTGTAACCTTATTAAAATTATCGCTGTGTTACGTCTCCTATCTAGTGGACACAGTAACATTAACATCTAGTTGGGAGTTAAAGTTTTTGACTACCCAAGGAATGTAAGTCACCCCCTTTTTAGCTCTGTTTTGGTCTCCACCAAAAGAGGAAATAGCTATTAAATGCTCCACTATGTTCACCAGCTAGTCTCTTACTTTGTCTGTCTTGCTTTTTGATGCTGAACAGGTAGTATACGGTGTGTTAATCTGAGAATTTTTTGCTGATACCAGCTGCCTGCTGCTGACCCTAAAAAGTAAAACCAGAAAACCAAACTCGTATAACCAAAGCAATGAGATGAAAATGTGCTGACATGATCTGTATAGTGGAGGACGTCCTAAGTTCTCTGTGGATTCATCACCAGGAGCAAAACCTTGCTCATACAAGTAGTCATTTGACCTACTTGCAATCTAGAAATATTGATTAGTGCAGCTTTAATGAAACTTTTTGTTGTAATGTGATAGGGGATGATTAATGGATGATGAAATACTGTACACTGCATTCTTTTAAATGGTGTGGAGTTCATGGATTTAATTCTGTTCAGTTCAGCTGAAATGGAAACGTGTTACCTGGGGCTTTTTAGATGCTGAAACAAAACCTCTGATAGTTTGACACCTAGTTTGCATTCACACACACACACACACACACACACACACACACACACACACACACACACACACACACACAGAGTATCTGCACCAGTTGCACCAAGTATGCAGGAGGTGAGCCAGATCAAAGATGCAGCAGTACCTTTTTAATCATGTCAACACGGTAATGTAATTAACCTAATCTTAAAAAAAAGTCCATTGTCCATTTCCAGTATGAAAATGAGTCAGGGTTAAGCTTTTCCATTGGACTTATCTAGGCATTGGGGAAGGAAAAGGAAGCAGAAGAAGAGATAGTAACTCTTACTCATGCTGTCAAGAAAATAAACCAAGCTGTGAGTGTGATGGGATTTTCATCAGCGCTAGTTTATTCAGCGAACGTTTTCGATGAGACGAGTGGTTTCAGAGCGGCGGTCGCTGTGCTGTATATGACGTGTTCACCGGTTCCTTCGCCCTCATCCATCTTCTCGCAGCACAATGGTTCCCTGCCAAAAACTGTCTGCCGCTAAATGGATCTTGTATTTCCACTAAATAAAATGTCCCGCTCCTATCATCAAGTGCCAAGGCCCCGATGTGAAAGGAGAAATCTATTTTGAGCTGCTCAGTTAAGCAGACACTCTTAACATTTGAGTCTTAACAGTGCAGTAATTGTTAAATGCTCAAGGCCAACGGCGAGAATGATGAATGGCGGTTATGGCCCGGTGTTGAAAGAAGTGCCTTGTCAGAGTCGGGCTAATGTGGTTATAACTCCTTTAGTGGCAGCTGGATATCTCTCGTGCCACTCTCAGAGGTAAATGGTTGAGATGTAGGAAGACTATTTACAAATGAAATAACATATTCCCAATGCACTTCTCTACTGAACAGTGGGGTTGTGTCTTAAATCACTGAAACTTACAGCAGAAAATACCACCAATAAATCTGGGTTGCACTGTCGCATTATTCATAATCACAATTTGTATCATAACTAACTCTTTTGTTAACTATAAAGGATTAAATAACAATAATATTCACATCTTTATAGGTAATGAAAGGTCAGTTTTGCCACGTTACGTATATATTTAATACCCCTACGGTGCTTAAGTTTGCAGCAGATGGTTCAGAGATATCTCAAAATCTCAGCACACAGCAGCTCGGAGCTCCCTCAAACTCGGCAATATCTGTCATTTCTGTCATCATTTGTCCTCTTTTAGCTGTAGGTATTGAAGCATAAAATACTTACCAGAGACTACCACCCACTGACATCAGCAGAAGATGCTGAGAGGTTGCATTTAACCACACAACACTGACATATTATCACAGTAATGATACAAGTACAATGCAAGGGTGCTGCTGAAATCACCATACGTGATACATTTTGACAGCATCCATGCCCAGACCAGACCAAACTCCGTAGTAAGTGCAGTGTCCACAGCAGGAAAGGCTAAAAGAGCCAGGCTAAATTTAGGATGACATTAAGTATTAAAATGTTTCAACACTGTTTTAGTATTTGCAAAAACAAAATATTTTCTAATTCTGTTGAAGGTTTCCATCCCCAAACGATCTGTAAAACTGTGTCATTAGTTGGTGCAGCATGTAGCTCCAAGACATCATGATGCTTTTGCCTGCCGTCTTTTGTCTGCATGCTTTTAGCCGGCCACATTGTATGTTGCACATGTGTTGCTGTGTGTGGTCGTGAGAGTGTGTGAGGCTGCACTTCCCATCCCTCTGGTGTCTTGCCTGCTTGCTGGAAGAAAATAGGATTACATAATTAAGTCTTTCATCAGCGGCAAACAACAGTCTGGGTTTTTTGCTCCCCCTCGACTGTTAATTTATTATCAGTTTACACTTCATTAGAGATGCCAGAACAGTTTGGAGAACTACTTTGTTTTGCAATAACTCTTTATACTGGGAGCTTATTTGTTTTCTCTGTGCTCCGAAATGGTTTTAGTCTTCATTGAAGAGCAGTGTCATACAAATAATTACTGTATATTCTGTATACTATAGATATTGTATCTATATATACATACATATGTTTTTTGATGAGTGACCATAGTGATATTTCTACTGCAATAAGGAAGGCGGCCACACAGCCCCAGCTGCACAGTAACCGTACATATGCACACTTGGGAAGTATTTGTTATTCATAGGCAGAGAGTCAGTCAACACCCACTCTCATTTCAGTATCTCCGGCCTGTGAAAGGCTAATCGGATGGTGATGGGCTGCCTTGTTGCATTCAGATGGGCCTCGAGAGTCTCCTGGTACAAAGGTCGTGACCATGGTGACCAAAGAAGATCAACCAATCGGCTGACTCCTCAGAGGGAAATAGAAAATTGATTGAGTCACAGTGCAGAAATGGATGTAGAAGATTCCAGCTGTACAATGTCTAAAGTAAGACTCAGGGACTACATATTTATTGTCAGTCTCCACACCACACCGGTAGACCAGGTGGTAAAAGTGATGGGTTGATACAGGACTAAAGGATCTGTAACAATAGACACCGCATACATAACAATTCGTCATAGTTGAAATGACCTTTCCAAATATGATCCCCTTAGGAAATCAATAGTTTCCATTTTCTCAATTCATGGATCCTTCACCAGACTGAGCACTAACCTCTGATAAGATTAAAATGTATGAAATGAAGTCCCTGATTCAGCATAGACTGTGAGGAGACGTGTACAGAGCAGGACTGTAATGATGCAGTCACCTGATGGTCTGGAATGAAGATAAATTTTAGCTTTAAATTACAGGTCTGTAGTCTCTGAAAAAAATCATAGAAAGTTTCCTGCTTTGATGTATAGACCAAAATCATTTTGTACTAATTATATGGAAAATAGGAATGAAACCAAAGCTTGCTTCACACCAAAGTATTCATTTATTATTGGACACTTGATTATCCATATTGAATGAATGTTGATCGTGTTTTCTAGTACACATATTTAAAACTGCTTTGCATGTTCAGCTAACCTCTGTGTACCAGATTTTCAGTAGCAAATTACATTACAGGAAATATATTTGGAAATTATAAGGAAATATTTAGTAAATTACAGACCTTTAAAAAGGTTGACCAGGATTTCCATTTTTTTTTCCTTTTTAGCAGTTGTCCAATAACATTAAATGATGCAGTTTTGCTCGTCAACATTTTACTTCTGACAGGTCACAGCGTCTGTGGATGATACTTTATTGAGCAATAGTGAATCAGATTTAGTAAATATTTGGGTCTATTTTATAAGCGCCATGGTGAATATTGTACACCCCAACAGACTGTTACTCCTGATAGTGTATCTTAGAGGGTGAGCGATAACATTATCAGCAGTAACACACACAGTAATCTTGCCCGTCGCCTGTTCATGTAGGACATATTTACATATTTACATGGCTGTAAAAGCTTCCTCTGTGCCCTTAACATTATGTGTCTTTTATGGGAGCAGTGTAGGCTGGGTAAATGTCAAAACTGATGTAGATGCAAACTGAACTGATATCTTGTTTTCACTGCCTGCTGTCATTCAAAATGAATTAATTCTCTCACAGAGTTGTATTTTCAGTGGGTAGACATCTCTCTCTATGGGGCCTGCGGTTGTTTTTGGGCCATGAAATCCAACGTTGTGCTGCAGGGTGGAGCTGAGAGGAATGAGCTAACACAACCATCACGGAGGACATGGTCTTTAGTATATTCTTAATGGAGCAATTGCTTTCAAAATTGCTTCCAAGACCTAGATTAGAGGTAGTAAAGTTAGGTATTCAGACCCTAGTGGAGAAAAAAATTACATCCACTGAATTTCAAAGGTGGAGGTTTACTGTTCACTTACATACAATCTGTTTTATGGGGCTTTTTGGAGCACACCTTTAGACATCATTAGCTTCATATTATCAACGCTCAGCTGTGGTGAATGCCCCGCAGATGGAAGTTCATGGCATTTAATGTCATACGTCTCATGTTACATCTCTGGAGCTGAACTGAAACTAATGGTGTAGATACTAAGGCACTCTCTTACCCATCACTGTCTTGAACCCCTATTAATATGAATAAGTACATGATATGAACATGTACTATATGTATTAATAGAATATATGAATAAATTGAGGTCATTTTTAAAAAGAAAGCCCAAAAATAATCCTAATGCAAGTGAAACCAGACTGCATAATTTTATTTTAGATTTCTGGGCCACTTGGGGCAGGTCAGCAAACTGTATACACAACACTGGCATATCACCTCAGTTGTTATGGTGAACATGATAGTGAACACACAAAAATATCTGACTCTTTCTCTCTCTGCTAAATACTCCTATATCAGTATAAATGTTGACCAGCTTGTCCTCAACCTTGTATATCTGTAAATCACATTAAGGAGAGCAGTGAGACTAAACCAAAGCTGATCAACTCATACAAAACTGTTTCTTGATATGACTGTGTAGCCTTAATCCAGCTGACTTGTAATGTTTGTATTCTAGTTGCTTGTTCTGTGTTCATAGTTTACATTTTGCATGTTGGGTGAGTCCTCAGGATGAAACATCATGAACGGGTCATTCAGTTATCACAAACATACAAGTGAAAACTAAAATGAGCAATTCATCGGATGCGGTCCAGGCTGATGACAGAGCACCAAATGTCTTTCACAACATTTGCTCGTGATGTAATGCAGAGTGAGAAACTGGTGAAAGAGAAGAGCAGCAGCTTTTTTTTTTCTGAAGATCACCATAAAATGAAGGATTAGCACATATGGATAAATGGATTACTAAATGATGTCAGATAAAGTGGTACTATAGATCTTTACTCTGGCTCATATGGTTTGAATTCAGCCTGAAAAAACACATTTCTGTCCAAATCCATCCAAAGCCTGTGTCCTGAGGGATGTTTGTAAGGCTGAAGAGCCAAAGTAACAGTTCTGTTATTCAGCAACAAACATCTTTTACAGCGGCCGGTTTGAGCAGAGCTATTAAAAGATAAAGTGAGCCAAGGCCGGACACCCAAAGGCAGTGCTGCTGAGGCTCCTGTCACCGAATGATATACACTGCTCCTGCAGTTCAGCCTGAAGTGTTGTGTTTCTGAGCCCCAGATGTTGCTGTTCGGAGACATGTAAACCCTCCTGCCTCCTGTCCAAAGGAATAAATATAAGAGTTAATGGCTCAGTCCATCATGAATGAATCATGTAAGCATTGTTATTGATGAGCCTGTAAGCATGTAGCTCCGAGCATTGCCCTGCCTAACACAGTCCTTAGTAAGCCTGGAGGGAAACAGCAGCATGAAAGCCAGATATATAATTTCAACATTTTTAATTTTATATGCAATTCTGAATATTCATATTAACTTTTGTAATAATCTGAAATTTAATCAGTCAGAAAGTCAGTACTAACTAAAAACATGACTCATCGCTTTTTAAGCTTTCAGTTTTTGACATCTGGTTGCATCACGCCAAAGCTGCAGTCATTACACATTACCAATTGATCACAGAGATACTAAAGTGAATATTTCATCCGTACAAATCCTGACAAGCAGGGTGATGCCTCGTTGGATTTCGGTTTCGGCTTTGTTTTCGGCAAGCATGTTCTGAGAAACTCTGTCGTCCCAGCAGACCTTTGGGTCGTGTGATGTTAGCTTGGGCAGTAGTCTGTGTCTGTTCAACACTCCTGAGGCCACAAGGAAGCTTTCAAAGATTCCCTCCCTTCTTGCTCTAATATAATCACTATGCACAAATATTGTCAGGTCGAATGGGTCAGAAATATCTTAATGAACTTGAAAGAAGATAATAACAATGTCACTAAGGTTAGTTAGCAGTTTATTGGCACTTATTTGATGTAATTTAACACCGTCCCTCCATTGTGCCTGATATTAATTACATGGCTCATTGATTTATTGATCATTTAACTGTCGGTGCAATCGCATCACTTCCTAGACATCAAAGGGATGCACACCGCTGCCAAGTTGTTGTTTTATCAGATGAACATGCAGTATGTCTTCTGGTATTGTCAACTGCATTATATTGACTATCTTTCATACTCATGTCGTAACAACATTAAAGGGCCTTATTGAACCCTTTATGAGCAAAAACAAAAGCATGAATTAAACAGTGTGTTTACCAGCGCTAATGTAAGCTGTCATCATTAACACGTTCTCTACTGCCTTTATAAAACAAACGTGCACTTAAATTAGTTATCTTTGATTACTTAACTATATTTTCATGTAGGATTAGAGGTTATGTTGTATGTATGTATTTATTTATTTTTTGTTGTATTTTTATTAAAACGGGTAAACTTAGACATACCGAGCACAGAGCTGATGAAATGAGCTGTTGGCTGTTGTTATTTAAGCCTGTAAAAGAGAAACGCGGTAGTGCTTTTGTCTGTCTGAACTCAAGGACATGTTTAAAAAATGACTAATAATTTCACTGTAACGTCTGCCAGCATTATTATTGTAGATTGCGTGGCGTGACAGGCGGAGCAGTAACTAATATAGGGCTTTCCTCATGGACAAATGCAGTTTTTTAATCTCTGTAGCAGCCACATTCCTCACTTAAATATGAACTATAAATGCTTACATTTTAGCTTGTATAAATAGAATTGAGCCATATCTTGCAAGCTTGTAAGCAAATACCTAATTTATAATGTTTCTAGCTGAAGAATGACGTTGGGGCGGGACACGACAGAGAGGGAGGGGGAGTTGTTAAACAGTTGGCAGGGCTGGACCAGAGCAAACGTTGAGGATGACTCAGAAGAACTGGATGTTAGCCTGCATTGCAACACCTCCTTCACCCTTGTTATAACTGCGGGCAGTCGACCAAGGGAGAGTAGGAATATTTTAAACTCTGTGTTGCCACTCATTTTACTTTACAATCCATGAAATGAAAGATTTTGTGTGATGCCTTTCACCTATTGGTGCTGTCTGCTGTTTGATATTTGTACTGCTTAGTGCAGGAGCTTCTCGGTTTCTCAAATAAACTGTTACGTGAAGCATCGGGCAATGAATTGTTCTACAGGGAGGAAAAGTAATGGGGCTATATTTTTGCAAAAAGAAGAATAATATAATTTATCATCTTGCACTTTCAGCGGAAACAGGTATATGACAGGACATTAAGGTGAGGTACATAGTTTTATTTTCATTTTAAAGCAGTTTAGGAGACATGGTTGGTTGCTGTTGCCTTTAACATGACACAGTTCTGCAGTACATTGAGCCAGTGTTTGTGGTGATGGTTGGGTGAACAGCTGAACATTTCCGCTCGCTCTCCCCCATGCTGAGCTGCTGCTGCTCTCTTTAAAGAGACTGTGGGAGGCTACCAGAATGACTTCAGTGTTGGCTACAGCTGCAGCTCGATCCCCATAGACTTGCTGTTTGGGGCCATGTAATCTCTGCTTGGTCTCATGGGCACATACATGCCAAAGACGCTTTATTGTTGCAAACGAGCAGTAAACAATGTCTCATCTTAGAGACACTGGACATGTCAAACAGAGGTTAGGGCTTCAGTAAAAGTGTATCAAACCACAGTGTACTGAGTAAGAAAGCAGTCATTACTAGAAAGGTAGCAGTGAATGCCTGATCAGACTAATTGTCTTATTTGCTTATTTTTTTAATCAGGTCATTTGTAATTTAAATCATAATTTGGCTGTGTTTTATTTAGGCAAAAAAGTAAAATATCAAAAGGGTGCATTGTGTGTGGCAAATGGTCCTTATCTTCCAATATGTAGCTGCAGGTTGAAGTATAAAATACTGACAATGCAGAAAAATACTTTATTGTTTCTTGTTTCTACAAAGCGTACTCATTTACAGTTTGTGTGTCAGACGCATGCACATTTCATCCTTTAAGTGTTTAAGTGTAATACCGACACTTGGATATTGTTGTTAATAGTAAAAGTGTAGTTTGTTTTTTGTAGTTTGTTTTTTGTGTTGAAGGCAAGAGTATTTGTCTGGCACATTTCATGCACAAAGAAAACTCAAAAGTCTTTACCTAATGCATTTAAAACATTGAACAATTTTCAAGGAATTGTTAGACATTTTGGAAAAAGAACTCATTCAGCATCTTGCTGACTTAGATGAGAACAAAGAAAGAAAGAAAGTAGTGTCACTGGCTTCTTATGCAGCGTACAGGTACTGTATGAGAGTGGTATCGACCTACTCATCTAACTCTCAGCAAAAAAAACAAATCAATGTATTTCCCCTAAATGAAGTGGAAGTAATTTGCCTAAATTTCTTTGTAGCTGAGGGTTGCTGACGTATACAGATTTTTATTTATGTATCAATGCTGTGTGTGTAGCTACTGTATAAAGCTAAAGCAATTTGTGGCATTTCAAATGCTCACTGAAACACACATGCTACTAATGTTCCCCCTGCTGAGTTTGTTTTGCCCACTTGTAGTGCTTGCAGCTTTTTCCTTGTCGCAGCATGTCCCCGTCAGTGAGACAAACAAGGGCAGCATCACACTGACAGAAGTGTCATGGAAAGAGCGGGGTGGCCTGATGATAGATTTACAATGGCCCCTTTTTTTTGTCCTCATCCACTTTAGAAGAGAAGGGAAAAATACAGAGCGTATTTTTCCCTTCTCTTCTAAAGTGGATGAGGACAAAGTTAATGGAGGCAGGAAATTAAAAGTAGTGATGGAAAGTTGGGTGTGTGGGGGGGATGACACAGAATGGATGAGTAGAAGGAAAGAAGATGAATTAAGCTGTTGTGATGTTATTATTATAAACAATGGGCCAACAGGAATAGTATTAGACCAAATGATCTTCTCTTTATGTGAAATGTCTTTTAAAAACCCTACAAACTTCACCACTGACATTTGTCCAGACCACCGTGAAGTGGCACTACGTTCTGGCTTAATCCTGACCTGGAAGATAAAAGTCTGGTTTCAACACTGATTGTGATCACGGGTGTCCTCTGTGGGAACTTCAATCTGATCCTAACAGCATTAGTACAGTCTATATACTTTGACCTATAACACATCATATCGCAGCCTTGCTTGTTAATTACAGATGTCTGTGTCACAGCATGATCCATTATATGTTGGCTCTGCGGTACACCACTGTAAATGCCACACTGTGAGCTATGAGATAACCGCTGCTCAGTCAATATAGGCCACTGAGTTCCTAGACTCCGATGTCGGCACCTTAAAGCTGTCATGTTTTTCTGCCGTTAGCACTGAGCCAGATAATGTGTCCTGCAAATTGTGGCGCGGTGCGAATGGTGATGGTACCTTTTTGTTTCAGTATAAATTAGCTCCAATCTGGAGTGTTGGAAAATGTGCTTACAATGGATGTTTCTTGCACACATGTGCTACACAGCCGGTGTAATAAATAACGCTAACACAAACCATTTTCTTTGCTTTTCCACAGGACTTGGTTCCCGGGCTCACACTGGCCAAAGTCCAACATTAGCAGAGCAGTGGAGCAGGGAGCTGTCCGCGGTGCTGAATTCATCAGCTCACAGAAGTCCCCATTGCACACTCATGTGCTTGGGCCGCTCCTGATAGCTCCCATTCCTAGCAGCAACTGACCACCACTTCCACACCCAAGATGGACGACGACGGGCGTTACAGGGATGGACGTTCAGACTTCATCCGCGGCGCCAAGGACATTGCCAAAGTGGCCAAGAAGCAGGTCGGCAAGAAGGTTGGGCGCGGCATGGACAAAATGACCGACGAGTACACCAAGCGCTCCTATAAACGCTTTGAGGAGGAAGACGACGACGATGACTATGCCGGCGTGCCGAGCAACGACGGTGGATACTACCGCAACGACAGCCGGGCCAATGACGACGAAGGTCACAGCGACTCCACCGAGGGACACGATGAGGACGATGAGATCTACGAGGGGGAGTACCAGGGCATCCCGAGGGCCGACTCAGGCAAGGCCGGCGGCCTGGACGGGGTGACGGCCGCCCAGGGTCAGCAGTTCAGGGATCTGTCGGCCTACGAGGGCGAGAGGAGGAAAGACCAGGAGGAGCTGGCCCAGCAGTACGAGACCATCCTGCAGGAGTGCGGCCACGGGAAGTTCCAGTGGACGCTCTACTTCGTCCTGGGGCTGGCGCTGATGGCGGACGGCGTGGAAATCTTTGTGGTCGGCTTTGTGCTGCCCAGCGCGGAGAAGGACATGTGTCTATCTGAGCCCAACAAGGGCATGCTGGGTAAGATTTCCAGATATCAGTCTCTTGCTTTCGAGAAAGAATTTATAAATGAGGTGTTTCTATCAAAATATTCACAAAATACTTAAAAAGACGAGAGGTGGGATTACACACTTGAGAAGTCTGCAGTACCAACACAGTCTCGTGTTTCTGGCCACTGAGCGACTGTTTTCTTTCCACTCATCTACTGTCTTCTCTGCCCTTTTTCTGTTTATTTTCATCTCAGTGCCTCCTTTGGGAGTTTATGCCACCGCTTCACATTTTATCTCTGTCTTATCTTGGCAGTTACCTTTTCAGCTTATCCCCCAGTAAGTGCTTCTCTACCGCCTTGTTGGCAGTGGAACTACAGCTATTTAAGATTCAACTGCCCGTGCAGTTTCTGAACGGCCGTAGAATTTTAAATCGAACTCCGAGCCAATCCAAACATGATGATGTGCTCTGCTTCAGTTCAGCTGGTTTCTAACTGGATGGTGTGTTTGTGTGTGTGTGTGTGTGTGTGTGAAGGTGCCCATATACTCTATTCCTCTTCCACTGGTTTGCCTCTTCAGGGTATATATGCTGCATGTCTGTCGCTGTGTTTCTCTATGCTATGAAGTGGGAAAAGACCTCGTGATCATCATTTCCTATCCGCAGGGCCAATATCCAATCAGAGTCCAAACCTGCTTCACCATCTGTCATTGGCTTCCCAGCAAGGACACTGTGGACAAGGGCCAGAGGCCTCCTGAGGATAACAGAATCAAATATATTTTGTTTAGCTTGCGTAAAGAATTCAGATACGTATTTTATCGAACATATCAGGAGACAGAGAGAGAAAGATCCTCCACATAGAGAAACCCAGAGAGATGTTCTGTTTGTTTTATTCCACTGGATAAAATACAGACAGTTTCACATCACACACTGAAATATTCCTGTCCAGCTTTGTTGGAGCTTGCAAGAAGAAAACAAATGTCAAGCGTTATTGATGTACTGCACAAAGTTCACAGCCATTCTTCGATGGTTGTTGAAAGAAGAATTTTAGGAAATGTAGTAAATGTGCATCACACACAGAAGTAGATGTTTACAGTCTGAATATTTCTGACCAATCTAGGAGTAAGAGCAGGTTAATACAAACTGATAGCATCATAAATATGATTTGTCTTAGGTTTGATGATTGAATCCAGAATGCTGCCAAATCAGGTTCATTTGGTTTAGCTGAACTAAAAAAGCTGCTGAATCCATATTACCCAAACCTAAAATTGAAGTAGATTAAATTGGAGTTACATCATAAGTTGTGTTGAGTAGAATGAATCCAAATATTAGTGACATAAACGTAACACTATCTCAACATGAATTCAAACATTCAGTTGCATTATTTTATTTTGATGAATTAGATGAGATCTAATTACAGTGCACTCAGAGGCGTCTGACTGTTCAACTGTACCGCTGCCACGTCGATGAACATTGTCTCCCTGCAGATGGGGATGCCTGTGTATTGAGCGCCTGTGCTGTTTAAACATGATCGTCATGGATTCAGCCTCTGCGCAGCCTCAGCTGCTGTCATCCTCTGCCAAATTAGCCTCAATTGATTCTTTTGTTAAAGGATCATAGTGTGTACAGTGTGATGTCTAGATTTAGATTGTAACCTTTTTAACCTCTGACAGAGACGTGTTTATTGATCAGATACAGTATGTACTTTATCAGAAACATTTCCATGGCAACAAACGCAGTTATAATAAAGAGACTATATACCTAGTAACGTTTTCCCTCTGTTACACTGGAAAAAAGTAATCTGTACACATAAACACACAAGAAAATGTATAAAATACACGCACACATACAGCTACATGTAGCAGACATCCATGCCTTTAATTGGTTACTGGGTTGTGTGATTTTCCATGCAGGACAAGGTATGGATTTCAGGGCCGCCATGTACAGTAACCTGTGTGTGAGTGAGTATGTCTGTCTGCTCACACGTCTATAATTTGTGTATGGATTACAACACAAACATACTAAAATTATGTATTTTTGTATGATAATGTGTGTGCCTGAGTTTTTGTGTCCACTGTCGTGGTGACAAAGTAAGTAAAACCAGTAACATGTCTACTATGTGGGATGTGGAAAAATAAAGTAGCAGCAAAAGTCCATTCATTTTTTATTTAAAGCATCTTTATAGCGATTAAATGAGTGTGTAATGAAATGAAATGGGTGATTAACGCACAGATTATTATCACTTGACTCCAGAGTTTCCCTTATGTTAGCATATTAGTATGTGAGCATTTTCAGCTCATTGTTTTTTAGGAAAGAAGAAAAAATATTTTCTATGACCTTATATTGTTTTTCAAAAAGAAAAAATCAATCTAATTGGTCACAGTAGCTGGGAAGGAAAACAATGAAAAGTACAATATTTCCCTCTGTAATGTAGCAAAGTAAATATAGAAGTCTTACAAAATGGAAATACTCAAACTTGTACTTTATACGTTATACTCAATTACTTTCACCTCTGGTCCATTACATCTCTCCCTCCCCTCTCTCTGGCTGTGTCTGTGTCATGTCGGGGGGGAGCCAGTAGGGAGACACAACCCGCACCGGTTCCCTCCCCTCTCCCCATTACGCAACAAGCCTGACTCATGCTAGAGAGGCTCCTTTGCTCATGCCTCTCTGCATCCCATGATTCTTAGTGTCCTCTACCCCAACCCCCACAGCCTCACCCTTGTCTCCTCCACACGGTCCAAATACAGCTTCCTCTGCCGTCATAGTGCCAGCCACTTTAACTTGACGCACTGTGGTGGAATCGTGCATTGTGTGTGTGCGTTCACACTCTGTGTGTGTGCCGTGTGTCACATTGAGCGTCTGCACACGTGTGAGTGGTAATCGCCTGCAGAATATTAACTCCCTCGCAGCACAGAGCATTCAAATGTACCCAGAGAGAGGAAATCAGCTGCAGAAACACACCACCGCAAAAAGCATTCTCGCTCCCATTTTACCTTTGTAGCGGACTCTTGTGTTTTTTTTTTTCCCCAAACCTCATAGGGAGGATATTAAAAGCAGAAAGGCAGAGTGGGGCTCTCAAATGGCAGCAGTGATGCTTGTGATGCAGCGTTTTCGCATGCTGAGTGATAGGAGACACTTTCGCAGGCGGCAGAGAAGCACAGAGTGGTTGTCATTGACTCGTCCTTGTTGTGAAGCTGCGGAGGTTGCAGCGTAGTTGGTTTGCCATGATGGGGGGAATAAGCCGGGGTTTGTTACATGAAGCAGCTCTGCCATGCTGGAAGGAGATTTCTAGAAAAGTGTTGGATAAGCAGAAGTGCTATAAATGTCAAGTAGATTTCACACTGTTGAGCCTTCAGTGTACTCTTTGCCTGCTGTGGCAATTTTGTGGACAAAGGAACAAATATCTGGTATATATATACCGTATAGAGTATATAGACTCCCTTGCCACTTCATTACAGTAAATGTACGGTACATATGATTATTTTGATACTCCATACCTCTGTTAGATATTTTACAGGAGATATCATCAATAATCTTTTCTGCTGCATGCCGAATTAGCCAGTTCTTTTACTATTGCACAGCTGCTCCTGAGGCTAAAATTAACCTTTGTGTATCATAATGTCTCCTTGTCCTTTCAATGAACATGGTATCAAAAACAGAGATCAAGGATGAAGGAAGACAGAGGGGATGGAGAGGAGAACTACCAGTGTCTGTTTGATTTATCGGCTCTTTGCAGAGTTAAAAAAAAGCTGTAGGCAAACCAGGTTGCATGCAGTAGCCTGCTGGATATAATTAGCTATTTTTAGCAGCGAAATGTTGGTGCACATTATTCTAGATGGAAATGAGTGTCGGAGAGAAATCAAGCTCACATATTAGTACTTACCTGACATCTGAAAATAAATACGCAAGTTATCAGGTGACAGTTTCATTTATTCTGCTGGCAGTAATGTTTTAATAGAACTTAACATTTTTTCCTTTTCATTTTAGTTGCATTATAAGTGAAGCACCCCAATATGCAAGAAATACCACCTAAACAAGAGCTGCAGAGATTTTCTTTTCCTTACTAAATAATGAATCATCATAAACAGTAAAGTGAGTGTTGCATCACCACTCAAGATGAATTGTGGGTGCTGGTGTCATTATATGTATGTAGGTAACAGTTCAACCAAGCAGCTTCTCTCACAACTTATTTCCACCCTTTGAGCGTGTGTTAACCAGCAGATGTGGTGTTTTTGCATTCACTGTAACAGGGTGAGGCCACTGCTGTAAAACAGTTTACATTTATTCACGTCTTTCAGTGGTCAGCAGTGAGGAGTGTGAGGGCTGCCTGGCCAAGTCGGCTGATGAGGGACTGCGTTCTCCTCCGGTGCCGAAGAGCCTCCGCCCCCGGCTCATTCAAAAAGCCCTGTGCGCTCTGGCAGAAAGGGAAAACCGGCTATTAATAGTGGCCCTTGCCCTGCCCCCTCCCTCACCCATGTACACAGACTCACAACCCCGCAGTGGCACACACTTTTTCTTTTCCGTGTTCATCCACACACACACACACTCTACCCTAGAGCTTTTGGGAGCTCTGTCACAGCGTGGACTGGCCGTCACCATCCCCTCCCATCCTCTTTCTCTTTCTCTATCTTTTTTTTTCCCGCTCTCTCTCTTCCTCGCTCTCCATCCTCCCCTCCCCCCACTTCCTCCTCAAAGTGCTGAGGAGCTCAGCTGTCTGAAGGCTCCTCTCTCGTCCTTTCCTCCTCATCTCTCTCCCTCTGAATACCTCTCATTTTGTTTGCATTTATTTTTACAGTATCTCATATTATTTCATATTATATGAATTATTAAAGAATGGGAGAAAAGGCTGTAGTTCTTTGTAACATTGCAGTGCCTCTACACCTTACTATTAGGTGTAGCAATTCATTGGAAGTCATAGTAAATAAATGTGAAACAGATAGAGGGGGCTGAAAAATATTTTATATTAAATGTCAGGAACAAACAAAACATTGGAATAATAATAAAAAAAAAACTTGCCGCCAAACTCCACCAATAGGAAAATGATTTAACAGAGCGAAATGCATAATTTAAGCTGTGAACTGTGTGTGTGAAATTGTCACATAAATATAACATGATTCAGTGTTTGGTGGCTTACTGCTGCTGGATGTTTGAAAATGCAGCAGCTGATGAGAGCAGAATCTTTTTTGGCTGAATACGTTTCACCCCTCAAACCTTGTGATGACCTTTGGATCTGCGCGATGTTGTTTTCATTACACTGAACTCGGACAAATACAAATGCCAGATGTACTGTACCCTCAGAAAATAGAAGCGCAACATTTTGGAGGCAGTATACAAGTGTAGGTAACCTTTCTTGCGAATCAGTTTTGGCTTTGCCTCCGAAAGAAGAACTATGTTCATCTAATCACCAAAAGGTAGCTTATACTAAAATAAAAATATCACTAGGCTATGTTTACCTTTTTTTGGCATTTAATTTAGCATACAGTTTGCAGTGCATCATCCACAACAGTCCTTGGTAGTAACTCCTATGTTTGGTCTTAAGAGGGGTCAGATAAAAAGTACAACCAGTACTTTAGCTAACACTGCTAATGGGGAATAGACCTGAGTCCCTGCAGAGGTGGGAAGTTGCCATATCTGTTACACTATAGAGAGTCCCAAACAAGGTGCTGTTTCAGTTGATTTGGACATGATATTGCCTCTTAAGCTGATATGTCAAACTGCTGCATGTGTAAATACGCAGCTGTTTCACATATCAGCTTAAGAGGCAATATCATGGAACAACATTCATTTTATTTGGAACTGTGTTTCTGGCTACCTGGTAAATGTGAGTCCGGTGTTAACTCTCTTTTAGCTCTGTCTCAAATAACTGCAGAGGGAAACATCTGGTTCTGTAGCTGTTAAATCCTCCGCTGTGTTCACCAGTGAGTTGCGCATTTTTCCTGTTTGGTGCTTGGCAGGTAGGGTACGGTACAGATTTGTTTCTTAGAAACTGTTTTGCACCTTTATGGTAGAACATCAGATCTACATATAGTCTCAGAAGAGCTTATTGTGTCACTGCAAAGGACATTAAAAATGTGCTCAAACATGTGCTCTGCTTGTTCCTTTTATTTTGAGATAAGCTCTGACATTCTGTAAAATTGCTGCAATTAAAAAAGATAAACTGACAAACTTCAGGCTTTCATCGCATAATCTCTCTCTATTTGTTCTAATTGCTGTTATTTAGTGGCCAAACGGTTATATGTATTTGCTGCAGATATTGATGACAGTAAGATTACATTAGACATTAGACTCCTCATAAATTATTTTGCTCCTCAGATAAATGAGTTAAATCGGGACATAATGCATTTCAGCCACACAGATTATCAGGCCTGAGCCAGCTGAAGGTGATGATGGTGGGAGATAGTGATCCAGAGGGTGATAAAGAGTGATGGGTCAGCATAGCAGTCACACTCCCTTGTCTTTCTGTCCGTCCGTCTACCTCGAGGCTGCTGCATTGCAGCGACGGCTGTTGAGCCCAGCCGTCATTGCTGGCTCGTTGTTGCCGCTGTATTGTCAGGAGAAGCGGCTCACAGCTGTCTCTCTGCCCTGCCAGGCTCAAACACACAAAGATAAGCACACACACACACACACACACACAGACAAAGGAGTACACATTTACAATACATGACAATATGTGAATTTGCACACAAACATAAGTTCACACAGGTAGATGTGGGACTACATACTCACTCTCTGCATACACACACACAGAGACACATGCACACACACTTGTAGTTATGGAAACGTGCCACCATGTGCACGCAAAGAATCCCATGAAATCAATCAAACAAGGGAATGAAAGTCACCTTCTTCCCCAATTCATCACTGCAGTGCTTACCCAGAAACAGACAGACAGACAGAGGACAGACAGAGAGAATGACTCACACACACACACATTTGTCAATGCCTTTAAGGTCTTTTGGTCTAAAAGAAAAGGGCACTCCTCTTCCAAGTCAGACACATCCATCCTCGGTGCTAAACTCAATTCTGTAATTCTTACAAATACCAACTGTGCATCCAACTACATCACCCCAGCAGTTAGCTTGTTGTTACCTTGTTAGCTTGTGTGATTCATTATCTCACCTGATCCAACAGATCAGCTTAAAGTCCATGTAGGCTTCTTGTTTTGGTGTTTTCTTGAATCATTCACACCAGCAGCATAAAGCCAACGCTCTCAGTGTGCTGGTACCTGCCTTGAATGTTGGTGCTTTGAGGAAAAGAGCAGTAGAGTAAGATGGTGACATTCAGAATGAAGTGTATTGCAATAATCTGTGTTACATATTACATTTAAAACAAAGAAGGTTTCAGCTTCTGACCAACACACACACACACACACACACACACGTTACTCGCTTGTTAAGATGCTTTCAACTGTATTATATGGTCTTAATTCAGCCCAGTATCCTCAGTGTGACTTCCCTATTGAATATCTGCACCTCATAGTTGGCATCCTGTGCCACTGCAGGAAGGAGTGTGCAGACACAGGTGTGGAGGTTGCAGTGGAAGATGGTTGTGTAGCGAGTCTCATTTTTATTCAGGAGACGTCCTGTCACAGACGCAAACGTTTGCCTTTTTATTAACATAACCCCAATCTTTCCCAAACCTCGAGCGAGTGTTTTAGCTGCCTAACCGTAACCTTTCCTTAATCATAGCCTATTTGCCATAAGTATGATCTTCTCCTAACCTTAACCGTACTGTAGTTACCATGTGCAGACATCAACAGCATAGAAAATGAGACAATGAAAAACTTTGGCACTGGATGTAAAGAAGATCTTTTGCAGAATCATCCAATATTGATGTTCTTGTCTTGCGACATGGTTGCATCATCACTGTGGAATAGACCTTCAAACTTTTTGTGACATCTCAAGTTTGGAAACAACTTTTACATGTCTTAAGATATGTATGGAGGTGATCTTTAAGCTTGACATTTAATTCCTCAGCAGCAGTTGATGAAACAGTCTCAACTCAATTGAGATATGGTTGAAAGCTCTGGAACAAGTTGAGTTAAGTTTGTTGTGTCAATCGATCAGCCATTTGTTCGCCTGCATTAATGAGGTAGTATTGTCTTATTAGTACAAGATGTTGTCAGTTAAACTGATTTAAAGTCAATAAATTGATACAATGTCCTGACTCTGATACGGTATGATTACAGTGGACTGTAGTGAGTGGAATTAAACGTCACGCTGGAGACACTGAATTTGAATTGCCCATTTAAGGAGAAGAATATGGTTCATAGATGGAGATTCATAGATTTTCACCCAAAGAAAACTAAGAAAGTGGACAGAGATATGAAGACCGGGCGCTGTGCACCGGCCGTTCACCCCTCATTCACTCAGAGCGATCTCACCAATAACTTGTGTCACTGCAGGCTTGGGCAGCGTGACGACCGCTGACAGGATGTCAATAAGGCAGCGATTGCAAGCGAGCAACTGGTGTGTGTGCGTGTGTGTGTGTGGGAGCATCCTCAGTGTCGCAGAGGGAGGGAGGGAGAGCTAGAGATACAGACAGAGAGAGGCTTGGCTTGGATATGTGCATTGGATGTGAGTCATGTTAGCACCTCAAATCACAAGATGGGCTTGACAACGGTGCTGTTTGTTTCTGTTATCGGCCAGTCTGTTCCATGGCAGTGACTTCCTGAAGCGGGAAAGGAAGCACAGGCTTTTCCCATGATGCACGGTCTAAATCTCAGAAATTGCAACAGTATAAAACAGTTATAGTAGCATTCCTGTGGTCGCGACTTAAAACTAACATTGTGCACTGGCTGTCAGGACCCACAAACTCCCCTAACCCACTCGCCTGTTTAAATCTGCCTCGCTAGCACAGTGACTTTCTCAACTAAAAAACAAGTGTGATGTGTTTTAACTTAATTAGTTTAATTTGTGACTTGGACTGAACTTTTTTACTCTGTACTGTGCACATTATTTCTGTTATCATGTGTTTTTGCTTTTTTGTGAATCACTTTGTAAAACTGCCATACAAAAAGGGTGATTATTATAATCTTGACCCCATCACCACTCTGCTGTGGTCGTGTACGATTCAGACGATTATGTTGCGGTACCTTACCTTACTTCTCTCTCTCTCTCTCTCTCTCTCTCTCTCTCTCTCTCTTTTTTTTTGTGCTTTATGCAAAATACTTCAGTGGTCCAGTAAGGCTGCCAAATGAGCTTATTTTCTGGTCAATGGGAATCTAATGAGAGTGGAAGTGATGTCTGGAAGTAATATCAATGAGTATACTAATGAATAATACCTCATTATCATGTCCTCAGTCTCTCTTCTCTCCCTTGTAATCTCTTACCGTCACGTTCCCCTGCCATGATACTCCTATTCTCTTCTTCTCTCCTCTTTCTTAAACACCCACTCTTCCCCCTCCTCCAGGTCTGATCGTGTACCTGGGGATGATGGTCGGGGCCTTTGTGTGGGGCGGCCTGGCTGATCGGATCGGCCGGCGGCAGACCCTCCTCATCTCCCTCTCCATCAACAGCGTGTTTGCCTTCTTCTCGTCCTTTGTCCAGGGCTACGTCTCCTTCCTCTTCTGCCGCCTGGCTTCTGGTGTGGGGTAAGGAGACGGATGAGTCAGGTTGGTGACAGACAGGCGTAGCAGCCCAGGCTGGAAATGAGACAGTCACGACCGCTGTGGTACATCAGTTGACTTGACAAGCAGAGCAATGCGGCATGTCAGAGGACAGATGAACATACCACATATTTTGCAATGACAGTTTTGACTACTTGCACTTAAGGCAGTTATTGCATTCACTTAAATCAACACACAATGAGGCTGAACCTGTTGTTGTTGATTGAGGTTGGTTGTGAAGACATAGAACTGCTGTCACAATTTTTTTTTTATGTTAATAATTTGTGTCTTCCTTGCATCCTGGTCTCTTAAGGCTGTCTCTGCCTGTGCTGTTAAATACTGGCGGCTAGAGCGAAATGTCAGTGAAATGGCGGCCCTTGCTCTGATTGTCAGGGTCTGACTTTAAAATTCACCATTTTAGATGTTTTGGTGCAGCAGGTAAAGATCAACTTATAGCTCCACCAGAAATATTTCTCTTTAAGATCACTTTGTCTAGGTTTTATCAGTTATTCGAAAGAATGGGGAAAAAAACACATCACCAAACACAAAGCGGGCTCTGAATACAGTATTTATTTTTGTAGTGCACTGTTACTACCTTAGTTTGTGGCGTGGCTCACAGGATGAACAAACATCTACAAAACTACGTCTCAGCTGTAGTTTTGCGTTTAGGGCTCATTAGCAATGGTTGTTGTTGAAAATGGTAAAAATCAGCTTTAACCTTTAGCACTCTTACTGTGGTAGCGTGCTGTCATTAGTATTTTGCTAAAAATCACTACTTTAAATATTGCTCTGCACAATCATGCAAAATTGTTGTAGTCTTTACCACTATGTAAAGTACACTGACAGTGAAAAATGGCAGTTGAACAATGAATGTGTTCCCAGCATCAGTTCCCATCAGATTGTAAATCGTTGTGATGGAGCATGCACCGAGGCCATAAAGATGGTGTTATCGATTGCAGTCAGCTGGGCCGTTGGTGGCTTTTAAGACTTTAATCTTTGTTCTCAATCAACAACAAAGCTGCTTAATTGTCTTTCATATCTCACACTCACTCCTGCTGCTTTTCCTTAAGACCCTGTCCTTTAATTAAATGTGTTTTATCTTTCTGCTTTTCCTCTCTCCCTCCATTTGTTATGTTGTTTTTCTTTCCCCTTTTTTCATTCTTTACAATACCTAATTTATTCTCTTTGTCCTTTCATTGCTTTTTAAAATGACCATTGTCCTCTTTCTTGCTCTTGTCTTCCCTCTGCTCTTTCTCCTCTCTCTTATCTCACCCACCATTTGCTTCTCCTCTATGTGGATCTCTGCTCTTGCTCTTCTTTTAATTGTCTCACCCTTTGCATTCCTGCCGCCCTCTTTGTTCTGCAGTATTGGCGGCTCCATCCCCATCGTGTTCTCCTACTACTCTGAGTTCCTGGCCCAGGAGAAGCGCGGAGAGCATCTGAGCTGGCTCTGCATGTTCTGGATGATCGGGGGTATCTACGCCTCCGCCATGGCCTGGGCCATCATCCCACACTACGGTGAGAAAAACAAACAGATCACTCAGTAAATCATTATCTAAGGCAACATATCTGTCAGTTAGGAAGTACTCTACTTTGGTATATTGTTTTTTTGCTATTTAATACGTCCACATATTTTACTCCACTAGATCTATTTCACAAATATCTTTATGTTACTTTACAGATTAACATTTTTTATACAAAACATATGATCAGTTTCTAAAATAGTCCTTTACCATACTGTTTATACAGATAATAAATATAACACTTTGATTTGGGCCATTTTGCATAATGGCACTTTTATTATTATTAATTATTGATTATTTTCATGATAAGAAATATCCGTTGAGTCATTACATACAGCTGAATGATGCAGCACAATGATGATTGTGGCCCACTGATGAAAGCCTGCAGCATTTGCAGTATTAGGACCTGGGTTTCAGTGACAACTTCGCCAGAAGAATCAAAAGCCTCCACTTGCTTGTTCTGGTGAAAATATTTCAGTCCTTTTACTTTTACTTTTACTTAACGAAAAGATCTCAGTCCCTCCTCCACCATTAACTTTTGTTGCCTCACTAACTATACATTTCAGGCTTCAGGGATTCTCAGGGGTGTTTGAGTGGGTTGCAAAACAAGTATTACCTTAATCTCATCTTGTCTACCTTAATCACCAGCTGCTCTCTGAATAAGGTTACGTATAATAAAAAGCGATCAGTCTCTCAATAGACCTGAGTCTCTGTGTGTTGCTGGTATAAAATTGTTGGTGGTATAAAATTGCAAGTAATCTGCAGCCCCGGGTTCACTTAGAAGAATCTCTGAAAATACCAGACTGGGTTTTTTTTCAGCAGGTATACAAGAGCACATTTTGAGGGAGATCATCAGAGTGTTTCTGCAGGGCCTTGGCCTCATTGTCTCCAAATTACACCTGCTCCAAGAGAAGGAACAGCTGTGCAATGAGCCTCTCTACATGTGCATGATCCTGCTCACAACACTCAGTCTGTGTCTGTGATATAGTTTCTAGTTTCAAGTTCAGTAACTCTGCTGTTCATTATAACCATCTTTTTTGGGGTGATAGTCTAGTCAAGAACTCAAGAACACCTGAGTATTATTTTTAGATTATGTAACACCCACCTTACACCCCCACCAGCATTCATAACAAGTGTAGATATAATGATAATGGTTTATCATGCTCTATAATGTATTTGAAAGCAGATATGTGGACATCATTTATTTCTATATATATATATGTATCTATATGTGGTATGTATATGAAAAATCACTGCAATGCAGTTCCTCACCACTGCAGTAAAAAAACAAAACCAGAACCAGAGCATTACAGTATCACTCGAGGAAGCCTCTCATGCACACACAAGCTTTGCAGCTGCCTCTTTGCTCTTGTTTTCTCTGACACCCCCCCCCCTCTCTCTCTCTCTCTCTTTCTCCCCTGATCTAGGCTGGAGTTTCCAGATGGGCTCAGCCTACCAATTCCACAGCTGGCGTGTGTTTGTGTTGGTGTGCGCCTTCCCCTCTGTGGCGGCCATCTCAGCCCTCACCACCATGCCTGAGAGCCCCCGCTTCTACCTGGAGGTCAGCCTGTCAGCTCTCGCCTCACTCAGACCTTGTGGAAATATTATTTGAATACATTCTGACTTTTTGAATATATAAAGAGCCTTGGAAAGAGGGAGCAAAGCGGGAGATGCTGCTTGCACACTTTTCTACAAAAGTTTGAATAGATAAATAAATATGTACATATATACATACTGGAGTAGGCTAAACAGCAAAGTACTGTATATTTATTCCAGTGCAGTATATTTTGAATGCTGACACACGAAAAAGCAAATGGGATAGTTGGAAATGAAACACCAGATTTTTAAGACTTAGGATGTTTTTAAATAGAAAACAGTATGTGGACCTCCAGTGTGCTGGTGATTTTTGTGGTCCAAAATATTTACCATCTCCATGTTACAGTAGCTCTGTTATGTATGTAAGCCGCTTTTAGCTGTTACAACCAAATTATTTGATACCGCACCAACAGAACCTCTACTTCATTAGTAATTTACCCACTTGTTCCTGTGTGGTTTTTCATTTGGTTTGACTTCGATGTTTCAAGACCCCTGTTGTCACACACACCGCCCACACTTCCTTTGATACTTACTGATACCGACATCTGAAGGCATCAGTGAAAATGAAGTTGCAGCTGGTTTCAGAGTTTCAAAGCTATGAGAGCACTTCAAATAGACAAAATCAGTCTGTGAAAGGGTTGTGTACATTTTTATTTTATTTCCACATATAGTAGAATACTACATAATGTGTTTCATTTAGTCTAGGTTTTGGTTGAAAGATTATTGGGTTAAATCTCACAGTGTAATACGGCAAATTTAGCAGTGTATAAGAACTGAATGAATGACAGTTATCGCTCCTGCCGCCACTTGGGCTGACACGTCCTTGAACCTTAAAGGACTTATGAAATGTGTCTATTGGCTTTGCAGAAAATTAGATGAGAAGATTGTGTTATTGTGTGTTTGTTAGAGACTGGAAACAGGTGGAAACAGCTAGTCAGGTTCCATCCAAAGGTAACAAACAACCTTTCTAGGCCCCACAAATGACAGGTTGTATCTTGTTTGTTAAATCTGACGGGTTTTTTTTAACACCACAGCTGTGAAGTTGCTTGAGACTCCAGACAGCTGAGACAGGTCCAGCACCAACCGCTCTAACTTTTTATTTATTTATTTATTTATTTAACACTTTTTTATGCCTTTCAGTACAGACTAAACAGCAAGATCTAATGTGTTAATTAGTAAGCGTTTGAGGTGTTGATAGGCAGATTGTGTTCTGTACAGAACCAGATGAGCTATTTGAGAGAGGTAAAATCAATGTTCTTACATTACGTCTTTCCCATAATTCAATCAAAACAGCAAATAAGAGGCTTACACCACATGCAGGTAATCTTTCACCCTTGGTGTTGCTATCTTTATTTCTAGGTGCATTTGTTATTTTCCTTTTGTTCCTCCTCCAGAATGGGAAACATGACGAGGCGTGGATGATTCTGAAGCAGGTCCATGACACCAACATGAGGGCCAAGGGCTACCCGGAGAGGGTCTTCTCCGTAAGTCCGACGCCTAAGCTTGTGCTTTACGATCAAGTACTATTGTCTGTGTGCAGGGAGAAAATTCACAGTGCATGTGTGTCTGCCTGCAGGCTGATACAGTGCAGCAGGTTTTGAGCTCTGTGCTGCATAAATTAGCATTTTAATGGTTTAAAACAGATTTTCTTTAAACTACTTAGTGCTTCAAGCCACGTTCATGTTAATAGTTAAATGAAATACGGTGACAAAAATGTTTTATAACCTCTCCCCGCTACATTAATGAGTAAAATGAATTATTTTAACTGCCAATGTATGCTATCATTGTATAATGGTGAGACATTGGGTAGATCAGGTACCTCCCATCACTTTTTAGGTGGGATGGAGCCTTTTTATTGTCTCGGGAGTTGTGTTCCTTTATGGCTATTGTAAATCTTTTATACATGAGTTTGAATACCAGGGAGGAGTAACAATATGGAGAGATAACTAATCAGTGATGGCAAAAGGGTATAATGAATTAATTATAAGGATACACATATAAAGCAACATTTAGTTTTTTGTACACTCTGTGCCCAAAAATTGGCTGATGTCTATGATTGTATTATGAAAACCTGTCGAAAGAGCAAATTAGCAAAGGGCTTTGAAGAAAAACCACAATGAACAGTCACTGAATGTAGTGGTTACACCGAAATACTAAATGATTGTGTCGTCGTGTCCAGGTGACCACCATCAAAACAGTGAAGCAGATGGACGAACTGGTGAACCTGGGTGACGGTGCTGCCTGGCATGAGAAATGGAGGATTAAGCTCACTTCACTTTTCCATCAGGTGACAAACCCTGCAATTCATCTCATATTTCACTGTCTCTAACTTGGCAGTATTAACTAATCAAGAGAAAAGCTGCATGCTTGTGTGAAAGACCTCTGTTTTTCAGAATTAAACTTGACTCAGACTGTAGATTTCATTTATTTAAAATGGTTTTATCAACTTATTTTGTGTCTTACTCGCATGAAAAATATTTAGACGTTGTATGTTCCATCAGTGGAAGAGTTTGACATTTTGGGAGTGGTTACAGGCTTTATTGTTAGACTGATACCACTCTGTTTAGTAAATATATAGCTAGAGCCAGGAAGCTAGCTTTAATCAGTGTTAGATAAAATGTTATTTATAAGCTTGTTTAACATGCAGCAGTCGTTTATCTTTTTGAGGAAAACACAAATGTCAGTCTGAACTCTCAGGCTCTGGCCAGCTCAGGCTTCCTTTATGTGGTAATTCTCCCTGTCTTTGTGGACGGAGTGTGTTTAGTGCCAGGATGTGTTTGTCTCTCATCTTGTGCTGCTGAGGCTGTTGCGGTTTGTTTACTCTGCACTTGGAAGGGGATTCTGGGACATGGTGTTGATTTCTCGTGGCTGATGGAAAGAAACTTGTTTTTAGAGACATCTGTTGCATGTTTACTTTTTATCTGACTGTTCTATATATTCATTATTTTCTCTTTTTCTCTATGTGTGTGTGTGCGTGTGTTCCTTCAGGTGTGGAGTAATTTCTTGACCGTTTTCTCCCCTGAGTACCGCCGCACCACCTACATGATGATGGCCGTGTGGTTCTCCATGTCCTTCAGGTGAGATTAGGTTAAATAAAGGTGCACCACTGCAGGCCATTCTGAGTCCTATTGGGACTTACAGTGTACACAACCAGTTATTAAAGATACCTAAAAAGGCCAGCTGGTGTTGATCACAGCAGTATTGTGTTCTTGTTTGTTGGTTTAACAGCTTGCTGTCAGGTAGCTGTGGGCGATGTGAATGCAGGAAGCACTGATGAGTCCAACATTATCCGCTGCCCAAATGACAAGGCCAGGCTGCATATGTCTGGTTTATATGTCAAAATGAGTAAAGTCTTTCTCCACACAGCTCCACAAAGAGTCCAGTGAGGAAATTCTCCGTTTTGTATCAATGCCTGTGGCACATAAGACGATGCCACTTTGGAGGTATCTGTTTAAAATAAGTAATGAACAGAGAAGAAGAAGCACAAAAGATTAGAAAATAGAAGCTTTAGAAATGTACAGTGGGGGAGATGTTTTCAGGTCCTTTACTTAAAAGTAAAGTAAAAGTAAAGGTAGGAATATCGCATTTGAATAATAACCCAAAGTACAATACACATGTGAAAGTAAAAAGTGGTGGAGTTAGGTGGTCATCAGATGTTTTAGATTTTAAATGTATGAAAGTCATAATGTGCAAAGTATCTATACCTGTCAAATAAATATAGTATTTTGATATAGTAAAAATAAAGATAGTATCTCCCTCCCTATTTAGGGGAGCAGAAGTATAAAGTTGCACAAAATGTTAATAAAACTGTACTTAAAGGTAAACATAATCACACTATACTTCACTCTCTGTAGGCCAGTTACTGTTTGTCAGCAGCACTCTGACTTTCTCTGTCTCGTCCTCATTCAGCTACTACGGTCTGACAGTGTGGTTCCCCGACATGATCAAGTACCTGCAGAAGCAGGAGTACGCCTCGCGCACCAAGGTTTTTGTCAAGGAGAAAGTAGAACACGTCACCTTTAACTTCACCCTGGAAAACCAGGTCCACCGCCAGGGAGAGTACTTCAACGACAAGTGAGTCAGCTGCGTCCCTTCGTCAGCGCTGGCCTGTTAAAAGAGCGCAAACTAACTTTGAATTAGACTATAAGATGCTCATGATTCCAAGGATATTTGACAGTGTTTATATATGACATGTTTTAAATGCGTTTCAGATGAATTTATTCACAAACTGTAAATACTTGTGGTGAATGACAACAAACCGGATGAAAAGATGAATGTTTTATTCTGAGCATTGCTTTGATTGGAGACTTGTTCGTGTTTAGAAAGCGTGTCTTTTCGTGTGCGTGTGTTTTCCTTTGACCTTGCCTTTTCCACCTGAACTCGGTGTGTGGTTTGATCATTAAAATTCAAACAGTAATATGGTAATAGAATATCAGACAGCCCAATACTTTCAAACCTTGTGATGAAAGACGTGTACCTCTGTCTCTTTGCATCTTCCTTTTGTGTCCCCTCACTCCCCACTCCCATGTTCCATCAATTCACTGCCTCTTTGCTTACGTTTATTTGACTCCATCCTCCCTGTCTCTAATTATTTGCAGGTTTATGAACCTGAAAATGAGGTCTATGGTGTTTGAGGACTCGCTGTTTGAGGAGTGCTACTTTGAGGACATCACCTCCAGCAACACCTTCTTCAAGAACTGCACCTTCATTGCCACCCTCTTCTACAACACAGGTACACACACACACTGATACTGTATAATGGTAGATGAAAAGATGGGGATCTGTGGCCTTTATTGGACATCACTTAACACTAATCAACAACATAATAATAATAATAATAATAATAATAAAAACACAGCAAAGACGAGAAGGGGAACTCAAACATGAGTCACAACTAAAAATGTTATTTCTGTCCAACAAAAGAGACACAAATGTGGGCGTGGCTGTATAACATCAACTTTCGACTGGACAGAAAAGACATTAGCTGTGTCTTTGAAGCATGAACAATGAAGGGGGAGATACATGTGCTGTGGAGATGAAGTATAGTGCAGAAAAAGAAGTATATCCAAACAAACCTCATAAAATCTTAATGTATTTTGCCTTTGAAATACACATTTTTCTGCAACTTACATCCGTTCAAGACTAATTTCTCTTACCTGAAATCTAAGTCACCTCTTGAGAAAGTGAATAAACTCAATTTTGATGAGCTTGTCCTTCCCCTCAATCTCTCTGCCCCTGCTCTCTCTGTGCTATTTGTAGTGCTTTAAAAGAAAAGAAAGAAAGACTTTCTTTTAAGCAGAGATATTGACACTCTTTCCCTCTTATTGACTTTTTCTGTCTACAAATACATCTTATAAAGGGATTCTGTGAGTTTAATGTCGTCATCTAGAATGATGGATGGAAGATAGTGCCATCTGTGTGGTAGGCACGTAGTTAGCAGTGTAGTACCTGTACAATCTATTATTAACGGAACAGCCCTGAGCATCTTTTTACATCTTTTAATAGGCTATTCAGTTTTAGGGGACACACACTTCCTTTCCTTTACTTTTCCTGATGTATAAAAGAGCAGCAAAATCCACTCTGACTGTTTGTGAAAATGTCTCAATTACTTTCTTTTTTCCTCTCCGCTGACTCCCCTGACTGACACCAAATGGAGCATTGCAGAAACTGCAATGTCTCCTAGCAACCCAGATTGAATCCTCCATTATTTCAGCTTTAAAATTGCGGCGCTGTCTCTTGTCTCAAACTATACGATTGATTTTTCTCCACAAAGATGTCACGCGTGGAGAGGCGAAGGGAAGTGTATCTTTGTGCATTTCAGAAAAGCGACACTATCTGCTATAGATTCAGCAGCTGTGTCCACACATACATACGCTTTCGTACAATAGATATATGAACCAAACCTTTCGCCTGCTTTGTCACTTGTTTGCAGTCGTAACACACAATGGCCAATCACTCACAGCTGCTATCAGTGGCAGCCAGGGGTTCCTCATTAGAAACCTGTTTGCTTATGAAAGCTTAATCTCTCTTTGGGCTCCCTGTTCAGAAGTTAATGCCGTCTGATAGTTGCCATAGTGTACCTTATTGTCACAATGCAGCATGATGGGAACAAACACATGATGAATGCGGCTGGGCTGTAAAGGTGTGGTGTCGTGTTAGTCTGTAAGCACTGAGACAAAAGACTAAAAGAGTGCCCAGACAAAATCAAGTTTGTCCGAGAGCACTAAATCTCTACAACATATGACACCCTCTGTTTTTTAGACATTTTAGATTCATAACTCCACACGCACAAAAACCCTTTAACAGGAAACAAAGGGGAGAGGACTTCAGGAAAAGCAACAGAGGAGGGATATAATAGCTGCCACATATAAAGTACAGTTAAAAGCAGTAGTAAAAAGAGCCTCAGGCAAAGTGTAAGTACATTGAAATATTTAAGAGTATAAACTGGTCTCCTAAAAAGCAGTGAGTACATTTTTCACTAGTCACTTAAGTTGTTAGTGCTTTGGTTTCATACATTTTGAGGATGTGCTGAAGGTGTTGTACTGGACTACACTTCATTTAAATGTGTATGAAGGAGTAGAAATAATACTGAAATATAACGCAGCTAAACAGCAAACTGCAGCCACAAAATCTACCATACAGTTGAATCAACACCTCTCAACAGCGATTAAAACTTCCTATACTTAAAGTTATAGTTTCAAAGATTTTTATTCAAATAAATGACTGTTAAGTCACTTTCTGTCACCAAATGAGGTAACACAATAGTGACTGAGCCCAGTGATCACAGCCCTTGCATTTGCAGTATTACAACCCAGATGTCGCGGCCATCTTCCTGGAAAAATCACATGGGGTGCACAGTTTGGTTTTTAACAAGGCTTTTTTTTCTTGTCTCTGGCAGCGTATTAAGTAAACGGTAACTATGGCCAAACAAGGAAAGAAATGACGGCAAAAAGTGATGAAACATGAAAATGAAACTGAAGCGAGGTCCAAAAGCACACCAGGAATTACCTCTTATCGCCATGATGTTGTGAAAGGCACCAAAATAAAATGTGATACAGAGAGATTGAAACTTTAAGATTTGGTCACTGCGACAGCCAAATTATATTGCAATGGTGCAGTTGTCATGTAAGTTAGCATGATGGACAAAATGCTCTGTTTTGGCCTCATCAGATCACAGACCTGTCTACAACCTCCAAACAAACAAAAAGCAAGATGTCATTTGAGTTTCTTTCAGCAGACCAGAGACTGCTATGACTCAATGAAGCAAAAGAAACAGTCTAAGAGGGATGAATATGTCATCATGGATTAAAAATGTATATCAATTTAACACATTTTTATCATCAAGCCTTTTATCATCTATCATCTTTTACTGGGTGTTTCAGATTGTAGGCAACATTTAAGATCATGAGGTGTTAGAATGTAGTTTAACCTGAAATATGTAGTCATGGGAAGCTAGCCATGTTGGTAAAGACTGCTATACTCATATGTATGAAGTTTACTTCTCAAAATGGACTCTCTAAGTGGGAGACAAAGTGAGCATGTAATAGTTGATTCAGTGCAAATATGTTTTGTTTTTCCTTTTGTAAAAATTATTTTCTCTTTCAGAGTTCATAAATGCCACACCTCTGTTTTCAATGATCATTCATTATAAGGAAAAACATTGCCATGAAACAACAGCACTTGTTACTTGATGTGTGTTCACAAAAAGAAAAAGTGTCTCCTCTTCATTCATTCTGATCTACTTTGAATGAATGCCTGCTGACTTTCCTGCAGCTGTTTCACATTTAAAGCCTTCACTGAGGGATTAATTATAGTTACAAATGTCCAGAAGTGCCTTGTGCAACATTAATGGCAAATTAATCACCACCATCTGCATCTTTTCTCCCCATCCTGTCGACAAGCTTACTGTACTAATCAGCCCCTCCAAACCTGCTCCCTTTCTGTCTCTCGCCATGCTCCTCCCTGCCCGTCCTCTCACCCCAGATCTCTTCAAGTATAGGTTGGTCAACTGCAAGCTCATCAACAGCACGTTCCTGCACAACAAAGAGGGCTGCCTGCTCAGCGACGTGAGTGACGAGAACAATGCCTACATGGTCTACTTTGTCAGCTTCTTGGGCACCTTGGCCGTGTTGCCTGGCAACATCGTCTCCGCGCTGCTCATGGACAAGATCGGACGGCTGAGGATGCTAGGTAATATGAGCACAGGGAAACATTAGTTGACACCTTGTGTATTGAGAAAGAATGGGTGTTAAGTTTGTATATCAGTGAAAAACTGCTGGTTGGAGACAGAGCGTGTACCACCTAAGTCTGTGGAATTTCAGAGAAGTTGGTGAAAAAGAGTAGGCAGGTTAAGTTATCACTACCCTGAAAAACAAAATGTAGCATAGTTCAGTGGCCATTTGGTAGCCCGGTGCTGTACTGTGCCTCTCAGGGTATATGATGGGATCGACTCTAGCTTTCTGTGTGGTCTAATCTCACGTTTAGAGTTGAAAGTATGAATTTCATGGAATTCGCTGAAGTCAGTCTGCAGGACAAGTTTGATAAACTCCTGATGCTGATGAGACAATCCTGGTGAGACGCTGGTGATGCTCTCTTCTGACACAGAGACAAGGTCAGCCATGAAAAGTGCACAAACAAATCTCATGGCAGAGTGATAAATGACACCAAGAGGTTTCAGACTAGAGGCTGATTCAGGCATACAGTGTAGATGATGTTACCATAGACTAGGACTGAGAGAAAACTGGCTTCTGCAACTCTGCGTTTGCAGGATCTGAAAAAGAGGCCTGATTTTTTTTTAATGCCTCAATGTCCCTGCTTTATCTATAACATTTTGAGTATTATATGGATTCAGGTCCCAAAAAAAAAGATCTTTACATTACGTTATTTCGTTTGCACAGCAGCTAAATGATCTGGACAGGGCACTGATGGGACTATGTTTAGTGCACTTTATTGCAGTTCAAAGGTCCAGGCTAGTCTGAACTATTTTCTGTTGATATATTCAGGATTCCCTTTCTTTATCAATACACCACTCTTTTCCTTTCTCTCGTGTATCTCCAGCGGGCTCCAGTGTGATCTCTTGCGTCAGCTGTTTCTTCCTGTCCTTTGGCAACAGCGAGTCAGCCATGATTGCTCTGCTCTGCCTGTTCGGTGGCATCAGCATCGCTTCCTGGAACGCCCTGGATGTGCTGACCGTCGAGCTCTACCCCTCTGATAAGAGGTAGGCAATTTAGGCATGCCCTGAAATCTCCTTGACACCGTGAAAAGGCAGTCAGTGGTGCTGGGTGACGTGTTAAATGATGTCATAAGATTTGCCTTACAATGATTGGTCGGCTTACAGGGATGGATGACATTGTGGGGTGAAATCATTGGTAGTGCCTGTGATGTAAAGCATTTAGCTGTCTTGTTGCCACCTAATGGCTTCAGTAGGATGTGCTGTGAGTTATTTCGGCTCCCACCAAAAATAACGTATAATGTAAATCCTACTTTGATTAATATTTTCCTTTTCTTACATACTAATTATTTTGTGCACTTAATTCAAAAATATTATTAAAGCAAAAATATGTATCTTTTATGTCACCCTGCTGTATTCAGTGTGAGAACAGCTTGGAGTTTTCATTTCACAAGATGTAGCTCCACCTTGTGGTTATGTAGAGTCCCTACAGCCTGTACAAAGAATGACGTGTGAATTCAGATTAAGCTCTGAGACTCACCTTAACAGTTTATCTAAAAAAATGGCTGTGTTGATGGCTGTTTGGGATACAAAGAGAAATATGAATCCTCTGTTGCTCTAGTACTTCACAGATTTTTATTCCTTCTTGATACATCACCCAACAACAGACCATTACCTGACTGTCCTCTTCATCTGTCCCCTCTCTCTACTCAGAACCACGGCATTCGGCTTCCTCAACGCCCTCTGTAAATTAGCGGCTGTCTTAGGCATAAGCATCTTTACCTCGTTCGTCGGCATCACCAAGGCCGTGCCCATCCTCTTTGCCTCGGGCGGGGGCGCTGGCGGCGGGCAGCTTTCTGGCCCTCAAACTACCAGAGACGCGGGGTCAGGTGCTGCAATAGTGTGGCGCCAACAACTTTCCGGGGGGGCAGAAGAGTTTTCGCCACACTGTGAACGAACAGCTCAAGAGCCCTCCAAATCCTTCCCTCTAACCCCTCCCTTATGATAATAGAGTAAAGTTTGTGCAGCGCAGAAGAGCGACACAGGTTTGCTGTAAATATTCAGGATTGGTGATTATTTCATAGGTACCCCTCCATGCTATTAACAATGGTGAAGCCGGGACAAACCATTACAATGCCTGAATCAACATTTAACTGAGACAAATTGTCGGTGATTGCTCAGAATTGGTGCAGAAACGCGAAGCAGAATTAAAATGAACATGTTCAGTGAGGGCATGACATTTCATTCCCCTGGAACATAATCGTTAATTTAGACCTCCCCCCGCCATTATAAATGCATGCACCTTGGGGTTGGAGGTCAGGGGATGAGGGCTCTTGATAATGAGCCATGCAAATAGACTCATAGAAATTACCACTAGCTATTGTTGCAGTTATCTGTAGTCACCTCCACCTCCATTTGCCAGCTGAGCAAATTCAACTCACCCGTCAAGTCTTGAGTACTTTGCCATTGTTGGACATTGAATCAAAAATGCGACATTTTATGCCTTGATCTGAAGCATTTTTGACTTTGTGGGGTAAAACCAATGCACAACTCTCTTGGCTTTCTCTTTAACAAAGACCTGTCGTCATTCTTTCTCTCCTGAGGTCTTGTGTTGGTGTACAGACTAACTGCCATTTTATAGATTATAGAACATTCCGGGTTTGCTTTCGTTGTCGTTAGAATGTGACGAGATCAATCGAGCCCCTCCTCCCTTTAAAGCATCATTTCTGATCGCCTCCAAGCGATCATCACAATCAGTTAATGGGTACGTTTCCATGCCAAGAGAAAAGTTTGTGCTGTCACATTCGCCATGTCATCACAGAAATGAAACTGTTTTTTAAATGTGTACGTTTAAAGCACAACCACTTGCTGGTGTGAATGTCCCCGACATTTTCCTGTCTTGATGAAAATGTTCACAATCTCACACTTAACCATTTTTTCAATCACACTGTGTATCCCTTTGTAAGAAATGCCTTTTTAGTACCAGTCCTCCCAGACTTCCAGTATGTTTGTCTCCTATACAATATGTTTTGGAGGGTGTTATGCATGTCACAAAGTATGTATGTAACTTTATGAAAATTGAGAGTACAACATGTGAACAACATTTTGGACAGCTTGCATTTGCTCATCGACTAGTCTGGCTCAACTTACTGCAATATTTGAACATTAACTACCCACAAAAGACAGCACAGTGCTTTTATTCTGCTGTTGGTGGCAGTGACATCATGAACTCAACCCCACTCCTCCTAGAGCACACTCCACTGGATGGTCCCAAAATAAAAATATTCCTTTATTAATTTAAATCTTATTATTATATGTGGATGAACAGCAGGTTATCAAAAGGGTAAAAAAAACACTACACTTTTAGATTTTATGGTTTCGGTGCAGGCACAAACTGTGTTAAGTGTGTAAGAGATGACAGATAAACTATAATCGAATTATTTGTGTGAACTGAATGTTTATATTGATGTGAGCGTGCTTCTTTGTGCAATATTGAACCTCTGTGCAATATTGAGATTTTTTTTTCTTTGTCTTTCACCATTTCACATTTGGCAAACACTATTCTGATTTGTGAAAGGCTGTGGGGTAGCTGTTATATTGATAATGAAACATGATCGGATAACATACTGCACCTGCTCAACCTGTATGTTGCACTTGGATCAAGACGGCCTGAAAGAGTTCAGCATCAGTAGGAGAAAAATTAAGTTGTTGGAAAATATGGCACCCAAAATGAAAATAGTGGAGCACAGCAGAGTTGTTCTATTTTAACATTTCCTAATTTGGGATGCACTTGGGGCACATAAGAGTGAGGATTAATTGTAGTTGAAAAGGATTATTCTGCTAATGAGAGTATGAATTGTGAGTGCACTGGGACCTGGTGTTTACTTGTGCTTTATTATACAAATGTAGCTAGATATAATATGAGATTCACCGTAGAGAACTCACTGCCAAGGGCTGATTGTCATATATCCCACATTGGTAACAGCACAGTTGGCGAAAACGATTGCCACATTCCCCTAATCTGGAAAAGCAAGGGTGATATGTTCACAATTGCATGCTAAAACTAAAAAAAAAACAATCACTAACATGTCAGATTAAGAAAAAATGTTTTCGTCCAAACTGCCATTTTGTAGGATAGCAGCCATACATAGACTCAAGACAGCTGAATAAATAGACAACCCGTTGCACTAAATGTACACTGTCGTACATGCACAATTGTGAATGCCTTGAGCTCTTCAAGACACACTCTGATGCAGCCTTGCTAGAGAGTTCATGAAGAACAAGGCAAGCGTTTAGCAAGAGCACAAAGACGAAAACCTACCAAATGACAAGATTGCGGACATGAGTGCAGTTGTGAACATAGGTGCTTCGAGCTTTGATGACCTGCCCCTTATTAGTACATTTCACTGCCTCCATCTCACAAGGATCACATTGAACTCCAAATTTGACATCTGACCCATTAACTATGAGTGTGCCATCTCTCATTAATTATTGCCAAATATTTTGTATGGCCTGAGTTTACACATTACACCATCAATTCTCTGTTATAGATATGAATATATGTAAATAACAGTACTTATAATGTAACTAATAAGATAGCTCTACAAACCTTTTGACCCCCTGGAGGTTTGCAGTCCGCCTTTGTAGGTTTTCAGTCATCGATCATGTGAAACAAGAACAATTGGACTTATTATGGTAATGAAGACTTTTCACATCTCACCTGTGAACACTTCTTCAAGAGTCCAGGTGCTCTTGTTTTGAAACTTCAAGAAATGGTGGTTTAAGAAGCCAAAATGGCCAGCAAGTCAGAAAGCTAAATTTGCCCAGATTCCCTCTTAAAAGCACATTGATAGTATATAAATGCACATTAACTATACAAATATAAAAGCTAAGCATCAGCGGTCCTACTCTCTGTGTGTTGTCCTGTATCACCCATGAAATTTAAGAACAACGATGTCAAGATAACTGTTGTATTTGTTCAACTTGGAATGCTGTTAAAGCGCTAACCTGTCTCAGTGACTCAGTTCAGGCTCTGTCCAAGTCAAAATTGTCTCTTCGTAGATACATATCTTAGCTTATGTTACAGGGTTTTTTTGTATAATTAACATGTTGCCTGAGCAACAGTCAATCATCAGTGCAAAAAGTTAACAAAGCAATAAGTGTTTGGGTATTTGTCTCTTATTCTCTTCTTTGAAGCTATCGGGAATTGGAGCACATTACTACATGCTGGCCTTGTCCACTAAAATGCTGAGTGTTGGCTTAATAATGACAAAGGACTTAACAGCTAACATTCGTGTGTACTCTCTAAAACAAACCCTAAGTCTTGAAGCTTTTGTCAATAAGATTGCATTGCCATTAATTAAATGTAACAAAGAATTTATCACCTTTGTCATTGTACTGTGCTGTAGAAACTGTATTTGATTGTTTGTAAGTATAGATACTGTTTGTGAAACCATGAATATAAAAAAAAGTTACAAAAAAAAGAAGTGTAAATGAAAAAATGCTGTATGTTGTCTTTGATTTTGTGTATTTTGTAAATGAGAATGAAATATAAGTAAATACATCAATGTTAAATACCGGTTATGAATCATAGTTAGCCTAAATGTGACAACATCAGTTCTGTTTAAAGGTGTGTGAGATTTTTTCTTATATTTTCTCATTGTTGATTTTTGATTGGGTTTGCACCATGCTGTGCAGCTGACCCTGTGGAATCACAATGGATAACAAAGAACCATGAAGAATAAACAAGTGGAAAAAACGTATTAAAAGCCTGTCTTTGTCATTTATTTGTGTCTATGAATGTTTTTTAACTAAGATACAACGATTTTTAACTACAAATGGTTAAAATACTGCAGCTCCCAGTGGTGCAGCCAAAGGACTACAAAACGTCAAGACAAAACTACAAAACCCAGTGTACGAGTCGTCACTTCCGGCGAGTTTTGCGTAACGATACCGGACACACAACTGACATTCAGTGCAAGGTGAGTAGTTATCAAAAGTCACTTTGCAGGCCAGCTTCATCACTTTTTATTGAACACAGGAGGATTTGTTGTCTTTTGTGGAGCAGCTCGTTGTAGAGAGCCTCAGTTTCTTACACACTGTGCGATGTTTATTATGAAACAGCTAACGGCTAATGCTAATAAACAAGCTGAGAGTTAGCCGGAGCTTGTTGAAGTAACTGGCCAGCCACTAGCAACTTACATGAGACTGTAACAGTGACTTAAAACGAGATTTCTGACATTATTCCTTTGAGTGGACAACAGAGCCTCCCACTTTATCAAATATTAGCCTGTGAGAAATGACAGTGAGGCTAATTTACGGCGTCAGTAAGATTTTCGTGAATGGCAAGTTACCTTATGTTGTTGTATGAATGAAGTCAAAGTCTCTGCAGTGGCGACACATCTGTCCCCATTATGCAATTTAACATTAACATGATCATGAACACCGACATATATTTCCATTCCCATGACCCTGACAAAGACTCTGTATGTAATGGGGATCAGTCTCATCATGGCCAACACATGATCCACTTAATAAGACTACATTGGCACTGATACTGATCTGCTGTATTGGTACCAAGCATCCCTACTAATGATGTAACTAATAAGATGCTGTCAACACAAAAGCACTGCTTTAATACCTACTCTGAAATGATAAAATACAAACAAAAATCCAGTATGGTCCTTAGAGGGGTTAATTCACCGCAAGCTTGTTTTAAAGTGAAGATGGCCAGCAGAAGGTGAATATCACTGAACGGCACGTTACATGTATTTATAACCATCTGGCTTTCATAGGTGGTGTCCTGCCACAACCTCTGATGTTGACCAGTGTCCTCCGCTGCGTTCGGCCTGTTTCGACCAGTCTTGCCTTAAGCCGGCCTCTGGCCCACTTCAGACCACACATGGACCCAGACCCGAGCCGGCCCGTTGAGAGGGCTATAAGAACCAAACTGACCGACGCGCTCAAGCCGGACCACTTAGAGGTCCACAATGAAAGCCACATGCATGCTGTGCCCCCCGGCTCTGAGTCCCATTTCCGCGTCCTGGTCGTCAGCTCCCAGTTTGAGGGCCTGTCATTAATAAAACGCCACCGCCTGGTTAATGAGGCTTTGAAGAATGAACTGAGTACCTGTGTTCATGCACTGGCTATCCAGGCAAAGACTCCTGAGCAGTGGGGGAGCAACCCCACCCTGGCTAAGAGCCCGCCCTGCATGGGAGGCTCAAAGGGAGATCACACAGTGCAGGAGAAACTGAAGGCTGGACGAGAGTGAAAGGATGGACTACGAAGCAGTTGGGACTGTGAAGAACACAGGTGAATGCTGGCGGAGAGATATGAAGATGAATATTTCCTGCGTCATTTTACGTAGCTGTGATGGAGCTGTTTTTTAATTTTTATTTATGCATTCTTGGTTTAATTGAATTCAGGATTTTGACACAGATATCGATACTGACGTGGGCTTCTGTAGTTATTCTTTCATAATAAAACAAGAATTATAAACATTAAGTCAGCTGTTTATTTAAGAACTTTGGACTTTCCATATTAATACTTATTTTAGCTCTCAGTCTCAGTGAAGTAAATGGTGACTTTTGTTGTCAGTAAAGCCTGTATACAGCCTGAAGAATAACGGCATTTACCAAGGACATCTGCCTGCAATGTGACAGCATTACGAGCTAAAGGACTAAAGTGGATGGTTATGACTGTGTTTATGCAAAGGACTGAAAATAAAAAGCATTCTTAAAAAATGTCAATACATTTCTCTGAGTCATGATTGAGAGTTTAAATTATGTTATTACCAGGCAGGCATGTCTTTACACATTTAGTTGGCAAATGAAAATGTGTGCGTGGCAGGGGCAGTACTTGAATTCAGTCAGAACTGTTTTAACACTGCACATTACATGAATCTGAACTGTACTTGATTAACACATTTAGATGTTGTCATTAAATTAAAGTTCAAATCTTAAAAACAGGTTACCCAGGGTAAAGATAGGACTAACTAAATACAATATTTACATGCTCATTTTGAGTGAAATGTTTTTATTTTTTGAATGCTGTGTAACTTTTTTTTTTAGACAAGTGAAAGTATTGTGCCCCTTTTTCTCAAAATAACAGGCATTCTTGTGTCACGCTCAAAGCAAAGGATGCCATGAATCCATGAAGAGGTCTCATTTTGTGACTTGAATGAATTTAATTGTTTAAAAACGCAAGTGAGATCAAGTCAGTCATGTGGTACATTCCTCAATGACGTCTTCAAGTAACCCTTACCGAGCTGTAAGCTGTGTATTCCTACCACAGGCCTGCGATCCACTGTAAGGCAGAAACAGTCACTTAACATCATTATACCAGTGTAGAATAATTAAAATGTTCAGTTATGCGTATTTACATCAAAGCCTCTTTTAATGATGTTTGACGGTGATGCCTGATGCAACTGTCACATGAAATGACTGTGCTGGTGAGGATAATGTCTGTGCTACTGATTCACCACAGGGTGGCAGTATGTGCACAACTTATAAGACAAGCTGGGCGAGTGGGCTGATGAATCCAAGATGTCTTCATTATTCTCCTTTAAGTCAAACATCAATTTTCCATTCACTTTTTACTTTCTCCTTGTGATTGTACGTGACTAAAAAGACAAACTAGTGATGAAATAACTCATGAGTGATGCCAGGACTAAACTGGCAGAAACTGAACTGCCCAATTTATTTAATAAACTTTAACATTTAAACTCCACTATCAAATGTTTTAGTTAACTTATAGGAAAACAGAGAAAAACAGAGAATAAGTCTCTGAAACCAACAGCAGCAAAAGTCTTAAATAAAATTATCCCATGATTCTGTTGATAATTGCTCAGGTATTTTTGTCAGATTATATTTTTATTATCAGCTTTTCAGCGTTTGGCAGAACAAACCGGAGGACAAAAGTATAAAATGTTCAGTAATTTGCGCTGGTTCTCAAAATGACACGCTCCTTACTGTGTGTGTGTGTGGGTGGGCGTCTATTTTTGTCTTGGGGTTGTATGTGTCACTGTGAAGGTCTTCTTGTCCTACCCTCAACCCCGATGATGGCCAAAAATCACTCGACAAGCCTGTAAGAGTCATAAGACAGCAAATAAATGTCCAGCGTCGTCGGCTGGAGCCTTAACAAATAACCATCCTTTACCCCAATTATCATTCGTCTGCGAGATTAATTTGCTCCCCTTATTTTTTTTTTTAGAGATATGTCCAGATTCGATGCCGCACAAGAACAAGACGACACCGAACACACACATACACCATGGATCCGAAACAGACTCTTAATACTTTGACTGCGGAGCTGTTCAAAGTTATTGTTAGCTCATAAAGACAGGCCTTCGGTGGAATGTGGTGTCACCTCAAGGTAATGCGTGTCGTCTTCTACGATCATCCTCCGCCTGGAATTGACAGCATGTCAGGCCTCACAAAAGGCCCCGGTGAGGAGGGTGAACAACTGGTGTCACTGGTTTGGAAAAAGGAAAACAGTAACACAACCACTTTATGACCCCTGCCCGTCCATTAGAGCCAGGCCTAACGGGGCACGACGCAAGGTCGGGGCTGTGGGAGAAAGCAATAAGCCGGGCCGAACTGCCCGGGGACCCGCAGACTGTCTCTGCCGATAAGATTTACGTGTCACAGTTCCAGGTGCTGTCAAGGGTGATGAGGTGGAGTGCAGAGACTTGTCTTGCACTTAAAAGGTTGGACTGTTTTACATGTGTGAGTAGTACATCACCTATTTAGTCTGTGGCAGTTATACAGCAAAATAACAGGGTCGGTCACCTTAATGGATTGTGACCTGTCTTGCCCAGAGGCCGAATTGCAAGTGCTCTAATTGACATGTTTTTTTGTTTGTCTGTGTTCTAGAATATTCCAACAATCAGTAATCTTGCTTTTCGCTTAAATAGATGTTAAGAAAGCAATCTGCTCAACTACTTTTGGCAAGAAAAGCATTTGAGAGTAGCCTACAGCTGCACAATTAAGGCCTAATCACGAGGAGACTCTACTCAAGTATGTTTTTAACCTTGCAGGGCTGTTGCTGAGAAATTTCTTATAAACAAAAGATGGTCACTATTTTTGAGATCAGAAGGAATTTAACTGGTTACAATCAGGATGCCACATTGGCCTGTTTTTTACAGTTATGGTCCTAAAGGGTTGTTCTTTAACTGAGCTTATTACACAAGTAACCCTCCACTTCAGTAATACTTTAGTTAAGTTACAGCACTTCTACACAATTAGATCATTTAAGCACTCTTTGTGCCCTTTGTTATTGCTTCCTTATGCAGATGAATTTGTTGTGTGCTATGTATGAAGTGTTCATGTAATGAGAAGGGATAGTTTTAGTTGCAGATTGGCCATATATATGTGTGTGTGTGTATGTATTTTAATCCATAAAGGTATCAGCACAAAAATGGAGAAATAGTCCTGCATTCAAAATCCTGAAGTAAAAGTACAATTAGCAAAATGCACTTGGACTATTTAAAGCAAAGTACTCTCCCTGCAGAAAAACAGCTGCTTTGAATGATATACTATTACATATGTCATTATTAGCTTTTTAATACTGATGCATCAATGAGTATGCAGCTTTGTAATTATGTTGATATTCAAGTACATAGTTTAGTCACAAGATTAATATGAGGAGTTGTGAGATTATTAATAGAAGAGAAAAGAATAAAAAACTACATAAATTTGTGCAAACTGTGTCCATTAGATGGACACAGAAGTATAATTTGATTAAATAGCTCTGTAATAGATATTATCTTTGGCTTGATTTTGACGTACATTAACAGTTTTTGTAGACAGTGTGTCAGATGGACAGTGATCCAGCTTTCTGTATGTATTTGTGGTGTCGATGTAACAAATGTCAATGTAACAAAATTAGTTTTATTATAAGGAATTCTTTTAATTTGTCCACCTTTACTTTAAATTGCTCACTTTTGCTTTAACTCTAGCTGTATCAACTCACTCAGAGTTAATTCACTGTAGCTGCACAACAAGCCTCTTCCACCATGTCCAGACTTCAGTGTGATGGATCTGTCTCCGGTCCTTGGTCTGGCCCATATGGCCTGGAGGGTGCAGCAGGTCAGTGGGAACCCACCTTGGCAGCGCTGTTTCTGCGTCAGAGCCCCCGGACAGATGGTGCCAGGCTGGGCTGAGACCCCGGGCAGGGCAGGGTTCCCGCGTTGAACAGCCACTGATTTACACTGCGGCTCCGGACCGAGGGCTGGGGTGCGGGGGGCTCCTTTTGCGCAGCTGACCCCCGCTGGTTGCAGGGTCATCCATCGAGAGGGAGGGAGGAGGAGGTAGTGGGGTGGGTACGCCAAATGGGTGTCTGAGAAAGGGTGGTTTTGTCATCCCAGGGGACCGGCTTCGTCTCCTGGCCCCCTGGTCAGCTGCAGGATCCGTGCAGCATGTGTGTAGGGTGAGCAGCCTGTTAAACACATTTCATTAAAACCAGCAGGAACGGCAATCATTACTTTATTGTCTTAAATTCTGGACCCACTGTCATTGCACATTAGAAATGGTTTGTCATTAAAAAAACTGTTAAAAGTAGTACAGTTTCATCCCTGTAATAGTGGAATAGTGCTACTATATGTATATGTTGCTCACTGTTGTAATAATAAAACAATAACAATAATAATAATAATAATAACAATAATAATAACTTTTATTTATATAGAACTTTACACAACACAGGGTAACAAAGTGCTTCACAAGCAGGTTAAAAACACACATATAGTGCAGAAGTCAACACACAAATGACATACATATGATTTACATACACCCTACACAGAGATACACATAAATATACACATAACAACCATAAACCCAGTGTCGGAAAAGAACTAAAGGGATGGAGTCATGGGAAGGCTAACCTGTAGAGAGGTGGGTTTTTAAGAGCCGTTTAAAACGGAGCACAGATTCAGTGGATCTAATTGACTGTGGGAGGCTGTTCCAAAGTCGAGGAGCTGCAACCTCGTTGTAGCAAAACCATTATGGAAAGCAGCTCAAAATCATCTGTCCTAATTACAGTTTATTAATCACAGGGTGGCTTTTAAAAGCTCCCACGCTGGTGTGGTGATTAATCTTTAGCTGGTTTCATGTTGGAAAAAAAAGAGCCGAACTTAAGGTGATGGTAATAGGCTATTAAGGCCTTTTAACTGGAAAGCACCCCCCTCCTCACCAACTCTCTCTCACACCATACAGCCAACTAATGAAATGAGTGAATAGCCAGCTTGAAAGGGAAGGACAAAAGCAGAGATACAGAGCAGACAATATCCTTGTGTGGGAGAATTAGTTACACTCAGTAGTCTAAGTATTCAAAGCGCACAGCAAAAAAAGGGGGAGCTAGAGGGGGATTAAGAGAAAAGTCCACACAGGTGGGTTGCTGGGAGGGAGGAGGGGTCACATGACAGGACGTTACCTCGTTTGATAAACAACAGCCGGGGCCCACAGGAAGAAGGAAGGGAGTTATTTTATAGGCGGAATTAACTGCCTCACCACATCAGGTATTCATTATGGTAAATCTCCCAGGTGTGCTGTACATGCAAGTCAAACATCTTAGATGGCTGGATGTGATGCAAAACAAGTTGGACTGATGTGGACAGTAAGGCTGGGAACTGGCAAGGACCTCACAAACTGATTCCAAATCACAAGTGTTTTTCATGGTAATGCAATAAATAGTTTGATGTAGTTATAACCTTGTGCTGCAGAAAATCAGGCTGAACATCTCATGACTATTGTGCAGTGTCAGAAAACAAAATGCAAAATCTCAGACCTCTGATTGTTGAGGCATTAAAAGTGGCTTTTCCACCAAGACCAAAGCGAAAATTATGTTTTACGATTTGGTCCAAAATTAGATGTAATTGGCAGTGACAACTCTATAACAACTTTACTTTTCAACATTTTCAAAGGTTTGTGAACATGGCTACAAATTATTTTACCTAGACTCATCATTCTGTAAACTACTGAGAGAAATAATATTTAGAAATACAACAGAACAGTATAGTACTTAACAATTTTACTTTAAAAAGAGATTCACAGTCCTGTGACTACTGAAATAGGTGATTTGAAAATGTCCTTCTGAAGGTCCCCAAAATGTATCATAAATCAGCTAGATGTAATTCCTCACCATACCTTTCTTTCATCTAATCAAGGAAAACTACTGGTTAGTTTAAGGAGAAAAACAGGAGAACAATCAGTTGTGTTGGAATGTCACTCCACTGGCAAGAAAAACAGTAGCTGGTGTGGCTAATTTATTGTGTTTGGTTTTAGATAAATAAATAAAATGCCATCTCCAACATCCATGTTTTGTTTTTCAGAAAAGTCACACATGTGATCATCAGACAGCCCTGTTGAAGATCTGGTGATCCCGTGTCTTTCCCAAATGACCAAAAACGAGTGAGGCGCCACTGAAAAAGGTTTGCGACAAATCAGCTGATAGTAAAGACGAAAAGTGAATTGTCAAAGTAAGTAACATCTGTATCTTCGCTGATGTGTGACAGCCTTTTTGTTAATGTGTTTTTCTGTTCCCCCTGCGCAGCTCAGTTAATCACATGATCACAGCAGTAAGTCATGGGAGTTTTTCCTGGGGGTGTTAAGGCTTGGGGCTGGTTAGGCTGGTTTTCGGGCCAGAGTGCACAGGCCAAGGCCTCAGCCCTAAGCCCTGCACACTCAGTTACTGACACACATGCAGCTCGCCTTCCCTCCCCTCCAGGGCACTAACCAGAGGAGTGTGCATGTCAAGACAGATGGGTCACAGATAAGGCTCTCCCTCTGTACCCTCTCTCAAGTCCTTCTCAACCTTTTCGCTCAACCTCTGTGATCTTCCCACTCCTGCTCGCTAGCTTTGAACCTGCGCCTCATTCCTATTGCACCCCCTCCATCTCCTCTCGCTGTCAATCACATCACTTTCTGTGCAGGCTCTGACCCAGTTTGCACCCTTTGGCTAGTTACCGTTTGCCTTAAGCCCCTTCCTCCTCATTAACTTCGTCTGAACTCTTATCAACTTTCATTCAACATTTTAAACAGCCTCTCTTTTGTGTAGCTGAGCTGAACGTGCTCCGTGTTTCCTCTCTTGGTATAAAGATTCCCCCAAATCTTCCCGCAGCCTCTCCAGGGCTCCCAGTTGCTCATGACTGAACCCTGACTCATGACTTTCTCTGCCTCCCTTTTCGCTCCTTCTTTAGCGCTGTGTCTCACAGAGGATTACGTTCACTTAACCCTCTGGAGTACTCAACACCCTACATGATCATGTTTATACCTCATGCACAGCCTGAAGCTATTATCATATCACCATATTATGTTAGTCTACTCCCCTAGGGCATTACTCAGTGCCGATGTTTTTAGTCAAGAGGTTGTAAGTTATTCAAACACCAGTGTTTCGAATATTTCGTGGGATTTGAATGACAGCCAGCGTATAGGAACATGCAGCGGACGCATGAAGCATATGATATTCACATAGCTGCGTTTATAGGCGCTGCAGAAAGACTCAGCCACGCTCATAAACCTCCACTCCGACATGTTTATCATCATAAAACCAAGGGGAGACTTAACAGAGATTGAGCACATTTATGGCTGAGCTTCAGATATCATAAAAAAGAATTGATTAGTACCAGGTTTTCTCATGCGGGCAATGGTGTCATTTTGCACCTGCTGTACCCGAGTATTAGATAACATACATAAATGCTCGTGTTAGTTTTTTATTTCTCAGGTTTTAGTGATGCTGGCGGCATGGCAATGTCTGTAGGCCTGTCGGTTAACCACTGTGATCCACCGACCGAAACATCTATTGGATGGACTGTAATGGAATTTGGTGCAGAACATTTATGGTCCCCAGAGGATGAGATCTACGTGCTTATTTTGGTGATCCCCTGACTTAACATGTACTGCCACCACCAGGCTGACATTTTTGGCTTTTAGACAAACATCTTGACAACACTGTTTGACAGACTGCAACTGACTTTGGTTCAGAAAGTCAATCTCCTCTCAGGATGAACTGCAACATCTTTGGGGATTCCTGAACTTTACATCCAGCACTGTCATCAGGTCAAGTGATTTATTTATCCAATACTTTGTTTTGTTACTGAATTCCTGTTTAACTAATGGTATTACCTTGAGCCTCAGCTGCTGTACTTTGCGTTTTGTGCTAATTAGCAAATGTTAGCATGCTAATACTGCAAACTATGACAGTAAACAAGCTGAACATTTTTCCCGTTTAGCATCTGAAGCATTGTCATTGTGAGCATGTTAGCACGCAATTAAAATCAGACACACAAATAATACCTATGAGTTAAAAAATGAAATAGATATAAATAGAAATAAAATAAATAAGCAAAAATAAATTAATAAAATAGCAAACTAATATAAATGATAATAAAACAATAAATGACCAGCAGCCAAAAAGGAATCTTTATAGTTTAGTTTTAAAAGAAGTTGAAGCACATCTAACAAGACTGGGAAGGTTGTTCCAGCAGCTTGGGGCATAGGTCATTAACAGCGTTAATGTGGCTGCGTTTCAATCTTGTCATTGTTTAACTGTAAGAAAATTACTAGACATCCAGTTATCAGTATCTTTGAGAGATTCTGATTGCATGTGAATAGGGCTCAGATCACCAGGGCACAGGGAAATATATAGCTGCAGCATAATTGTGGTTACACACATTATGTTTCTTGACAAGTTGGCCCAGAGGCTATAAGTACAAACTAAACAATAATGTACCTGTTCCGAAGCTAAAAATGACTGAAGTGGTTCACAAGCAGTTCATCTACCACCTGGCAACCAACAACACACAGGATCACTACCAATCTGGCTTTTGTCCAAACCATGGCACGCATGCAGCCTTGGTCAATGTTATAAATGACTTGAGAATAAATAGTGACAATGGAAGAGTTGCTATTGTAGTATTGCTGGATTTTAGTGTAGCAGTGCGATCATAATATTTTAATGGAGAGGCTTGAGAGGTGGGACTTGACTGTTTTTTATCACACCTCAAAGGACACGATAAACCAGTGTTTATCTTGGGAATGTTAGCTCCAAATATTTTTCTATTTTATTGTAGTGGTTAATTTTAGGAGTTTAGGGATTGGCCTGTATTTCCAAATGATAGATGGCTCTAGTGGCAGACTTTCTCCCTGTTTAAACATTAACACAGCAGGAGGATTAAACCGGGATAGTAAACATGGTCAACAGTATACTCATTAAACATCAGCATGCTCGCATTGTTATTGTGAGCATGTTAAGTACAGCGTGGCTGAAAACAGTCATTTGGTGGTAATCTCCCAACAACGCGCAACACTTTTGTATTGATTGTATCCCATTTGCTCCTAAGAGGATGATTCACTGATGCCACCACCGTAGGGCGTCTTTGAGTCCTATATTAACCCATAAGCGATATTGTTGAAGCTGCAGTTTGGGTCAAAGGGGTCAGCCATACGCGAGGCCAGTAAACGCAGGGTTAATCTCAGCTCCTCCAGATGTACCAGCCAAGTCAAAAAAGCGGCGAAGGCTCCACTCGGACTTCCACAAAACGTGATCTATTGTTCATCTGTCAGCAGCGCCGTGATATATTCTATCCTACACTCGTGGACAAAACATACCCCGACGATTATACAAGCGGGGCCATTTGCCCTGCAACAACGCCAGCCCGGTGACTGTGGACACCAGGCAGCTTGACCCTGGGGTCTCGCGCTCCTTTGTTTCCACTGACCTCTGTTTCTTTTACCCCCCTCTGAACCTAAAACCTCTGTCCTTCCAGCTCCCCTCCTCCTTTCCCTGCCTCCTTCTCCCACACACTCTTCACACAAATAAAGAAATGGGCCCCCTCCAGTTTATTTTATTAGCACTTCGAAACCCGGGCTTTTTACAGGGGAGTGCAGGGAAAAATAATAGGAAGGGGCTTTAATTAGGAGAGTTATTAGAGCTCAAATAAAACAACAGGGTCAGGGGGAAGAGCTGGGTCAACTGGGAGTGTGTGGGCTTTGATATGAAGACTTTTTCATCTTTGGGTTCAACCCTTGTACCCTCAGAAAAGGGCAAGGCTTGGGGTAACACTGAAGAGCTTACTGAAGAGTCGTTAAGGGACGTGCACACTTTCTCTGGAGTGTGTGTGTGGCGGCAGTAGCGACGCCTTTATGAACGCTTAGTGTGTGAATGAATGAGTTCTAGTTATTCTGCCTGCACTGTCTACTATCTGATGGTTTACATTGTGCGTGCAAGGAGGATGCATGCGTGCCACATAGAGCACTATGTACACTTCCAGCTGTGTGTCTGTGTATACATGGGTGTTTGTTTAGTGCCAGGTGTGCCGTCGCCTGCCTTTGTGATCAGCCCGTCTGCGGATTGTGACATGGAAGCCCCTCTAATTTCCTTTACTCAGCTCTTTACCGGCTTCCGATGCAGTCATTCCTCAGTGTACGATTCCCTTCTGTTCCCTTTCTCGCCTTCCCTCTCCTCCACTTCCCCTTCCCCTCTAGTCGCCGCTCCCTGTGGCTTTCTTGCTGTTTACCAAACACACCAACAGCCTCCTCCTCCTCCTCTTCCCTCCTGCCTCCCTCTTCCCTCTCTCCCGCACATGCACGTCTTTGTTTGCGCTCATCTAAGTAGAAAATGGTTCTCAACTACCGGCGAGGCTGCAGTGTGAGACAGGAGGCCTTAAGTGGTGCTCGCCATGGGGAGAGGCAGGGGCTCTGGATGCCACTGAGTGCTACCAACACTCCATCCACCTCCTCTGGGGGTGTAGAGGGGTGAGGGAGGGTGAGAAAGTATGAGGAAGAGGAGGGGAATCCCCAGAGCCCGGCACAAAGAGGGGGAGACTGTCAATGGTGGAGTCTCAATTTCATATGATTACTATACTTTCTATAACAACAAATTACTAGTTGATTATCATGACACCCTCCCAGTTATCACCACAGACAGTCCGAATGTTTTTGAGGGAAGACATGCAGCCTTGAACTAACGTACATCTCAGTGTCTTCTTTCCTGCGACCGTGTGTGTTTACAAAGTCACCTCATTATAAGTTGATGTGAACGTCGTAGCCCTCTGCACATGTGAAAACACACAAGAGATCCCATGAGATTTGGATTAAAAAACAAACAAAAGGATCAGAGAAACAGGGCAATGCATTTCCCAGAATTCAGTGAACGGTCAAAAACAATATTTGGCCACAAAGGGATTAAGCCTTTAGCTCTAACCTTTTGCATCAGTCACAGTAAGAGGCCACCGCCAAAGAGCCCGGCAGAGGGAGAAACCAACAGACAGATGTGCGAGACAGATGTGTATGTGTGTGTATGAGAGACAGAGAAAAAGAGAAAGAGAGACAGGGAGTGCTGCTGGGTGAGATGTAGGTATTATAAGTGGCTTGCTCCAGGATGACCAAGTAGGTCAAGAGAATCAAGGCGGGAGTGAAGGGGCTCACAAAGCTGTGAGGGGAAGGTCAAGCGTGAAATCCCTCCCTCCTTGCCACTGTGACCCCCCAGGGAGGAGCTCTGGACAAGCAGTCAGGCGTGTGTGTGTGTAGCTGCAGCAGAGAGAAGATGTGGGTACACTGTGTGGCATTGGTGCCATGTAGCTGCAGTAAATGAAACTGTGTGACCAACAAGTATCAGTATTTGAAAGGCCTGTTTCTTGGTACACACATCTGTGTAATTGCACCAAAACATATTTGCAACACGCTTTATCTGAGCTCTAATGTAACACTTACCACAGAAGATTTGCATGTGTTTATGCATTAATACGTATACGCATTAAACATATGTGTTTGTCTGAACATGCCAACACCAGCCTTGACAAACAGCCTTACTTCAGGCTCAGTGAAAAAAAATGGCCAAATACAATTGAGAATGGTTCAGTGAACCTGCTGACACCCGAGGAAAGTTTCCGATGTCCAAGCCGAGGCTATTTGAGTGCTTGCACTTTAAAGTGCTCTGAGTGTTGGCGTATCGCATCGGCAGGTGGTTTCAAACGCAGACATCTGACTTTTCTGAGGAGAAAACTATCAAACTGACCTCATGTTGAGGCAGAAATGCATTTATGTGCAGCAGGTACGTCTAATGGAGCACAGATGCTCCAGGTGGGCAGTGCTGGGTAAGTGCTATTAGGATAAAGGCAGAAATCCAGATTTATACAGGTGTGTGTGTGTGTGTGTGTGTGTGTGTTGGTGTGTACTTTTGATCAATGTGATTGGTATATATATGTATGCATGTGTGTGTTTTTGTTTGAAAAAGTGAAAGATTGCTTCTTGTGTGCCCTGCAGTCTGATGGCTCACCCTGTCTCACCCTGTCGCCTTCGTGTCACTGTTGCACAGTGGCTGCTTTTCTCGCCCTCTCTCCACCTCAGTGCCCAGCAGTATCGACACTCCCACTGCCACTCACTCTCTGTTAAAAGGTACCAACAGCTTGTCTTATTTGCTCTGTTGTATCATCCACTTTTATTTAACCTCCTCTCGTGGAGTATAATCTGCTCTTCAAAAGTGTTGTCACAACACAATGCTTCTAATACGACTTGAATAAACTGTTTGAAATTATTGTCCGGTTAGCGACTAACTAAAGAGCTTGTTTCTCCCTTTTTAACAAGTCTTCATTTCATAAAATAATATAAAATCCTGAAAACAAACTGAGAGGGAGTGAATGACACAGTAGGATTAGGATATTGGCAGTAAGCTCACCAGGTACAATAGTTGACCAACTAACATAAAGCTTCAGGAATTAAATTCTTTGCAAAGATGCGCTGATGAATTTTCGGAGCCACATTTTGCTAGAACTTTTACAATCCAAATTTTGAGATATCTCTGATCATTTGCAGCATCTGAATTAAAAGAGAAATTCTTTTATGGGAAGAAATTCAAAATTCAGAGAGAATATAGAGGAGGCAAAGAGTTCTCCACTGATATGATGCTATGCAGACTTATTTATTTAGGAGGTTTATTCAGCTTTCTCTTCTTTCACTGCAAGATTTTTTTTTCTCTTTTCCTTTTACAAAGTTGAGTTAAAAACCTGTTCTGTAGGGGTGGCCTGATGTTTCCTTTAAATAAATTCACACTTGCACTGCCCAGTGCGACTAATAATACTGAGTGTCTCTCTCTTTTGAGTGAATGGTTGTATGTTACTGTATCCACATTGTCACCTGACAGTCATTTTACATACAGCAGCTGTTTCAGTTTGGACTCATGATGTATGGTCATTTGTTCAAAACACATACTATAGCACTTTGACATCTACAAGCTTTGCCCATTGTATGCTAACCCATGTTCTCAGGGTGGGGGCTCTGCAACAAAGGAAATTACTCAGGATTAAAATGGAATCATGACTTACAGTCATGGGACCGGGATGAATTAGGAAGTGTATGCCGAGGACAGCAAGAAAGTGTCTCTATGTAGAGCACAGCTGAATGAAAAGGGTCAACTTTCTCCCTCTCATTTGCAGTCATTCATTAGCTGTGTAAATGTGTAAAATGTAAGTCCTCCTTGCTGACTCAAGGTAATTTAGCTTCCACATGCTTACTTGCTAAACCAGCCATTACATGCTGGTCTCTTTGACAGTAATACATCATCATCACAAAGACAGACATTGCATCAGAGCAGAGAGATTGATTTCCCATGTGAGGAAAGGTGTTGCACTGCTTCAGGCTCGGAAAACAAATGACCAGTAACCTATTTAAGTGAGTGTGAGTGACAACTTGTAAGTGTGGACTGAGAGGTTTCCTTTAACACGGTGTCTCAGAGAATAACACACCTACCACATAAGAATGCCCTACTTCATTTCTGTGTTTTTTTTCTTACTTGAATTTAAAGTTTGAAAAGCTGTTAATGTGTTGAGTACGTTTCATGACCCTTTATGCGTATGAAAGGCACTGGATCATCTCCAAAATGAGTTATAGAGAGGAGGTGGTTTTCCTCTGTCAACAGCCGTAAGCTGGGTGTGAGTGGAGGTTAACTGAGGTGAACATGCTGCTGTGTGAATCACATGGGGAAACTGCAGCTCATACATCATTCTTATAGTTATTATAATAAAAAGTACTTAGGTACAGTAGCATGGTAAATGTACTTTCCACCACTGCTCACTACATGCATACAGTCCATATGAGAGAGTGAAAGTGTGTGTGTATGTGTATTAGTGAGTGAGAGGCGGGTCTGTTGGCGGAGAAGGTCAGCGGGCAGAGAGGCAGTGGGCCAAGCCAGGAGCCGCAGCCCCTCCCGAGGGTCAGGGCAGAGAGGATGAAACCTGTCATTAGGGACGTGAGGGGAAGAAAGCTCTCAGCGGGGGTGGACATTGTCCTCGGGGTGGGCGGGTGGGATGGCTCTTTAGAGCCTCAAATAACACGGCCCCCGGCAGCCATTGTCACAGAGTGAAAGGGCCCAATGGGGGGGGTCACAGGGGTGAGGGGGCAATTTTGAACAGTGGTCAGTGGGAGAAAAGAGTCCGTGGGTGAGGAGGGGAAAGGGATGGTGAGCGGGTAGGGGGAGGGGGCTTTTATACAGTTGTTTTCCTTTTCTTTGTTGACAGCTCATCCAGGTCTAGGTTCCTATGCTCTCCGGAAAGACAGATTCATCAAGTGTGTGTGGACGTGTGTGTGCTGAAGAATCCAAAATCAGATACATATTTCTCTCATATCATGAGTACTTCTGTCTCTCCTGCTTTTGCATACATGCGTCTTTGCAGGTGTCTGTGTGTGTGTGTGTGTGTGTGTGTGTGTGTTGCCTGCCTCCCCACCCTGCAGTGGGGGTGTACAAGCGATGCAGGTTGAATAGCAAAGTTTGACATCTATGCCAGAGCTTGGTGCAGAGTCAGGACCTTTCACTCGTTCGAAGTGTTTTAAGGGGATGGGTCACACACATAATGAGGAACCTGAGAGAAAAGACTAAAGACCAAAGCTTTCCTCTTTACTGGAGGTCGTGGACAGAGCCTTTGACGGCCTGTCACTCCTCGGAGCACCAGACAACAAATAGGACACAATATATCTAGATGACAGCTTATGTTGGTGATTTCATTTGCAACCGATTCTCTGCAGGCAAAGGAATAATGAGAAGGAGAAAGTGTGCATGGGGATATCAGACAATATATTAATTAGTAATTAAAATGCAAAAGTGCTTCGGGAGTTGAAAAAAAGGTGCTTCTTTCTTGTGAGTTTTGACTTGTTTTTGTGAAAGTAAATAGTTGATTTGAAGTGTGCTCCATTGGTCCATGGATCTTTACACACTTAAACTGAGATGCAACATTTTTACTCTAAACGCAGAAAAAAATCACCTAGTTTTTAAGACAGATGTAAATCTCAAAGTCTTAATTTAAAAAAAATCCAGCAACAGTTTCTTTCTGAAGACAACCCTGAAAATAATAATTTAATAAAAACTTTTTTCCCAAATGTAGTTTTGCCGAGGGAGCCACTTCTTTGCTAATAATGTATACTTTACTTTATACGTCAAAGCTGTTCCCACAGCCAGAGCACCTAATAAACTGATAAACTGGACCAATTACTGACTCCATTAGAGGGCTTTCAGCCAATCCCAATACACTGATGACATTAGAGGGCCAATAAAACTGCTAGGTTGTGACCTTAACGTTAAGGTACCTTAACAGAACGAGAGGGGACAGACAAGGGTCAACATCTCACACTTGTCACACCCCGGTGTGAAAGTGTGTTTACATCTCATTTCTGTATCAGCACTGCTTACACCCTTGAAGCTGAGGTAAATTGAATTGTTAAAAAAGTTAAAAGGGTAAATAGAAAAGTAAACATAAAATGTGTACTTTTTTTTAATATTATCCATTTGATAAAAATTATAATGAAACCCTGTGTGGAGATGTTGTTTTATTAGGCTACTTTTCACAAATACTCGAGCCTTTATGACTAATTCAAGTACTTAGTAGGCTATATTTGTCTGGTTAGATTAATACCAATGACACTTGAGTAATAATTGACTCTTTAAAACTTTAAGTAGATGAAGGCTTATTTTTTTATTCCTGTGTCATTAATTTACCCATAAATGTTTTTCTCAGTTAATTTTTTGACACTGTCATATATTGTTAATTCAAGAATATCAATGAGATAAAACTATCACAATTTAAGGTTTTATTATAAAAGTCATAGTCAGTGGTGGTGTTGCACTGGACTGCATTATATTCAGAGGCAGAGAGACACGTCTCAGTATAATGTAGTCCAGTGCAACACCACCTTTAACTAAGACCACAATAATAAACATTTAACTAAACTTAAACATTTCTGACAATGTCACCAAAATCAGAAAATTAGCTGTATAAAGGGTTGTTTGTTAAATTGTGTTTTGCAGGTGTGTTAGTTGTGTATTGGGAAAAGACAATCTGCATCAGTAGTACATTAGTGAGGTGAAGAAATTAGCAGCAGGCCTCATTGAGAGGCCTTAAACTGTTACAACCAGTGTTAGAAGGAAAAAAAGGAGGGAAAGAGGAGGAGGAGGAGGAGGAGGAGAGAGGCAGGCCTAATCACTTTCCCTGCTGACTTCACAGGAGGGAGGGAGGTAAAGATCACAGCTCCACCAGCACATTGCAGCCATCCTCCTCTCCTCCCTCCTCTCCTCCCGGCCTTTTGAAGGAGAACCTGGGGTGCCTGCTTCCCTCCCTCTGCCCACTGGGCTATTGAAGGAGTGATGGATGGCTTCATAAGGAGACAAGATCCATCTCTCATTCACAAAATCTCTCCCTTTCTTAAAAGACTCTTTCATTTTCTGTCCGTCTCTCTTCATCCCCTTTGAGTTTCTCTCCGATGTGACTGATAACAGCCCTCACTTTTTACGTTTTCTTTTATTTCCCCCCTACTTCCTGTTGGTCACCTGTCACTTTCTCTCTCTCTCTTTTTCTTTCTTTCTGTCTTTCTTGTGAATGAAGGAATGTTTCTCTCTCCGTCTCATTCTCTCTGTCTCTCTCCCCGAGGCTTTGGACAGATGTGGAGGCCTTCCTTTCCCAGCATTCCCTGGGGAGAGTAGGGACAGGGACAGGTCTTAACACCCTTTTGGAGAAGGGAGGAGGGTGAGGGAGAGGGGTGGGCAGTTTGTTGTCCGAAGGGTCACGTATTGGAAGTCAAGTGATGCATAAGTAATGCTTTGTTTGGACTGATCTGGGGGAAGGAATTTACTGGATTTGCCAGTAATTGGGTTATTTTCCTTTGAAATGGCTTATGAAACAAAGATGGTAGAGGAAAAAAGGTCAATGCATTGTGGGAGCTTTAAAAGTAAAAAATGTCAAGAACATCAGATTTCATAATGATGCCATAATCAGTGCAATACTATTAAATAATAATGGTAAAATAATGCAAAGTTGTTGAATCCTCCAATAATGAGTTCTGGTTTAAAAAAAATCTTTGATCCTTGAGTGGACATCACATTTTAACACAAGTTTGTGTCGCTGTGATCTCTTCTTTTATCCTGTCGCTCTGCTGTCACAGTGATAGACTTTCGTTGCGTTTTTGCATTTTTCCTGCACACGTAAAACCTGGTTAGAACAAGGTGATGGATACATGACCAAGAAATTAGTGGTCTACAGGGCAGGAAATCTACCTCGACAGCTGAAACAAGGTTATTTGTTTAAATGATGTTGAGGAAAGTCGACAGTAACCCAGTGCATGTAAAAGCACTTGATGACGATCTCATTCGCCAGAGATGCCAGTAAAGTAAACAAAAATGTAAAGAAATAACATACAACAAGAATAGAGTTTCAGCTTTTTCCCTCTTTAGCAGTCTTTTAAAAAATGTAACAATCTGTGTCTCTTCCTATCTGAAAAAGTTCATAAAATCATAATTATAAATAAATTCATATCATGAGTAACGAGCTTACAGCCACAGTGTTGCCTCAAGCTAAATGCTAACATCGGCATGCTAACATGCTTACTCAGTGAAAATGTTTACATGTTTAGCAGATATGTTCACCACTTTAGTTTAACATGGCAGTATGCTACATTTGATAATTAGCACTAAATACTAAATTCAAAGTGCAAATGAGGCTGTTGTTAATGTCAGCTTTGCAGGTTTTGCTAAAGGACTATTTAAAATACTTACCTGATGATGGAGCCAGGTGAAAAGTCAGAGGTCACCAGAGTCATTAGGACTCATTCTCTGGGCATCTCTTGGCTGTATCATATTTCACAGCTCGTTTTGATAACGATGCCTTTGAAAGGAGCTTAGACATGTGAAAACCCTAATGATACATGTAAACAGTACGCTAACACATGGAGCTCCTAGAAATAAATAACTAACTTGAGTATAGCTCCAGTCCAAAGTAGGGAAGAGATTTGTGTATTTGTAAGGACTTTAAGCTTATGTGTTTTAGCTAATTTAATGTTGCTATGAGACTGTTAAGTCAATGTAATGTGATTACAGTCCAGCAGAGTTATAATTTATTTTCTTTCTCTCTGTTTAGTTTTCTGTTCTGCTCTTTTGTTGGTTTGATGATGGTGGTTTAACGAAGTGTGTAAAAAAAATAAAGACAAAATGAAGACCATGTGTCAGGGCTTTCATTTATTTGACTGTGTTGAATAGTAATCGATGAGACATTTCAGTCTGGACCAAAGTGGTGGACTAACCATCCTCAGCATCTCACCCTCTGTGTTTTTCTTCACAGGATGTGTGAAGAAAAACGGGAGACACAGTTAGCATCACACACAGTCTGGTTATATCTGGACAGAGGTATCAACGTCTAACCAGAATCCTAAAACATGTACCTTCCCAAAGTTGAGCTGTAAGCCGCCTGCAGGTTATCCCGTCTTTCCTCCTCAAGCTGTTGGAGTGACAGCACACTGCGGTCGCGCTGTGAGGAGCCATTCAGCCCTCGCAGCCTCCACAGCACAGGCGTGAAAATTGGCTACATTTAATCAGCCATGGTGGAGGATTTAAAGAAAGGGATCAAGAGAGCTTTGTCTTAATGGATTGGCTACAGTTTAGGGGTCCAGCACACGGAGTTATACCTAATTAAAAGCACATCACTGGCTAACAATATGACTCAAACCACATGGCGCTTCCCTGACATGCTCGCTTGGATTTTCGCCCACATATTGGAATAGAAAATATCTTAGTTGTAATTTATTTTTTTTGGAGAAATTGAGAGCCGACTGAATTTACCCAGCTTGACTCAAAGATGATTTTGATTGATTCTTCAGTCAATCATTTCATCCGTGTTCAAAAAACAGAAATTTAAGGAATAAGTCAGCTTTTGTGTATTGGAATTACATCAAATGACTCACACATACAGTGGACCAATTCTTTCAGTCTGTCTGTACATTAGAATTTCAAGCTTACGGCCATGGCAATTTTTACCAATACAGTGAGGCCATACAAGACGGAGGCGACATTCAGAAAAGGGCCAGTGCAGTCAAACAAAGAAGTAAATCAAGTGGCTTGACACATGCTCACCAGACAGTTTGCCGTTTGTCACAGCGCCTGAATGGAACTAAAAGCAAAGTTGTGGACGCATCGGGGTGATCGGCATTGCTCAGATACAGCACAAGAGGCCTTTTCAGACAGCTGCAACACTGATTACATTGTGTGAAGGCCAATCAAAGGGGAAAATGACGAGAGCAGTCATGCCGGACACACACAATGCACAAATGGCAGCGGTCAGATGGTGAAGGAGAGAGGTGGTGCTCCGGGGATTTTAAAGACGCATTTTGGGATACAGGGTCAGACATATGGGAAAGTCTCTCACACCCGGCATACAGTATAACACGTAGAGGCACGTAAACAACTTTGAAACATCTGAATTTGAGTTTGATTTCATCAGTGAGGTAAAATATCACAACTACTTTTGGTCTTTGTTCTCATCGGTTTCACAAATAGTAGTAAAATCTGTAGAACTGTAGAGGAATTGTGGTTATGGCATTTTGATAAATTTATAGTGTGTTTTACAATCTTAAGTCTGAGATAAGCACATAAAACATTAAATTGCACTTAAGATATATTAAAGGTGATTTAAACCTTGGTATCTAACAATTTAGGACAGAAACACAGGATCTTCTGATGACATCCTTTTATAACCACCACTGAAAAACAGATTTCTACCGAGTTAAGTTCTTCTTGGCATTATGATTGTTGTTGTTTTGTTTTTCCATCACATGGATGCTATGTTCTTATCCCTGAGTATCTCAACTACCCCTCCAAAGTTAAAACTTTAAGGGGCCAGTTTATTTCAGTCCATTTTCTTGGTTATCTCTCGGGGTATCTACAAATGCAGAAAACATTTTTACGAGTCAGGTTTGAGATAAAGACATCAGTATACTTCAAATGAAGTGTCAAACAGTGTCTGAGACAGGTGGTGAGAAAGGTGTGTTGGACTGGCACCTGCTCATCTTTCATTTTTCCCACCACTACTTACACCATGAATGCCTCAAGTAGTCTGTGCCATTGCGTACGCCACTTGTTCAATTGATTGCCCTTCTTTATAATAGCAGACTTTGAGTCAGAACAGGTAGCATTTTTGCCTCCAGACATTGACAGATGTCACTTTGCACAAGCTAGTTTGATCAAACACCTCCTGGCGTCTGAGATTTCTGCCACCACTGCAATAAAATGGAGATGGATGAAATTTGAAAACTTGTGGTGCCAGCAGCTTTGAACGATGTCATTCAACAAGCAAATGTTCCATGGATTATCCAGTATAACAGGAACACTGTTTAGAAAAGAGGTGTTAATGCTGAATTTTTTAAAGTTTTACTCTCCTCCATTGTATTTGGGTTACAGCAGAAAAAACAAAGCAGAAATCTGGTGCAAATAAAACCAAAGCTAATTACCACAAGATGAAATTAAGAAAAAAACAACTTTCACTGAATCAATCACCATTTTCCACTAAACTCCAGAGGCAATGATAAAAAATATGTAAGCTGTAAATCATAGTGAAATCCAGCCCAACACTGTGCAGTGCTCATTCCATCGAATGCGCAGATTTAACAACTTTCATTGTCACACCAGATCATCAGAATATATTGTCTTTCTGCCACATCTCAGCCAGTCATTTGAGAATGTAGTTTGATGGAGATTTTCAAGCAGGTGAGACTCCAAACACACAAGAAACGTTGTTTACGGAGACGCAAAATACACACTGACACCACATAAACTCAGAGTCAGGGGGCAAATGACAGAAACACATGGCTGTGACAATCTGTCTCTTTGACTCGTTCTTCAGTCTCTTCCACTCACTCACACTGTTGATGGGGACAATGAGGATGATTGTGACGATCATGATGATGATGGTAATGATAACAAGTACGGGCTGTTATTTTGTCCCCTCACTAAAACCCTCAAAGCTTTAACAGCTCTGTTGTGTCTTCGCTATGTGAATGTTGCAACGGAGGGATTTCAAAAGTCAAAGTTCTCTCTGTGTCGCTTTTACACTCGTCACACACCTCTCTCTCACACACACACACACACATCTGCTACCTACATATCGAGGATCGTTTTGATCATGTGCCTCACGGGTACCAGAGAGAGTGTTTGGCCTCGAGGCGTCCCAAATGGGAATCAGTGTGTGCGTGTGTCTGCCATGTTTGTGTGTGTGCGTGCCCGTTCATGTGTGGGAGGGCTGCTAGAACAGGGGATTTTTTGTGTTGGGGAAGAGAGAGGCTTGGGCACTTCATCTTCTCTTGTGTGCACTGCCAAAAAGGGCAGAGGTCAAAAGTCAGGGCGATTGGAGAATTCCGCGCTGCATGGCCGACAGATCGGGTTTCAAGGGTGGGGGAAGGTCGTGGATCGCCCTAGAGGGATAGGTGCCTGTGTGCGTGCATGAGTCCGTGTATGCATGTATGTGCGTGCATGTGCGCGTGCACTAAAATATGTGTTTATGTGTGAGCTTGTTCGGGCAGCCCTTTTTTTAAAACATCTTGTTGCTGCTTTAGTGCTCAGAGCATTTGGAACTTTCTCTTGAAGTTTACTGCTTTGTGGGAGTCGTTTGGAGGAGATCCAGATCCATTTTAGGTTGCTTGTCAGTCAGGAGCTCAAAATCCTGTCACAATTTGTATAAAAAAAAAACGTTCTTACCAAATGATAGTCTGAGTCTACTTTTATGCTGTCCACTTATTTGCAATGTGTTTCTTAACAATGGGTCATACTTGTTACTGAAAGATGAAGCACCTTTGTTGGTGAGATAATACTGTTTTCTGCCTATCACAGAAAATGCTAAAGGAGTTTGAACAGAACTGAGACATCAAAGCTTAGGCCTCCTTAAATGAGCAAGAGAGGAGACATTAGGCAGATCTTTGTCACGTATGATCTAGATTATGCTCCTTGGCCTCAAAACTGTTTCTGGATTGGTGAAACTTGTATTAAACATTTAAAAGCTGTTATACATAAAGATTTATTCAAAAACTATATTTTCAATGGGCAATAACAGAAATTTTGAACAACGTCTCAAGTCTCTTTATACCCAAACCAAAATCCTTTAACACCTCACTCACTCAGTATGAGTTTAAACTGTCGACTCAACCGCAATCAATCCAGTGAGACACATCCTGGGTTTAAACATTTAGCAGAAGGCGCAGTCATTCAAATGGTTTGAGATGCAAAGGAATACAGACCTCAGCAACTAGCAACTCCCATTGTGGCCTTTGTAACTGATCATTAACGAACATGTGCTCCGGGCCTCCGGTGGCTCCCGGGGAGCCCGGACTGATCGCCACAGCTGTGTTTCTATTGTGCTTACCCACGGTGCCGAAAAATAACACAACACCCCAGCTCTGGCTATGTGCTGGAATTTATTGCATTTACTTTCCAAAGCGTAAAGGAGCAAAGGTTGGGAAAAAAAACTTCAGTGGTCCAGCACATACGAGGATAACGAGAGCGCTTTTATGAAACTGAAAAACAGGGAGTGATTTACGTTGGGATGATGTAAACATTTCTTTAGGGGTGACAATTTTGCATTAAAACTGAAGAGAGGATGTAAAGGAAAAGGCAGTATTCCCACCCAGTTGGGAATTACTTCAAGTGTTTCACACTTAAATACAGAAGACAGATATGCAATGATGGCCATGCTTATTTAATCATCATTTCAAAATCTATCAAAAAGTCTTTGAGATTTCAGATACATAAAATCATCAGACAAATGCTATACATTACAGAAATAAAAAAAAGCTCTTTGTCAGCTGTTTTAATGTGACTGTTTTAATATAACTACCTCATGACACTTATCTGCTTCACAATATGTGAATTGTAGATTTATGCCTTTGGCGCTCTGCGGTTTTTGTGGTTTTTGTGGTGGGCAGAGGAAGTACCATACTTTGGCTGTGCAGTGACAGCAGCACCCAGAACAAGCACTCCTCTCTCTGTCAAACTCGCTGTTTTCAGGGGACAAACCAGGGTCAAAGAGTCAGTTAAATCACACAGAACAAATACTGTATGCAAGTAGTGTATGCAAATTACTTAAACCCCTTAACAAGCCAGTGGGCACTGGTCATTACAACTGTACAGAAAAATATTGGTTAAATTCACAGAACATTCTCATCTATCATTATCTATCTATCTATCTATCTATCTATCTATCTATCTATCTATCTATCTATCTATCTATCTATCTATCTATCTATCTATCTATCTATCTATCTATCTATCTATCTATCTATCTATCTATCTGTGTGTGTGTGTGTGTGTGTGTGTGTGTGTGTGTGTGTGTATGGGTTTAACTATAACTCTCAGTGTTTTTATTATACATACTTTTATTATACATTATACATATGTTTCATTATACAAGAAGCTCATGACTCTGGTTTCCTGTCAAATATTTGTAGTCTAAACCTAAATCATGATAACCTTGGTGCTTTTAATGGGGAAACAAAAAGGAAAGAACTGTACGTTAAGGGGTTGAGAAATGTTCACATATCACAAGTTTTTTGACATGACAAATCTGTCAGAAGGTTTTCCCCCGTGTGGCATAAGATATTAATACAAACAAGCCACAGTGAAATTAAATAGAACACACACTGGCCAGTCCTTGTGTGTGTATGCATCTGTGTGTGTGTGAACGTACATTTCCACAATCACAATCTCCATCAGTTTCACACTTCTAAAACTAGCAGGGTTTGTGCTTCACAGTTATTACTGCACTGCTGCACACATACACACCAGTGGCCGCACTCGTGTTCAGATGCACAAACATGTTTTACACGTTCACACACGCCCCACTTCCTTTACTCCTTCTTCTACACGGGCAGTTGACATTTTTTAAAAAAGCCTGAACACTCAAGTCTTTTTACAGGATCAGATCCTTTACTGACCTTTTCATCCTTTGCTGTAGTTTTTTTTTTTTTTTGCCAGGGACCATGAAAGAGTGCAAACGAGTCATTGATGGATCGGATGGAGCAGTCTAAATGTGGGGCTTGACCCCCCTGCCCCTCCCTTCTTCCACTCCCCGGGCTATTTGAGAAGAGTGTTCGGATCAGGACCGACTCTCCGACCCTAATGGAGGCGACTCATTTCGAAGAAGGGGCTCGCTTTATCTTTGATGCCGAGCCCGTTAACAATGCGTCCTTTCTGTGATTGGGTAAGAACTGGCCAGCAGGGTTCCTGCGAGAGGGGAAAATGTAAACGGGGGATTAGCCGAACTAATGGCCCCAACTTGTCGTTGATGTTAATTAGCGTTAATTAGGACCCCCTTCATTTAGCAGGTTGAATTGGAAAGTGGGGGGGGGGGGGGGGGGGGGGGGCTGCTGGTACTGCTGGCTGGTGTTTTTGCAAATGTCCTGACTCATGTGTGTGCACACATGGTCAGATTTTTGTGCACTCTTATTCACACTTGCGCACACTTGGCCACAAGGCTGACCACTTTCTCATTAATTTCAGCATCTTGGCGGCGCTAGCCCTCATTCGCTGACGGCTTCCTTCTATTTGTTCTTTTCTCATTGTCAGAGGCCATTTGCTCTCGCCACAATGACTCCCTTTCACTGGGTTTGATCTTTACGGCTATTCAGCCTCCTCTTTTCTGGTGGTCAAGAGAAGAAGCCACCATTCCACCTCGACTGTCTGCACAACATTAAGTCAACCGTGCCCCCTTCCCCCTCCACGTGTGTGTTTGTGTGTCCACTGATCCAGGGGAACGACACTGGTAGGATTTGGGATCTTTTTGCTTCCAAGATTCCTCCACTGAGACATAATCGGCCACTTTGTCGGGTCGGGTAACCCCGTATTGTCCTGGAGGCCCCTCAGAGCTCTGATGCCATTCAGCTTGCTAGTATCTCTCCCCCCGCTGCTTGTGGTGGCAGCTTTGCACAACGTGTACATGTGCAAACACACACACATTCAGGAAATGGGTGACACTTACACATGCACACAAACACAGAGAGGGCATGTCCTGCACGCTACCTTAGGCTTGTTTTTACTTTGACATGCACGGCCACCCCTTCCAACGGGCTCGCTCTCAGGCTCGACGTCCCAGCAGGATTCAGTGGTGTGAAATGGGGGGCCCACAGTTTGCTGCTGGTGGGAGTTAGGAGAGAAGCAGGGGGGAAAAAAACGCTCCTCTCTGGCCAACACCTGGTATCACTTTATTAACCCTCGGCTGTCTTGACCCCTGAGAGCCAAGGAACAGCAGGGCCAAAGGGGGCCGCAAGGGAGTGAGAGGTGGGGGGTGGAAGAGGAGAAGGGGCGCAAGGGGTGTATGGACATCACTGCACAGCCTTTGAAGGGGGAAGCAATGCCCCCGCAGTGGAGCCCCTGCGATGACTTTACCAGTACTGTGACCCCCCTTAACCCTGACACCCCCCTCTGCCCAACCCAAAAACCCCAGCCCTCTCTCCCTGCAGCTGCCACTTCCCATTGGCCCGCCGGGGGCCTAACAACCCGCTGTGGCGGAGGGGAAGAAGGAATGGACGGAGGGAAGGAGAGCGAAGGAAAGAAGGGAGAAGGACAGGGGGAGCAGCGAGAAGGGGGCCATGCAAAAGGTCAACTTTTGGTCAGAGGTTTTTATTGGGAGTGCAGGAGGGAGGGAGCGGGGAGTGGGAGTATGCGTTAAAGACCACCGTCTGAGATTTTAACTGCAGGGAGGGGAATTTGGCCTTTTTCCACCCCTACACACGTTTAGCAGTTAGAGGACAGGCTCTGAGGGGATCTGTGTGCTAGCGGCCTAGTGCTGAAGTGCAGAGAAGTTGAAGTGCCCCTGGGCACTGCAGGGTCTTTTCAGCGTCAACAGGTCCAGTGTATGATTTTGTGGATTGTATACTGCATGTTGACTGGTGCTGCACAGCAACAGCGAAGTTGAATATCAACACAGAGGATATCCTCAAGTCACATGTATTGCTTATTCAGGGTATTGAAGATCTCTTGGGTCATGTAATTACCGTCAGATGGTAGGCCTGTGGAAATTCCAACAGAGGGACGTCACACAGGGGATTAAGTGCTGATCCAATCAGAGGTTACGATCGGTCTGAGGCAAGTCCGAAAACCCTATATGAGCCTCTGATTAGTTGCTGGCACAGTCAATAGGGATTCATGATCCACAAATAGAACCTGTAGGAACAAGTTAGCTCCTCTGGCCTTTCATCAAAATCACCATCAAGATGCTTGCTTACCAGTTGTCAATCACACCTATACTTCAGACAACTGATACACTTTTACAGTCAAAGATAAAAGAGAAGGGATGCAAGTTCAAGTGATTTTCATTGGAAATGATTTCTGATTGATGACTAGTATATAAAATGTGAGGACATTATGGGAAATGGCTATCATAATTTCCAAAAGCCTAAGTTGATTAAGTTACTTGTTTTGGCCAACCAAAAGTTTAAAACTCAAGATAGACATAATATTCTTCCTATTCTTCTTTACTCAAAAGTTTTTTGTTATTGTCACTTAATTTGTATGTTTGGCCTTCACTGTGCAGAGTGATGTACATGCAGGGTTTGACACCAAAGGGCTACTTTATCTGCTGAGGTAGGAACATTTCTTGATGTGGAGATGTCAAGATGTGGATGTACAGACAGGATTTTGTGACATCACAGCTACTTTGAAAGTAAATTTTTGGTCACTGTGCAACTTACACATGTTTGATGTGGAAACTTGAGACCTCCAGCGCTCATACATTTTTCGGTGAAGTAGGACATATATTGTGTGCAACAACTGAACTTTTTTTTAACAAGAAACAGTTGCATGTTCATTATTATGTATTTTTTATGAGGGGGATTGAGTTGGTCTAATTTAACTTTTCTGCGAAAAAAATACATCAGAGAAAAACATTTTTTCAAAGCAGAATACTTTTATGTGTATTTTAACATATCTGGAGGTGATCTTTAATTTACAGTAATATAATACAGAAAAAGCAGCAAATACCCACAATGAGTGTTTTTTTCTTGAAATTAAACTGAATAAGTATTTAAAATCAATTTTATTTCCTTCTGTTGAACTGTTTAAGCACTACAAAAAAAAAAAAAAAACACATTCAGTGCAGCCCACTCCAGACAGATCTGGAGATCATTCAACCCACTCAGGAGCCACTTGGAGATGAATCAAAACTGCCCTCCCTATCTCCAGTCTCTCTGCACTAAACTCTCTTGTTGCCTAATTTTTACTGGCCTCCTTATCACAACCTGAGCACACAGGAAGATGACATCTGTCTGAAGACACAAGTTCTCTGAGACACACAGCGGCCGTCACATCGAACTCCTCTCTGCGGGGGAACAGATTACAGGCTTTCTTCGAATCGTGTTGGGCACCCAGCCAGACTTCGCTCCACGACCAGGAAGACATTGTGAAAAACAAGGTTATCTCCTGACTCAACCCCTGCAGTGCAGCGTCAACACTGTTCTGCTGCGGCTCGCCCTGATCGGCGAGTCACAAGGGCTCAGCCTTCAGCCAGGGTCCAGAGGTTAATTTATTGCCCGATCGCATGACCGCAGTTTGAAGTAAAAATGGCAGTAAACGTTGCATTATGAAGGTGGAGGAAGGGTGGAGAATCAGAGTCTGCCTACAGAGTCGACCGCCTGGTTAAGTGCATTGGTCACAGTCTGAACGCCTGACAGCTTATAATCAGGACTGTTTGACCACAACTGACCACAAGACAGTATGTCTCAGATAGATAGATAGATAGATAGATAGATAGATAGATAGATAGATGATAGATAGATAGATAGATAGATAGATAGATAGATAGATAGATAGATAGATAGATAGATAGATAGATAGATAGATAGATAGATAGATGATCTTCCTCTGTCTGTACCTCTTCCTTTCTGTCTTCTTTCTTTCCTTCTTTCTCTGTTCCTTCTTCTCTCTATAGGCATCTTTTTATGGAACTGACATTCCTGGAGTGGTCGAAACAGAAGCCCTTGTTTAGAGGCGAAACCCTCCCACCCCATCCCCTTTTTTCATCTTCCTAGTTTTGGAGCCCTGGGTCAAAGGTCGAGACCCCCTCCAGCTTCAGAGACATGTCAGGTCAGGTCATGCAAGCCACATAGCATTCCCTGTATAGCCCCCCCACCACCCCGCCCTGCCTCCCCCTTCACCCCAGCAAAAGGCCTGCTGCCTCTTAATAGTGACAAACCCCCTTACACAAGAGGTGTGAGAGTATGTGCGGCTGAGTAAGCGTAAGTGTGTGTGACATTTTGAGAGATAGTGAGTATTAGCAATCACTTGAGGATTTTACGTTGTTGAGGATGGTTTGTGAGATGTTTTCTGACAACCAGTGTTAGACTTTTAACCCTAAACTTATACGTGAACAAGATTTAGATGCAAAACCAGGTCCAATCTGGTAACATGACAGCAAAACGTGTGTGAAGATGTAATGAACTGACATTTACCCAAAAAAGCTGTAAAAGGAATTATTTAAACTCCTTGGAGAGACTGACTGATGGATTTCTTACGGTAAAAGTGATCTGAAATTATATAAATAAATACATTTCACTTCTTAGAAATTGTTTTCAGTGTTCTGACACTGTGATGAATCTAAATGGCAAAAGTAAATAAACATGAGATGCTGGGTTGCAATAATAAATTAGTGATGTGTATTGATGATGTTTTGAAAAAAAATCTGGGAAGGTTGTACATTTCCTGTGTGAAATGAGAAACTCAAGTTTCATCTGTCACGACTGTAAGCTATGGCTCACTGTCTTTGTGTAACATACGCAAGCACTTTAATGAAATAATGCAAAAATAGGAAATAAAAGGCCATAAATTAAAGCGGAGCTGAATTAAAGCTGTCAGGAAGCAATTAGGAAAACACCATAACTCCTCCAAATGGGGGCCAAAGTTGAACGGATAACAAAATACGTGTTAAATGAAAATAACCAATTTTGGGAGTGTATTGCTGCCAAATGTCAGAGGTCACGAGACTCGACGGGGCCTTCACTCGTGTCCTCTTCGCTTAGTCAGCAAATGGTACCATGATCCCACCAGGAATGAGATGAAAAATGGGCTTGAGATGCACAAACAGGGCTGAGATGTAGTGCAGAGAAAAGGGTGACCCCATCCAACAGATAAACAAATAACTAAATAAATCCTGGGGACACTGGGGGTGAGGGAAGCTACCCCCGAGGGGTCAGAGCAGGAACAGATAAATCTCCCTTAAAGACGCCATGCCTCTCCGTAGTTAACCTCTTAATCAACCCCAATCGGCCAAAGGAAACAGCGCTGACTTTCAAAAACCATCAGCTCCTTGTCTCTGCAGTGAGTAAACACCCTCGCACATTTGCACAGTGTAAACCAGAGCTGTGTGTGTACAGAAATGTGGGGCCGTTCACTCCTACATGATGAGAATTGATTGCAATGTACAAAAAAAAAAGGAAGTTCCCTGGAGTTCATCACCAGTGTCTCAGGGAGAGATTCGGATGCTGAACCACTTGCTTTTTTACATGATGTCTGTTTGGTGTACACTCACGCTCAAGCACACACATTTCTTCTGTAAACTAGCCTATAATTTACTCCTTCTTCATCTGTCCATCAGCAAGCCTTTCTACAGCAGCGCATCAGCGGTTAACCTCCCGTGAGCACAAGAACATCCAGATCAGTATCTGTTCGCAGGGTCATGCAACACACGTTCTGCAGATGTAAGAGCTTCTAACAAATATGTCATTCTTAGCTTTGAATTTCTATTTCGGGAGCACGCTCAGGTTACATACCTGCTCACTTGATGGCTCTTTTCCTCAATAGGATCAGATTTAGCATTGGCCGAGGCGAACGTTGCATTGTGGGCTTTGGTGTTGTCAGGCCGTCCATAAATTAACAAGAAAACCGGTGGCCCTTGCGCTTCCTAGGCCATCCGGTGCGGTCATGTTTACCACCCCTTGCCCCCACCCTGACACCCTCGTGTGTCAGAGCCTCCTGCACCAGTTGGCCCAGCCATCCATCACAGAGCATCGAACACAAGTGGCAAACTTTTCTCTGCATTTGTTGGAGATACTTCAAGTTATGATACAGCAAACTTCACAACAATTCAAGGCTCGTCAGATAAATGAGTCACAGAAAAGATGTTAAATTTGCTGTCCACCCTGTTTTCATTGTTTAAAGTCCATGGAGCAGTTTTAACAGTGCGTAACCGTGTGGCCCCTGGACGCCTACGTGAGCCTTGATGTAGGATGAAATGAAACTTGCAAGTGCTGTGCGCAGGTGTGCTTGTGACCTTGAATCTGACCAAGTGGCTTTTGAAACCACTTAAAGGACAGACTCATATACTTTCAGGTCTATCTTCAAACGACATTAACATCATTAGCTGCTACATTTATTCCAGGTGTCATTATTTTTGACTGCTGCTGCTGCTGCAAAAAAAAAACATATCACAGTATCTTTAGTATCTTTTTAAGGAAAAGTTCCTAAATCTGGATTAGGCAAAAAGACATTGTGTTTTGTACAAATATTGGCTCTTTCTCCATTTGTTAGGTAATATTCTAATTCAGAAACCTATGAGGAAAACATTTCTTCTCTACAGTATTAAGAATATCATACCCAGTATCTCTAAACATTAGGATGTGTTTTTAAGCTTAAGCCCAAATACTGAGCGGCTAAACATGAAAAGAACCAACAACACACATTAAAGCTGCATGCAGCTCCAGAGAGATCATGATTTTTGCTTGTAGACAGGTTTTTAAAGAAAAAAAACTCTTTATGTCCCTAAAAATAAGAGTGACCACATACATGTCAGCCTGGACACTGTCTTTACGGAGGGTTTAACAGGTGGACATCACACACATTACCAAACCTGAGGCTGATCCTCATTTAATTAACCCCCTCTTTCTGTGAAATCCTGGTCAAATTAATCATAAGCCTCGGCTGTATAGAATTACACTCTCATTATTAGGGCCCAAACCCTGAGGTGCCCTTGGTCCCTGGCCTGCAGCTTGTGGAATCTCCTAATAGCGAGTCACAGGGCTAATTGGGAGACAGGTAAGGTTACATGTGACAGCAATTAAGCCGAGCGCGGGGCCAACCTCATGGCCTGAGGCGAGCCCGGCGCTCCACTCAGGACCCCGAAGTGAGGTTTAGTCTTTTTTAGCGCTTTCTCGTCTTGTGGGGGAAGCAAAGTTGAGAATTACAGTGTCCTCCACCCCCTAGTTTTTTGTCTATAGATAGAAAGGATTATGTAAGTATCCTGTAAGTTCCTGTTGTTTTGTATTCAGCTGCCTTTGTTGCGCTCTGGTCACAAAAATAGAGTCATTTATCAGCTCTTTCACCTTTCTTTCACCTTTCTTTTTCCTTCCATTACTCTAGTTGTATTATTATTATTATTATTATTATTGTTGTTGTTGTTGTTGTTGTTGTTGTTGTTGTTGTTGTTGTGCTGTTATTGTTATTATTATTGTTGTTATTATTATTATTATTATTATTATTATTATTATTATTATTATTATTATTATTATTATTATTATTATATATTGTTATTATGTTGTTATTATTATTATTATGTCCGTGGGTGCACTTTAATGGTAAAAAAAAAACAATAACTTGCTTAGTTTGTGTCATAAAATCTGTTTTACATCCACTGAAACATTTTTATTATTCAATATGGAGTTTAAATTGAAATTAGGAGCGGAAAAGTTGAAGTGAATGAATGAAACTCGATACTATGTCTTAAATGAGATGAGATAGATAGATAGATGAGATAGATAGATAGATAGATAGATAGATAGATAGATAGATAGATAGATAGATAGATAGATAGATAGATAGAGATAGATAGAACCTGGCAGTGCACTTTTGAACAGAGGGGGAAGTGTGAGAGCGTGTCTAAACACATTATCACCCGCCCAGCCTCGGTCCCATGCAGCACGGGGCGGTGGGACACTCGACCCCCCGGCAGCGGTGTTGTTTGAATTACCTTCACATGACAAATCAAGACTCTATCTGGGAAAATAATCAGGTCCCCTGCTGCTCGGCGTAGAACCCCCCCAATAGAGAACACTGTTACACTGTCACTGTTAATTACCGCGGTGGCCTTTTGTGCGCCGGCAAGAGACTGTAACGCCACAAAACCGACAAAAACCAACAAAACCGACACTTTGAGCGACTGGTGGAGCACTCAGCGTGGCTCTGCGAGGAGTTTGGCACCTTTTGTTGTTGTTGTTTACTCTGGTTGGAGCTGAGAGAGGAGCTCCATGTGTGACCTCTCTGGGATGTTTGCGATATGCATTTATTTTTCCTTTTCTTTTTTTTTTTTTTTGCACGTTTACGGTTTATGTATGTAAAATGTAAAAGAGGATTTAGTTGGTAGCAGTGTGTTGGAGAGCACCGGACAGCTGAGCCAAGATTGATTACAAGGCAGTGCTGCACGGCAGATAAAACGCCTGGTAAACTGTGACCTCCTGTCGTTGATCAGAGGACAGGGCAATAAACAGCAAGACGTTATTATTATTATTGTTATTATTTTTAGAAAAAAAAACATTATTTTTTATTTCACGTCATCAAATGTTATACCCTTCAAATGCCCCAGAATCGGACAGTCTAGGCCCACACACGCTATTTCTAATATCCCATCAGACTTTTCTTAAAATACTCTAATACTCTAGTAATTTATAATGTTAGTTTTATCCGCACAGAGGTTAAATTAACTCATTCAAAATCGTTTAAAACTATTTATACTCGTCTCCTCTCCTTGGAAAAAGACAGAAATCATGAATATTCAAGTATGGGTCATTTCTAAGGTTTAACCGCTGCACGCAACAAGTCTCCTGCTTTATTTAAAGGTTCATTTTCAGCGCGTATGTGCGCAAGTCTCCACATCTCAAACCATTTATTAACGGTGTCAAAGCGGTAATAATGTTGCTCATAATGTTAAACGATAAAAGGTTTGAGCACAACAAGAACTTTCCTCCATCACAACGTGAGTGTGACACCAGCCTCCATCATCCTGTACAGTGAAGGTCACACACCCAAATGTGGAAAAAGCTAAACACTGATTTTCAGCGAAGGGGCCTTTAAAAATAATTCCCTCCTCATCATACAGATTTCCATCATCCTTTAAAAGATGTAAAGTCAATTTTAAAAAGATGTGATCGGTCTTCTTCAGAATAAAAGGGCTGCACATCTTCAACACAACCGGTCTGCAGGGCTCGTTTAACTCATTTATAATTTACACATCAACAACGGATCGATTGCGTACAAGACGCAAAACATTTCGCTCTCAATGGGAGCCTGATGTAGCCCGCTTTAAACCACTTGGATCACAACAAGCGCTCCTGTCAGTCAAACACTGCCTAATCGAGCTCCGTCCAATCGGAGAGCTTCTTACTTTTTAACAGACTTTTGGGGCCAATCACGACCGGCCCTACTTTTTCCTCCGCTCAGACTGAGGGGAGGGGAAATGACCTTATTTGGCACTTATGACCTTATATGGCGTATATGGCGCCGCCGGGGGGCGGAGGGGCCGGCAGGAGTACGAGGCAGCCTGCTGGTGACACTTTTCCCCCAAATCTTAGCTTTGACTCTCTGAGGTGGGACAGACAGACGGACGGGCGAAGCAGCAGAGGCTGTCCTGTGTAATCTCTCTCACCAACAGGAGACCATCGGAGGATGTTTGGGGAGCGTGTTGGCTGAACTAATTATCGAGCACCGACGTCTCTTTCCAACAAAAGCAAAAAAACTAAAAACCTTCACCGCGGCGCGCAGGAAGGAGAGGAGCGAGGACCGCCTGCTGCTCGGGACTGCGCCCCAGACTGACCCCAAGAGCTCCCTGGGACTAAATAAACCCTCACCCGACGAATAACGCGAAACGTGGTCAGTATCAAACCTGGCTTGTCATCCAAGAGGCAACACTGAGTCTTTACGTGAATCAAACTGAGCGTTGGAGAGAGGCTGAGAGGCGAGACACTGCTGTGTGCTTTTATTATCCGCATGTAATTCACCCCTCTTCTTCAAAGCCTACAGGCAAGCCAGAACTGAGACAATATTTTGTTTTTCATTTACAGCCCACACGCTGACTGGTCGGACTGACTTTCCTCGGAGCTTCCTCTCTGGAGAACAGCGTGTTTATGGATTGCTGCGCGCCGCGGAGCACCGGGAGTTGTCGGCTGCGCGCTCATGCATCGATCATGTTGATACCTCGCTGTTTCTGTAAACTTTGATAGATGTTTGCGGAGAGGACTCGGTAATATAAGGAGAAAAGAGCGGTTCGAATAGGCGGCCGAGCTCCTGATTGACCTCTGGGGGAAGTGGGAAGCGCATTTTCGCCCTCCCCTCGGTGTTTTTTTTTGTTGTTTGTTTTCTCTCTCAAGACGTCAGGACGGATCTCTATCCCTCAGTCTGACTCTCCTTCTGTGACTTAAACAAAGAGCAAAGTGTTTGGGGATAGCATGGCAATGGTAGTAAACCAGTGGTCAGAGAACATTTCTGCAGACCCGGGCTCTCAGCTGCAGATATGCGGCCAGGAGCCCGGCGGGGCACCGGGAACCCCCAACGGTTCCACCCCGGGGAACGACGCACTTTCCGGGGACAAGCTCCCCAACGTGGACTGCATGGTGTGCGGGGATAAGTCCAGCGGGAAGCATTATGGTCAGTTCACCTGCGAGGGTTGCAAAAGCTTCTTTAAGCGCTCGGTGCGGCGGAACCTCTCGTACACCTGCCGGGGGAACCGAGACTGTCCGATCGACCAGCACCACCGGAACCAGTGTCAGTACTGCCGCCTGAAGAAGTGCCTCAAAGTCGGCATGAGGAGAGAAGGTAAGGCCGGGGTGGTGGGGGACGGGCGGGGGGGCGTGCTGTGCCAGTGTGTGAAGGATGCGAGTGTGAGGTTGTTGGCACGGGAGGCATTTGTTTACAGAACCCATCTCCGTGCGTAAAGTTGTGCGTAATGTCGTTCACTGTAAAATATCAACCTTAACAGGCCATTAAGTCTGGAACTCAGCCGTAAAACATTTTACTGTTTTAAAACAAGCGGCCAACTCTCCACACTGGTCGAGGCTCGCTTGCACCCAGAGCTGTTTCCCTTATTGCATAACTTTTTCTAGAAACAACATCTCGGCGATAAAAAGCGGATCATTTCAGAAAATACTGAACACACACAGATTATTCCTCCACAGTGACAGATTTGTCTCTTGCTGTGAGGAAAGATACAACATTTAAGACTAAACATGATGACACTCTTAAGTTTTTTTTTTCTGTAAATTATATTCTCAGATGTCGGTGAGGGATTTCGTGCGTAAAATATGCGTCACGGTCAGTGGAGCCTGTTGATCTAATAGCCATACAGTTATTACCATAGCCACCGTTTATGGGTAAATAATCAGCCACCACCTGCGGCACCACAATGGTTAATTCACATTCATTTACTGGGTCTAAAACATTCACGCTGCTGCGCTGTGAAATCCCTCCTTTGTCCCTCCGTTTTAATTATGCTGTTTGCTCACCGACACCCAGAGCCGCCGTAAGAGGATGCCGCTACATTTGTTGTATTGTGTTGGATTAACAACGGGTCAGTTGGTGCCAAAGAGTAGCAGTGGAAACGTGTTGGCGGAGCAGAGTGCCTCCCTTAGTAATTATCACTTAGCGGCGACGACCCATTCACGGGAGACGCGGCGGTGCATAGTTTACAGTGCGAACCAAACGCAGCCAAAATGTCTCTCTCCAGACATCTGTGCTGGCAGCGGTACGCACGGGGTCAGTTTCCGTGTTTGTCGATGCGCTTTGGATTGCTGAACTCCAGCCCACCAATCCATCAATCATTTAGGGGACCCCGGGCCGCTGTTTCTACGATCCAAAGGCACCGAGATACATTTGATTCTCTGTATATCTTTGGTAAATGAATGGAAACTAACTATCACGCACCATAACGCAGGTGGGTCACGGGCAAACAGGCTTTAATTGTCTTGTAAGTGCAAAAAAAGAACCTTTAAATGGATATGTCACACAGTGCGCCCCTTTTATTTTCTCCCTGAGGACAGAGTACGGTCAGCAGCAGCATCCCAGTGAACAGTCTTTCTCAAGGACACCTCGGCAGGGGGATGCCGAAGGACGTGCATGTGTCTCCAGCACCAACCCCTCCGCCCTTTGTTCTCTGTCTGAGCCAAAATGTAAATACACACACACACACGGTGGAAATACCCGTCCTCCGAGCCCGAGATGAGATGATCCCTCAAGGGTTCCCGCTGTAACGCGCGGTCATCCTCTTTCTGACTGCGTGTGTGTGCGCAAGAGTGTGTGTGCACTGTACACACTGTCTTACCTCATGTAAAACACCCGCAGGCCACGTCGGGCTCCTTTCTGACTGAATGAATCCGAGGAAAGCGTCGTGTTTGCTGCAAAAATATCACCCCGATTCAGTGTGTTAATGAGACTCAAAGCGACACAGTTAAAATGTGAACATTCAAAACGGTTCAGCAGATTCAAATCAAAATCATCTCATTTGTCTTATTTGGAATTAAATGCACGCAGTGAAATGCCCGAAGAGTTCATTTGTTAAATGAATTATTTATTTCACTCCGAGCGACAGGCCCTTTTACATTTCTTTTGAAATTAAATAAAAAAAGTTCCTTACATTCAGTTGTGTTGGGGATTGTTCTGCAGGCTGCAGGGACTGCAGAACTGTTCAGGAGGCATGAGATGATCCGCCTTAGGAGTCGCGTGAAAAGGAATTAGTCCTGCTATTTAGATGAGATAACAGTAAGAGGATGTGTTTAGAGGATGTAGGATAGTCCACACTGTACAGACATTAAATCCATTATTTTTTAACGTAAAAAGAGGCAGGAATTGTTTAACTATCTTTCAGTTCAATTTCTGATTCCAAAAAGTTGCGCTCAAATACGACTAGATAATGTCATCTGACTGATGGAAATTACTGAAAAAAATACAAATGCTGTCCAAATGCTTTGAAATAAAATAATATTTTCAGCTCATTGCCTGATGACTTCTTAATAATCTTTGTAGTGCTGGTTTACACTGTAATTGTGCGCAAAAGGCTTAAATGGGGAGCAGGTCAACATGCATTGACTGAGCTCATCTGCTGGTGCATTTGAGGTCAGCGGGATTAAACCGTGTCCTTAAATCCTCTCCATAGCCTGACTTCTGTTTATTCAGATAATTTGTCTGCTTAGGACTTCTTTTTTTTTGTTAAGACAGATGCACTGTCCAGCAAGATTCACAGCAACTGTCATGACAATTTGTAAAAGTAGAGAATTAAAAACAGGACTTTATTGCCATGAATAGTTATGCAGTGTTAAATGAGTGGAGAAAGGCAAAGATCATAATTAATTATACATAAAGTACATTTGCACTTCACATTCAGGTTCAGATGTCTTTGGTTATTTAGCCATGACTCCTGTTGATTTTATGAGGCAGAAATCACAACAAAGAAATATTTGAATATTTGTGTAAGCAAAAATGTTCATGAATATTTGAAACAAACCCTGACATCCCTATTTTGTTGTAACATCCTCAGTAAATTAAACACTGCTGCATCCTAGAATCCCAAAATTGAGGCGGTTCAGCTGGTTCAAGTGAGGTTGTCAAGGGGACGCAGTGTTTATCCTCTGTAGTGATCCAGGTGAATTATGCATTTGATATTTCCCTTTTCTATTTCCAGCTGTATTCAAAAAGTTGCTGAGAGGATAGTGTCAAAATCAGGCAGAAGATCTGGATGATTCACCAGTGAAAATTCGGATTGCTGAGCTAACAGAGTTTGGCATGCCATGAATCATTTAGAGGGTTTTTTTTTAAACTTACTTTGAAATGTAATCCATCAAAGCATATAGGTCATAATGCAACATCACGAGAGCGAAAGAGCCGAGGGAAAGTGATGGTGGATGGAGTGACTGGTTTAGTTCAGAGTGAAGCATCAGGCTGTAAAGATGATGCCTCCTCACACAGAAGTTATAAAAATTACGGCATCGTTTAATATCACTAACACGGCTGCGTGACTCTTCTGCGTGGGATAAATTAATATTTAGCTGCCTGAGAAGACATGCTAAAAGTTTCATGAGCAGCCCGCGTCATATTTAGAACTTGTTCACTTTCAAGTGAGTGTTGCTTTTTTTTTATCTCCCAAAGGGGATGTTTGACCTCTTTCTGCAGACTGCTTTGTAGAACATAATATCATTTGTTGGGGACTTTTATCCGGAGCACCTTTCAGCCCCTTGACAGCAAACATTTCTGTGCTGGCCTCGGTGGGAGTCAGAGCCCTCAAACCTTTGGCAGCGTTGGTGTCATTGTCTCACCGCGCAGCTACACAGAACCTCCGCTTGTTTCTCTGTCAGCGCACTCTCTAGGCTGAATAGGAAGTGAAGAGCCAAAGAGAATCAGCCTGACAGTTCCTTTGAACTGGAGTGAATGTTTTAATTTTCAAACAGCCCACCAGGACGAGCTATTGACTGCACTGAGAAGTGAAATACGTTTGGTAGTTTACTGCACTGATGGATGTCTGCACAGAGAACTATAATGTCATCTTGTCTAATGTGTCACCTGGGCGGCTAGCAGCACAGCAAACACATGCAGACAGCAGACCTAGTGGAGTGTGGTGATGGTAAATAGTCTCAGCATCCATGTGTAGCACCGGAATCTGGAATACCCACATTCAACACGCGTAGTGGGGCGTCTGCTGCCTCCTCTGACCCATATTGCAGCGGAAAATATAGGTCAACCAAAACTAAAACATTAATAACAGACAGGCTCAAGTCAAAGTCCAAATGTATGAACTGGCCGGGGCCTCTCCAGTGAGTAAATACCCCATTGCTGCACTAACGACAGACGTCGTGTAGTGACTAATCCATACTCCACAGTGGGCTTGTAAGGGGGACATGGAGTGCAATTTACCACCAAAACACTGCAGTCCAGCCTCCTTTGGCTCCGAAAACCTTTACTTATCCCTATAATTTAGCTATTGACAAATTCAAAATACTTAACCTCTGTTACCACACTCACAGGCTAAGTCATTAACAGAGGCCTCTCAGAGGAAAATGGCTCCCATTGACACATTGTTAACACTGTCCAGCCTGCATTAAAGTGATACACTGGAGCACTTGACATTATCTCCAAGGCTAACTTCAATGTTACATGAGGGCGTGTGGGTGAATAGATGAGTGGCGCTGCTTTTTAATGCTTTTGGACGCAAGGTGAGCTGGCTTTATGTCACAGTATAACATAATGACCTGTTAACTGTGAAGGCGATTCCTTTTTCTTCTGCACATCCTGCTGCATCACTAATGTGACGGATTTAAACGTAGCACAAACTTCCCCAGTCACTTGAACACATGGACTGTCTCTGGACTGTTTTTCTTGTGACTTCAGTGGCTCAACCTGTTTTTTGTGGTGTCACTTGGGTCACTTGTAATAACACACACTCGAAAGAGGCGCAGAATTTGTCAGACACATTTGTCAGTCGGGAGCATTAACCCCCTACAAGCCTTCTCCTTCAGTCTGCCATGCATTCGCTCTCTAATACAGCACAGTTGGGAATATGTGCACATTTATATTTCAGGCGTGCAGTTGATTATCTTATCCGTGCTCTCTGAGTGTAAGTGTTACAATAGCAATGGCAGTAGTAGGTGGAAAAAGGGCAGAGGAAGCCACAGTGTTCCAGCAACAGCTGAAATACACTTCAGCTGTCTTATATGTGTGGGACTTTGGTCAGTCATGTCTTCCACTTCAAATATGATGGAAGTTCCTCTATGACCACATTTTTATTATTAAAGAGTAATTTCACACACATTTCCACCAAAAAGCAAATTTTCCCACTCACTCCTTTTCTACTTTCCAGCCATGCAGATGTGCTCATTTTGCTTTTACTTGCTCAGGTTTTGAGATCTGCCACTGAGACTGGTGCCGGCCATCCCCAATACAAACAAAAAGTTGAGTAACGCTGGCAGTAAATGTGGAAATATGTTATTTTTTGTGTGGTCATATTAAAACGGAAGGAATTCACTTCAACCACAGAATCTGCCCACTGAAATAGCTTAATATGAAGCTAAAACTTTGAACTGCAACACAGACCAATGACTGTGTGTGTGTGTGTGTGTGTGTGTCAGAAGATGTCTCGGTGGCAGATATCTCATAATCTCAAACTAATCACACCAAAAATACTGACATAGTTACAAATATATATACCAATAAGGATAAGTTGAAGTGTACTATATGTTTTGGATGAACTGGCCCTTTAAATGTATTCCTCATTGTAAAGATATTTGGTGAAGTAAAGGTAACTTCAGCACAAAGGATGCTTTACCATTAACTTATAATCAAATCATATTTTTACTGTATACTGATAATAACAGGCTGAAATAATAGTGATAAAACCAGGCAGCTAAGTGTTTATCCAAAGGCTAAATTCACAGAAAAGACTTAGTCCTGCTGTGGCCCACTGTGTGGTAAATAAAGAGGAGGAGGGCGGGAGGGGGGATGTAAGTGTAAATAAGGATAGAGTGAGTCAGAGTCACTGAGTGCGGGGTGAATTTGGTTTACTAATTAATGCAGAAACTGCCTCATCAAAGTCTGAGAGACAGAGAGACTGAGGCAACTGCATCCACGCAGCAGAGCTACCAAACATCCTCACGCAAAGCTCCTCTGCCCTCCATGTCTCTGTCTCTCTCTGTCTGTGTCACTGTTTTCCCTCCCTCCTGCTCCCTGCACTGCCTCTGGTTTTCCTGCGCTGTCTCGCTCTGTTGTGCCTCTCTCACGTTGGCCGCATACCTCCGCTCTTTCATGTTTGACACTCAACTGGGGACAGCATCGGCCCTCTTTCGGCATGCAGATGGCTTATTCTTGATCATATCTATGTGGGGGAAGACAGTAGTAAAGTTGTACTGAGCGACACTTTTATGTGAGCGAATATCCATTTTGCTACGCTCTATTTCTCTACTTCTATTTTTATATTCTTCAATACTGTGTTTCCCTTCAGTGGTGTGCAATAGTTAAGAATTTTAAGCAGCATTAAACTCTCTCTTACGTGTTTCACTCAGCCATCTCTGCACTATGGCACACCTTTTGTACCATTAAACCAGTGTTTTCTCCACAAAGATACCCAGGCCCACACTTCACTTACTTTTATATTAGTAACTAGTACCAATACACTGCAACAGTATCTTTAAATGTTCAACAGCTGATTTTTAACCACTTGGGGGTGTTGGAAACAAGTCGTGACCACAACACTGATATATTTTGTCCTTATATATATATATATATATATATATATATATATATATACTATTTCCACAAGTTCCACAAGACTTTTTTTACTTAGCTAACTTTTTCTTTCCATTGACTCCTGAGGGATACGTGTGGCTCTTTAGCTGCTAATTGCTACACTATGTTCACCAGCCATTCTCTAACTGGGTCTGTCTGGAGAGTTGGAAGTGCTAAACACAACTAGAGTTGTATTGATTTTTAATTTTTACATTTTAATGTTTTCTCTGGCAGCACTAAATGTTTCTGTAGAATCAACAGAAAAAAAAAACTCGGCCCATCATGAAACCCTGCTCTTGCACAACACGACAAATACTGTGTACCATGGACTCAACCAGACTCTTTGAAGCCACAGTCCACAGTATCTGCACGTCTCATATCCTTTCCACCACTTAACAGCCTGCTGTTTGATTAATAAATGATATATGATCGTCTCAGAACAAAAAAATACCAGTAACATGCGCTTATCTATCATGACAATACAGGCTTCCCTAACGCTCTCTGTTCAGTCGTATCGCACTGTGCGTCAGTCTCTTACTCTCTTTATCTCTAACTCTCTCCTGGTTTACACATTACCTCCTCTCCGCTCCTATCTGGCTCTCTTTGGGAGTTTTGCCCTGCCGCAGAACAGTGACCTGCAGGTCAAAGCTCAGGGCCAAAATAAAACTTTGAGAGCCACATGGATATTACCCAGGTGTCACATCACACACTGCCCTCTGAGCTGGATCACTCTCACACACACATATAGGCAAACACACAAAAACTATTTTCCAAATGTTTTTTCAGCAGATAAAACACTTTTTGTAGCTATATAACCACATGTTTTTCATTCTTCATTCATTGTGGCATTGCAGAATATTCTAACGCTGTAAAGCTCTCTCACACTTGCGCATGCTCAGGTCAGCTGTGGCATGATGTGATGTGGAGACACAGGCCCGGGTTCATGCAGGGTGATGCGTTTATTTTTCTCTCGCCGATGGAAGCTTTAGAAATGGAAAAGCTACTTATTAAACGCAACTGTTAGACTGAGCCAAATCTATAATGCGTCTGTGTTGCCCCGGCATGGTGACCTTTTAGTCCAAATGTTGATAGGCCTTAATTGTATTTAGCTGCTGTAATTCCACTAACAGTCTGACCCAGAGGCTAATCCAGGGCAGCCAGGCAGCGAACTGTGCACTCTGCCAGCTGCCATTTGCTGAAGTGGCATTTTGAAAGTCGCAGCTGAAATGTCCCATGGTACCTCTGTTTGCATGCACTTTCCTGCCCTCCCTCATTCTCGTGCCCTCATTTTGTGCCCTACCTACACAGGATGCTGTTCTGTTTTGGGTTTTAGGGATTTGTAGGTCTTTTTTGTGCCTTTTTTGCCCTAATTTGGTATCAGATTTGCAGAGAGAAATAACTGTATATAACTAAATTCCTTGGATTTTTTCCCCCTCTTAATGTCAGATGACAAGCTCAGTCAATTACATTACGGTAAGCCACGGTGCACCAATTAAAACACAGGAAACAGCTTATGGCAGACACCCAAATCTGACTTTATACTCCCATCCCCCCTTTATTCTCTGTCTCTCTGTCTCTGACCCTGCTCTCCTTTTTTCTCTGTCCTCAGGCAGCTGTTTCTCTCTAATGTCATTTCTGTCTCTCTCGCTCTCTCGCTGCCTCCTCTGTGTCAAGACGCTACATCTTTCTGTCCCTACACTTGTCTGTCTTTCTCTCTATTCCTTTAGACCTTTCCGTAATCACCCCTCTCTCCCTTTTTCTTTCCCTCTCTTCCTCTGTCTTGTCAGCCAGCTGTAGGCGAGGAAAAACAGAGAGTGATGTGTCTCCATCAGAAGCGCTCGAGTGCTCTGCCTCTCAGCCACGAGTGACCCCCACAATGAGGCTTTTGAAAAGTCAAGTGGATCGAGTAGATTCGCCACCATCTGCAGGATTAACCACTAATCAATAGGAGAGCATATTAATAGCTGTGAATTCACATATCGGAGATGTGAGAAGCAGCGGGGACCCAACAGGTCGTGGAATTTGTGGAACGACCTTGAATTTTGATGAATTTGAATTTTGATGAATTTGGTAAATTATTCAATGCATTACTGAGGTGCAAAAAAAGGCGTTCCTTCAACCTGGCAGAGAATTTTTTTTTTAGATGAGACACATTAACAAGCCAGGGCACAGTGACAGTTTTAGGTTATATACTCGTTATATACTAGATATGGACAGTCAGGGAGGCGTCTTTCAAGACTGCCCTCCCAAGGAAAACGGCAGAATCAGTCCTCTCAGCAAGCGCCCCAAGATGACAAATGTTCACATGCAAGCAACAAGGCCCTCTAGCAACTGTAGAAATTATGACTGTTGTCCACTGTGAGCAAATGAGGAAGTCATGTATGTTATTATAGAGCAGTGAAAGAGTCCTCCCAACAAAATGTCAGTTTTGGAAAGTTTCCCCCTTCGTACAGACAGTCAATATTAGTTTTTTTAAACCTTTTCTATAACCTTAACCATGTTTCTATTATGATAACCACAATGGCAAAGGTCCCCTGACCTGGACTTAACTAAGTATTTATTTGATATCAAATGTATATATCAATATAATTTTTTCCAAATCCTAACTAAATTGTGTCTGTGCCTAAACCTAACCAAACCTTAACTATTACAGAAGTCAGACCATAAAACTTGGGTTTTGGGAGACATATGACATTGGCTGTGCCAATGAGGATGTCAGATCATTAAACGCTTCTATGTGATGTTCTAACATAAATTGACGTTTAATTTTGAGGAAGATTTGAGTCTTTCACAAAACTGCATGGCTGTATGATTTAGCAGTCATTCACTCCCCACCCAAAGTGCCTCAGAGTGACCGAAAACCTGGGTAATCTTTGTGGAAATTGCAGCGCCTTGCTCTGGGACTACTTTCACCCCCGCTGCTCAGAGTGGTGTTTTATTTTCTTTGGTTTGTGAAATCCTGCGGAGACAGACACGTGTGGCTAATCTGACAGCCGTCCTGCGCAAAGCAAGACAAGAGCCGCCGGGGCGCGAGTGACGAGGAATGTCCCATTGTGCAATGTCTTCGTGACAGGCAACACCTTCTCGTGGCTCAGCCCACCGAGGCCGTGCTATTTGCCAAAGGAGACCACATTCTGTTCCGGGAACACAGGTTGACACAAGTTCACAGCGAAAACTAGTAGTTTGAGGTCAACACCTTTTGTGCGGTGGTATTTTTTTCTGCTCAGAGGACAGGCTAGAATTAAAGGCATTTTTATAACGCTCTTGAGTGACTTGACCTCTCGTTTTTCAGGCGTGCCACGGTGCACCCAATTGACACAGCTGCTGTGTGTGAGGCGACAGGTGATGCAGAGTTGAAAAGCATTTTCCAAACCCCTCCTTCTCCCTCGTCTTTCACCCCTCTCTCTCCACCTCCTGCCTCCACCTGTCTCTTTATGTAAACCAGCGCTCTCTATCTGATGCCTCATCTCTGGCTATATTCAAACATTGAACTCTGCACCTTTTCTCTCCTCTCCCCTCTCCCTGCCCTCAATCTCCCTCCCCTCAACTTATCACCTCTCACTCTCTCCCTCTCCACCTTATCTCACCATTTCACCCTTTTACCTCATTTTTCCCCTTACACATGCCCCCTCCCCTCCCTTTTTGCATTTTCATTGCCTCTCTCTCTCTCTCTCTCTCTCTCTCTCTCTCTCTCTTTCTCTGTAACAGTAGATGGAGTTATTAGTCAGACAGTGGGGATGACTGAACAGGTGTTTTCCAAATGGGCCTTTGAGCACTCGCCGCATCATCATCGCTCCACAGGAGGAGGGGGTTGGGCATTTGTGTGCGTGTGCGAGTGTGTGTGTACGAGAGCTTGGCCTCTGCGTGCCCTTTTCGCCTCAGGCTGAGCCATTTGCCAGCAGAGGGGGCAGGAGGGGCAGGGGGGAGGGGGGGGCAGGGTGTTACTATCTGTATTCATGTATGGTGTGTGCATGTGTGGATGCATATGCGAGTGCATAACATGCGTAGGTGTGAAGACGTGTTATGTCTTTACCAGCTGCTGCTTGTCATTACTCATTGATGCACAACAGCAGCACAGAATGGCCTTGGCCCAGCCACTTTCCACCGCTTGACTGAAAAGACGAGCGCTGACATATTTAAGAGTCAGAGAAATGTTCCCGTCTCCACACTTTTCGCCCCCTTTGACCCCATTCTGTAAACCCCCCACCCGGCATATTTGACACGCCCAATTTCACTCTTTCTTTTCTGTCTTCGTGTCCTCTCCCATCTGTTTCTCCTGCAGGCTTTTAGGTTGCAGTTCACTTTACATGGATGGAGGTTGTTTGGATGTAGAACAGGTTTAGGTGCATGACGTACTCTTTTAGACCTCTTAAATCTTAAAGGTGTAATAACGGGATGACAGATATTTACAGCCTGTCAATGTGCAAAGAGAGAGAAAACAGAAACACTGGAAAACTATTCATGGATTAAAAGTTCAGATTTACTCAGGCTTTATTCTCATCATCATGTGTCTTGTTTTCCATCAGCTGTGCAACGAGGACGTACATCAAACTCCCAGAGCAGCCCAGGACAGTACCTGACCAACGGCACTGACCCATACAATGGCCAGCCCTACCTGTCGGGCTTCATTTCCCTGCTGCTGCGTGCCGAGCCCTACCCTACATCTCGCTACGGTGCCCAGTGCATGCAGGGAAACAACCTGATGGGCATCGAGAACATCTGCGAGCTTGCGGCCAGGCTGCTCTTCAGTGCCGTTGAGTGGGCCAAGAACATCCCTTTCTTCCCTGATCTGCAGCTCATGGATCAGGTGAGTCGGACACTTCAACTCACCGCAACTGAAGTTTCCATTAAAATGTCCAACCAGCAACTTTTAGGGAACAGTCTGATGTTTGATAAATATGTATATCAGCTTTCTTGCTGAGAGTTCAGCTATCAGCCAGGTTAGCCTTGCTTAACATAGACGTCATGAGGGTTGATGTGCCGGACTAGGACTTAATGGTGAGGATTGGCCTCTGAATCAAGTTAATATTTTTCACTTTTCACATTTACATTGTGACTACTCTCAGTAAAAATGATTTGACACCATTATTTTGAAAATATTTGACTCTTTCACTTAAACAAAACCAGTGGAAAGTGAAGTGAAGGAAACAGAATTGAGCCTTTATTAACGTTATTGAAAAAGCCCACTTTTTAATTTAATATTTCACTTTGAAATCTTTTCTGTTATCATTCACCGTAGGCAGACGCATGCACTCATGACATTCAATATGTATAGACCTGACATGATTCCCGCACATGTCTTGGCACAGAGTAATGACCTGACCTATAAATATTCACATGCACCTTTGGCAGACATCACAAATATGTTGCACTATAGCTGCACAATATCATTAATATATAATTAATGTCATGTCAACGTGTAGATTATATCTGCCTGCTAAGTACTTTAGCATTGCACCGCTGGCTCTGTGTTCTCTATTTTCTGGGATACACGCAGTCATGTAAATGCTCAAAAGAGAAAGAGAACAAAGGTCATATTAGGCTGTATACCAATTGCCCTGTCAACCTCCTCTTGTGATCGTTGGTTCAAATATCACAATTACAGTTGTTCCCCTGGAAACATTAAATTGTTTAGCAGTTTTTTTTACCTCTGATCTCTAATTCGTACACACAATTTGAGCAATTATCTTAAAGAAGAAAAATAATGCGAATTAGAATTGAACTGCTGTGAGTTTTACTTTTTCTCCATGAGGATTTTACATTATTTTGTCAACATTTATTTTATTTTTAAATCACCATGTTTCCATACTACATATTAAAAGCATATTTCTCCTCTTCCCGTCACAACACAGTTCGTCACACCCCGTCGTAATCTTTGTGACCTTTAAAACTGACAATAAAAGCTTCATCACATTGATTCATCCTTACAATCAGTTTTTGACAGTTAAGGGGTTAGTTAGGAGCTCTGAGTGAGCTTGATGCTATTTGTGGTTGTGCCTGCTTCCTCCTTCCTTCAATTAATGAATATGTCACTTGTTCGGGTGAATTTGTGCATGAATGAAGCTCCTGTCCTGTATCTCGTTTGCATTTACTCTTTGATAATCAGACCAAATTCTGACTAACTCCAAAGGTGGTTTTCTCTTACTGGATGTTCAATGCATCTCTTGTTGCTTTATACTTTCCTATTTTAAGATAAATTGAATTGACCCAGTAAACACATTTAAATATCTGGAATCAGTTCAATCAGTTTGTTTTATATTTATGATTAAAAAACAATAATTGTCTTATTGTACAAATCTGAAATCCAGACCTGTTTCTTCCCCTAATAACCACTCTATATGACCTGTATCCTAGGTGGCGCTGTTGCGCATGTCATGGAGCGAGCTCTTTGTCCTCAATGCCGCCCAGTGCTCCATGCCGCTTCATGTGGCCCCTCTGTTGGCAGCGGCAGGCCTTCATGCTTCGCCCATGTCAGCAGAGCGCGTGGTGGCCTTCATGGACCACATCCGCGTCTTCCAAGAGCAGGTGGAGAAGCTGAAGGCCCTGCAGGTTGACACGGCTGAATATTCCTGCCTCAAGTCCATCGTGCTCTTCACGTCTGGTGAGTTTGAATAAAGCTTGTGTACCATATAAACAGACAGAGAAACTGCTTGAAACGTCAATGGTGTCTTAGTTCTGGAAAATAACATTGACACATGATTTAACTAGTGGTGAAGGATCTCAGACTGGGTAATCAAAATGTAAAAAATGGTGATTCACCCAAACATATGAAATCTATGGAATTGCTGGGTGGGTTTTGATAAAGTCTACTCAGACTCCCACTTGTATTCTATCAAACTGATCCAGGCTCTACCAAGTTGTAAAACCTTTCTCTGTCTAGCGACAATGGCTCCAATTTAATTTTTGCTGACATGAACGTCAGAGACACTTTATACACTGCATGTTAGATAAATCAAGTCAAGTTAAATATCACAACATAAAGTCAAAATAGGCTTGTAAGTCGCACAGTGGAAATGGTTCCTGACTTAGCCCAAGTTCTCCAAAACAAGCTTTGACTATAAGAGAAAAGCTCAGCACAAGGAATTCAAAGAGAAATCATTTGATGTGGCAGGAGAAGAGGTAGTTACAAAAAATATATGCAGATTTGTAACAGTTTACTGTAAATAAAGCTTAACTACAGTGTTAACTCGAAGTTGAATTTTTCAATGATAAATCAAAATAAAATAATAATAAAAAAAACACATCAGTCTAAAGTACTTATGCTGAGAGAAGAATGTTAAAGATGCACACATTTTTAATAGGAAACAGGCCTTTCACTCGATATTTTCTCTCTATACAAAGTTAGACTTAGAGGATCATGGGTAGATTCTGATGTCAAAAACACTGCCTGTCTCCTGTGAGTAACTTTACTACTGTCCAGGACTAGATGGAGAAATTAGCGGGTGCGTGAGCTGACTTCTGCTGGAAAAGGATCATTCTGTTAATTAGTTTATTGTCAAGGACACTTAATTGCAGGGTATCAAAGCACATGCAAGCAGCTTAACCTGTGTTAGAGAAATGCCCAACAGAACCAAGATAGAAACGTGATTGTAAATGCTGACCATTACTTGATGATTAAACTGTAACATAGGAAGTTTCTCGGACAAGCTTAGTGCCAAGAATTTTTTTTTTCCTCTGCCATGAATCCTATTTGAGCTCAGACACATAAGGCCGACTTCAACTGTGCTTAACCCACAACCTTTTCACCTCCGCTGAGCCTGACCGAGACGTGACCTCGAATGCTGCAGCAGATATTGTCTCATTGGCTCCATATGTAAATGTTTGCTGCTACAGTCCTTCCACTAGCCAGTCATGGTCTCTGCCCTCCATGAATTTGACTGTAATTTGATCGCTCTCTCATACCGTAAAAGGCTGCCATTGACCCTGCGAATAGCTGCTTGTGCCTCACTTGAATCACTTTTACGCTAGAGCTAACTGTAAGCGTGTATGTGAAGCTTTTACCTTTGAATTTAGCTTTCGGTGCTCCTTCACTCAGCTGTATTTTGATTTCTGCTCATTGTTCACAACATTTAGGGGAAAAGACGGAAGACTAACCAATGAATTACTTTTATATGTTATATACATTATACATAAAAGAAACATAGTTTATAAAAGACATAACTAACGCATGCTATATGAACCCACTGCTCTTTTTGTTAGGAGATAGTAAACATATATGTTTACTGCCTCGTAACAAAAGGGAAGCCAGCAGCCATGATCTGCTTCCTCCAATATCTGCTGCAGTGTTATTTAAATTAATGAATCATCTGTAATCTTATATTTTTTAAGATGATGATGATTTCTCACCTGAATTAAACCACTCTCTTGGCTCTTATCAGTGTCAGTGGGACTTAGAAAATTCTTTTATGCTACCATAGATTTGTTTTTTTTATGGCTGTTGGCATTCGAAGCTCTTGCAAAAAAAACCCAAAAAAACAGGGCACTTGAGCGCTCACTGTGTGACTCTGTGTTCTCCCCACAGAGCTGCAGACAAGATTAAATCAAAATATAATGGTTTTACATCTTGAGGAAACCCATGAGATAGGCATTGTTTTGATACTGCTTATATACAAACCCCGTTGAGGTTTATCCCAACAGTCACTGGGCTCCAGTGCCAGCCAAAATACTGTCACGTCTGGGATACTTCACCGAGAGATCATGCTTTGTGACCCAGAGGGAAACGGATGGTGAAGAAGTCAACACTAAGATGTCTCTTGCTGCGTTTTTTCTTTTTTTTTATTACATTTCCCCTCTTTTCCTCCTTGCACGGCTTGTCAGATTCACTCTATGTGTAGCTGGCATCTCCCCTCCATGTATGTGGGTGGCTGTGGATCCACCTCTCCCTTCTCTTCCTTGCTTTCATCAGCCATCTCTCCTTCATGATCCCATCTATTATTGAAAACAGTCATCCACCCCTCCTCCCTACGCTCCCCAAACCCAACCCCAAGCCCAGCCCTGGCCCCGGGACCCCTGCCCCCACCATGGGAGTTGAATTATGTATGGTGGGATCCAGTGAGACGGAGGATTCTCCACAGCCCTGGCCATGACCTACATAACCCCTGTAGCCCTGAGCGTCCCATGTGACTTCCCTGTGCGCAGGCAGATGTACCCGCATGTATGCACACAAAAACTGCACGTCTTACCAAAAGGGCCCACTTCATTTAGTGAAATGTAAAGATATGAAAGTAGAAATATGAATTTAATGGAGACAGACATACACACAAGCACACACCACATAGACCCCTTAATAAACCTGACTCCTGCAGACCGGATAGGATGAGCTAACAAGCTCTGACAAACACCAATCGTCTCTCACCTCCCTCTGAGTCCCCTCCCTCCGCTCCCCCTATGAAGCCCAGTCCCATCAAGCCACATCAGAGAACGGGCATCTCAGTGCTGCCACCCTGATCCCTCACCCCCACTGACCCGGTGTGTGCCCAAGGATCAGACAAAAGAACACGGCGCTTGGCGTGGAAGGGCGCCCACAGAGCTGTCGCTTCGGCACGCGAAGTGGTTTCAGTCACATAGACAGCTTTGCTAATCCCAAACAGGCACTGACTGCCTTGTCACGCAGGACCCAAAATGGCGGCCTGACAAAAAAGCAGTCCATCTGCCCCCCCGAGTGGAGGGAAATACAGCTGAAGTGGGAGCAATTATTCACTCAGAATGATGAGAATAGTGACCGCTGGGGGTGGGGAGGGGTTGACACACTCGATTAAAATATGACGTAAATTAAATTTTTTTGTTATGTGGAACTGAGGCCCAGCAGGGCAGGGCTTTCTCAGGGGACAGATCAAAGTGTGAGATGACAAAGGGGACCTACGATGCAAGGTGACAGGTTAAAAACTATGGGCCAGTGCTTTTAGACTAAAAGAACGTGCTTGAGAAGAAATTGCCCTCATCGAAAAATCTTCCCAATGAGGGTTCATCCGTGGGGCAGAGTGGATGTACAGTATGTGGCAGAGTACAGTAAAAAGTGTCTTTGTTTTGGGTTCACACATCTCTGACCTCCTTTGCTAAATCCCCCATGCTCTCCCCTGCACACAGAGGGTGTGAAAAGTATCGCGCACAGTGTTACACACTCTCTCGGCTGTGCAAGACTCTTTTGCCGAGGCGGGGGCTGGCAGGAGGAGAGGTGTGAGGAGGTGGGAGGAAGAACATGACCTCCAGCTGCGGGGAAAGGGAACGCGGTAGTGTGCTGTGAACACAGACCACGGGGGTGTAGTAGATATGTATCTCTGCAGTGACAACCTCAATTTCCTCAAGTCTGAGCAAGATTTCTCTGGCTTGAGGAATTTGGAAGGAAAAAAAAAACCGCTCAGATCTTTATTACATTTTATTACTCCTCTGTGTCATCTTTCCTGTTTATCTCTTTCAATCAACCCGATGAGATTTGAAGTACATGTAGAGTATCAGGTCAAGACTTCACATTAAACCCCCCACTTTGAGTCTGAAAATTGTCTAATATTGGAAAAATTCTTGCAAAATCTAAGCCTCAGGTATCAGACTGCACAATATCAATAATAAGGATTCTGATATATCTATTAATAAGCATAAATATTTTCCTGATTTCTTCTAGATGCTATGGGGTTGTCAGATGTTGCCCACGTGGAGAGCATCCAGGAGAAGTCCCAGTGCGCCCTGGAGGAGTATGTAAGGAACCAGTACCCCAGCCAGCCAAACCGCTTTGGACGTCTCCTCCTCCGCCTGCCCTCCCTGCGCATCGTCTCCTCTCCGGTCATCGAGCAGCTGTTTTTCGTTCGCCTGGTGGGCAAGACACCCATCGAGACGCTGCTTCGCGACATGCTGCTCTCGGGCTCCAGCTACAACTGGCCCTACATGCCCACCGTGCAGCGCGAGCGGCCCCTCTCCCTCCACTACAACGAGAACGGGCCCTGAGATGGCGACACAGACGAAGGGAAAAGCAGCGGGAGAGATTCGATCCAGGCTGAACGTCGATCTGACCACTCGTCCATCCATCCATCCACCCTTCCCTCCCTTCATTCTCTGCGTTCAAGTCCTCAGCTTTCCCAGAGGAAGCGTCTTCCTCACCATTCCGCTCAAATACCCAGACTGATGATATCATCTGTTGCCGTCCCGGTTACACAAACCAGCCAATCATTCACCAGGGCCGTTTCAGAGACTTGGTGACCTGTTGCAGTCCCTCAGCTGATGGCACAGTCTACGTTTGAGATGTGGCATGAGATGGACAGGTTGGTAGAACGGGTTATTGTGCAGTTCACCAGCTGGTCTGTTGGACTCAGATGTCAGTCTCAAACCCCATAACACAGGGGCTGCAGAAGACACAACTTGCTTCATTGTTGGTGCTATGCCTACATTTACAGAGACTGTGTACAAGCATCCCAGTATGGTGAATACTGAGCAAGGGCTTTGCCAGTGGGACTCTACAACCAGGAGCACAAGGCCCGTTGTATATTTACCAATTTCTGAAAAGAAAGCCAGAAGCCATTAAAAAAAGACAAATGCCAAAATGTCTTGGACCTTTGCAGAGGACATGTTTTAATGTGTGTGTTTGTATTAGCACTGTTTATATGGAGAGAAAAGTCATGATTGTGTCCATATGTACAGTATATCATTGATTCATAGGCATCTATAGCATATTAGGGTTCAATGGGAAAAGCTCAGGTTCAATTGGTGGGTAGACAGACAGACATGCCAATATCAGAACAAGAACAAAAAGACAAACCCAGCTAAATTTACACTTATCAGCAGCCTGTGCCAAAGCTGACAAATGCATATTATCTGGATATTTTTGTGGTAGTGTTGGTGATGAAGATTTAATGTTTGGCTTGTCTATAATTTGACTATATACTTGTTTTGGGGTCTCAGGGGGAGAGAAAGAGTTTGTAAAAAAAAAAAAAAGAACAAATAAAAGCTTAGGCACTTGCATTGTAAACTAGTCAGAACCTACACTTATTCACTCCTGTAAAATCACAGCACTGGTAGATTCTTGCTACCCTTACGTCATTTGATCGACCTACCTTTTTACTTACTCAAAAGGCCCATTACGACTCCTTACATGTTGTTATCACAGGAGTGACACAACTCATCCTTGTTAATGTTTTATAGTCATGATTGTCAATATTGGAGCTTTTGGAGAGGGAGGGGTGGGGGGTAATTTTACAAAAACTAGCTGTACTTGCCTTAGAACAAAGATTTTGTCACTGAGCATTTATCTTATGACTGTGCCATAATCTCTCGTTACCTGTTATAACAGGTATTATGTCCTGTCAGGAGTGGAAATGAACTCACACGATGTAAGAGAAATTAATGTGCATGTAAAGTCATAGAAAAGCAATGCGAAATACAGAGATTTTTTAATGCGTTAATAGACATTGTCAGAAAGAACTTGTGAGAACAAACATTTATGCTTTAACGTCATCAGCACTTTAATTCTACAGACCTCATGCAAGTTCTTTTCCACTTCCTGATCATATTGTCATGTAGGGAAAACCCCCTCGACTCATGTCATTGATCTTATCGTACCGATACCGTAGAGAAAAGTCTCACTAACCTCTGAAAACCTCAGTCTATGTTACAATATTATCCCAGTTGGACTTATGACTGTGACTTAGTTTAGGACTATTTTAAGTTGTTTTTTTTTTTCCCTCGGTGGAAGCAAGTATTGGTATTGAACAAGCTATCTGGGATCTTAGAAAGCTGTCTGTTGGTAAATGAATTCACAGAGCGTTTCTATGAGTTTGTTTTTATCCCCTCTACTTTTGTTTGAAAATATGGATTATCCATTGATTGAAATAAAATTCTGTTGTTCACAGAAAGTTTTCTGCTGTCTTTTACTGTCATATAATTCTCAATTCTCCAAACAACACATGAAATACTGCAGTTTTGTTATTGCCTTTCCTGTGCTGCGTAACTATCTGGCGCAATCCCACACTTTCCAGAATGCAATCTGATAGCGTGTCAGTGTGCAGTTGTGCAGTGGGAGGAGCCGCTGGTTCCAAAAGTGCTTTTCCATGTTGTGGATTCCCATTACAGATATTCCTTTAGACATCATCTTCAATGTGACACAACAAAGAAATGTGAGCCTCCTGATCCTCCTCATATGCAAAATGAGCCTATACATTTATGTTAAAGATACTGGTTTTAACTCAACACTTCAGCTTTGGTTCTTGGAGATTTTTTTCCATGTACAGCATGAACAGAAGGAGATGAGGGGTCTGGAAAAAACACAGGTTGCCCCCCTCAACATTACAGTAAACATAACTGTATAATTTAAGACGGAAAATAATATTGAAAGTACTTCAGGTAATTATAAATGCAAAAGAGTGCATTTTTTAGGTTTCAAAAGATTGCATCTTCACTCATATGCCTCGCAGTGGTTTCGTCCACATGTTAAGTCCTTGAACACAAAAGTACAACAATGAATTGATCTACCTATCAGTTATACAGTATAGCGTCCAGTATTTCCACTTTGTAACACTGTACGTGTTACAGTGAGCACATTCTGATCATTTTTGAGGAAAGGAAATGCCCCAAACATTGGAGTAGAGAGTAACATGCCCAGTCAACTAATGATAAAATGGTTTATTGATATGCCACTCAATTATTTTTTAAAAATATTAAATTTTAAACATTGCAACCACTTGTAACTTAAAGAAATCAAAACAGTACCAGTAGGGTTGATGGTGGATTGAGCTCACAAACATTTCACAGGAAACACAACAGAAGTAATGGGACCTCCTTCCATATACATGTAATATGTCATTAATTGTTACATTAGTGAATTTGGCTGCTCATTTGATGTCCCCATCAGGAATTGGTCTCAGGAACATTTAAGTGAAATATCCAACCTTGGTGGACTGGTCTAATCACAAAAATACCCATGAGCCTTGCCTGCCCATTGCTGTGATCTGATAAGATCTGATGCATAAAGTGGAGCTGCAGTGGACTCAGGTTGTTGTAATTTGTGAACAAAACGCTAATTATCACAAAATTTACCTGGAAGCAATATTTCTTGCTGAGATGCACCTTCGGGGTTATGTTCTCCCCCTGACAGTGTTGTGTACACAGGTTTCTACCTTTGGCTTTTAATCAAAGAACCAAATATTTTCTAATGCACGTGTTCATCTGTTTCTTTTTGACGATTGAACCAGGAGTATTTCATAGGGTAGTTTTCAGATGGGAAAATGAATCAGACTTTTATCCCACTCATAGCCTATTAGACCCTCACCGCATCATAAACTCTACAAGTTGGACTCAAGTTGAAATAACCCTGAAGACACCATCAGGGTTATTTCTCAGACATTAGAGAGGTCCCTCCAGAGTCACCAGTCATAGAACTGGCCGAAGAGTACTCCTGCAGTGCTCTTTAATTTACTTGGGTATTCTCACTGAATAGATTAAGACAGTGTTGAACCCCAATGCAGTTAATATGCAGTGTATGTCAAAGGCTGCTAATATCCACCATGTGTAATCTCAGCACACAGCATAACAGAGCAGGTTGTATCTTAAATAGAGAAAATGATTAGCATAATGGTACAATTCATGAAGCATTGATCTGTATGTTCTCTGCTGGTCAAAAGGTGTATAGTTTAGGGGACATGGATACCTGTAAAATCAAAAGTAGATAGTAGCAGTGGCAAATAGCTGTGTCAGGAGAGCATGCTTGCCTTGAAAGCAATGGAGGCTGAAGTAACATCTACCACACGCTGTGTGATCTGAAACCTGTGATGCAATCTTTGAATTATATTATTGCCCATTCATCCATAGCAGAAGACTATTTCATCTACTCACACCAATAAAACACTTCTTCCTCAGATCATTGAGGATAAGTAATGTTACTGCTCGCTTGCAGATATTTCTTTTTCCAAAGAGCACTTTGATTCAATGAGGGAAAGAGGCACATGTGTCAATCAATATTGTTGATCAATCAAAGATTTAAAACTGAGTGGGGGTTTCCCTGCGCTCACACTGGGATGGAGCCCAAATGTTGATACAGGCCTGCTTGGTGCATGACAGAGAGTAAACAAACACCATGACCCAGTGTGTGTGTGTGTGTGTGTGTGTGTGTGTGGGAGACTGAGAGTGGGAGAGAAAGAACACACATGGTCTTTGACCTTTGGGTTCAAGGTGTGTCACGAGGTGTGTGTGGGTTGTGTGTTCAATTTTGGGTAAACATAGCTGCTGGTGGCTTTCAGTGTTAGACAGAGACCAGGGGAGAGATGGCAAAAGAAAGACAGGAGCATGGACGAGTACAGGTTTGTGCATTAAGACTCTCAAACATGATTTCAAGTTGCCTCCCTCCCACCACTCACACATAGACACACACACATGCACACACACGCAGAAACACTCCCCCCACATGGTAACCTTGTGCCCCTTACACCCAACCTCCCCTCCTCCAACTACCTCCCCCAATCCCTCAATCCCCACCCTCTATCCTAAGCGCCCACCATCACCCTGCCTCCCGCCCCAACCTGTGTGTGTGTGTGTGTGTGTGTGTGTGTGTGTGTGTGTGTGTGTGTGTGTGAGGAGTAGCCGATTGACTTATGCCTTCATTTCAGAGCTGTCACTCCTGGCCAAACACCATGACCCCTCAACCTCCATTTTGGAGGCGCACATTTTTTTTTCTTTCCTTCACCATATGAATATAAAAAACACATGTGGCCCAAAGGTGTGTGTGTGTGTAGGTGTATGTGTGTGTGTGTGTGTGTGTGTGCATGTTTATGTGTACAGGTAAATCAAACTGACATAGCTCCTTTGAATGGCAGGAGCTGAATTACTTTTGCACTTCAATTTTGCACACCTGCCATTTATGGCAAACACTGGGCTCAGCATAAACCATAAAAACAAAATACGGTGCTTCAAGATACAAATCAGAACCTGTACATATCATAGCTGGTACAGCAATCACAGGTTATTTCTTTGTGGGTAAATTACTTTGCACATTACAATTATGTGGCTCTTATCGTAGGTCTACATTGTACCTACAGTATGTTGTAATTTAATGCATTTAGTTCAGGTTTTATTACTCGATTGGATACTAAAAAACAGATGACAAAAAAAATCATAAAATCAGTTATGTAGAGGGTCTCTGGTTTAATCAGCAGTTCAGTCAGGGTTTCTCTCCATGTTTCTCTAAACTTTCTGTTTGTGTTCTCAGCTGTTAACGACAAGATGACTTTGTCCACAGTAAAATATGGTTACCTCTTACACCAGAAAACACCCAATTTCTTACTTGTATGGTGACAGAAAATCCAGATGAAAGGCAGTTTAAATGAATTTGTACTTTAAAACAATCTGTTTTTTTTTTAAATGAAAATAAGTAAAACCCAAAAGAATATGAGTTTTATGCACTTTCAGTTTTCAACAAAATGTCCCAATCCCAACTTGTTTGACATAAAATAAGATAAAAGAAAATTATATATCAAAGACAATACACAATGTGTATGCTACCGACCATTTTTTCACCATTTCGAACTGGATGACTCATTTTGACACCTGTATTTTACCCCAGGACAGAGGAGTTCTTCACCAGTGCAAGTGAGAGTCAATTAGGTTTCTGTTTAAGTGTTATGATGCACACATTTACACATGCAGGACAGAAACAATGCATCCATCTGAACCGTCTGTAGGTAGGCGACCATACCAATCAGGTCCCAGCCAGAGGTCGAGATGACAAACACAATAAGGCGGCAGATTCATCACCCCATGCACTGTGACAGTAATTGTCCTGGGTCCATGTCACAGTCCCTCTGTTAAAAATACAAGGGATGCTCCTTTGACAGAGATGACATCGGCGCCAGTCACATGCATTTAAGCCAGACACCTCCTCTATTTGTTATGACACACTTTCAATTTAGCAAAAGGGCCCCACCGAAGATGAATAGTGCCCTACGTGGGAGGAGGAAGGCCTGTGAAAGCGGGTCGCTGTGTGTGTGTGTAATTTAGACTTGGGCAGACGAGGCGACGTGTGGAGGGATTTTGTTTAATAAAAAGACATGTTTTGTCTTGTTGCTAAATGTGAATGTTAGCAGTGCAAGGGCAAGCTAGACGTCCATCTCTGGGGGATACGGCAGCCCAGATCGATAAGTGGGATGTCAGATTGAATTGAGGTCACTCTTTGTCTCCCCAAAGAGGTCCCACTTACTGGCTCACCATCAAAATATAGCGGGGTATTAAGTGAAAGGGACGGTGTGGAGGGGGAGGAGGCTGGACAGCTGTATTGGTGACCCTTGTCTTGTCGGAGCAACGTGGCTTTCTGTTCTGCAACACGTTCATTCTCAGTCGTCCTGAGAGGAGGCGTACGCCTGACACCGACAGAGTCTTTTCTTTGGAGGATCAATAACCCGATGAGATGTGATGAGACTGTTGTTGCTTAATTCTATCTAAATGTTAAACAGACTGACTATGGAGTCTTACTGTACAGCCAGAAAAAAAAAACAATGCACATCTGCCTCTGCACGAGTGGAATAACAGCAGTTTGGGGCTTTAATGTTTATGAAATGGATCAATCATTTGCTAGACAAAAGCTGTATTTATCAAACTTCTGATATTTAAAAAAAACAAGATTAAAATGCCAAAAGTCCCACTTTTTCCTCTGTTTTTCATTGTATAGTATTGTTTTTGGGAATATTGGTGAGGGCAAGTAAACAATTTAAATACAACCCCTCATCATTTCATTGTTTTGACATCTTAAATAATATCACTCTCACTGTTATTATTACATCCACAGCAGGCAGCTGTTATAAGCTCAGATAAACCCACTGTACAATACCTGCTCAGCGCTAAATGACAGACAGATAAAGTTAGTGACTGGCTGGTGGAGCATGTAAAGATCCAGATACAGGAGAAAATACTAACTGTGTAAATGCAAACATGTTCACCATATCTAATTTATGAAGTGGTTATACAGTATGTCAGTGTTGTGTTTTTCCACTGTTCCCAATTAGACATAAAAAAGCTATTAATAGTGATTTTATTAACAATGATGGTAATCCTTATCAGCAGAACTCCCACAGCCCATCAAGCAAAAGAACATCAAGCCTGAGTCATGTTCAGTGGCTTCATTTTTTTCATTTGCTGCTATATCACTGCTCAAAATCCCTCTTTAACTTTCTATGGCTTCTATAACCCACAGTGCTTTATGTAGCATGACAAATGCAGCTGAAAATCTCAACTACCAGTGTAGGTTTTGCACATGGTTTATGAGAACAAGACAAAGCCAAAGTTCATTTTGAGTTTCATTAATTTCCTCGTGTTTCTTTTTTTTTCTCAGTATGATTTATTTCTGAATGCATGACAAAAGAGCCAGGCCTGAAACTCTTTACAGAGCACGCCCTCTTGACACTTGATATATAGAGCAATGCATCTCCAAAGCTAATATAATAATGAATTGGATCTGTGTCTACGTGTGTGGCCCAACATTGGACTGTTTGCAGAGATGTCCCAAAAGCAATACCCCCGTCTCCAGAATCAACAGACCCCCATTTAGCATTCCCAGATCCCCTGAAATGAAACGTTCATTTTTCCATAACTATCATCTCCAGCAAAGCATTGCGGGGGAATTGGATCTGTCCCTGCACAACCCCTCTCCACTCAGATCTCATCAAGCGTGGTTTGGAGTCACCCCTCTCCCACGGAAATTGCTCTGAACTGCAGGAAAATGTACATCATTGAGGTGCAGACCAAAAAAGGCATTGGCCTCCTTCGCATACAGACCACCACCCCCACTAACGTTCCTCTTATAAATCCTTAAAGAGGGCCCTGACTCCAATGTATGGCAACACCATCAATATTGATGTGGGAGAAAGTTCTTCCAAAGCCGCCTCAGTCACAGAGCATTAATATTGATAGTGTTGTGCACCGGCCTGGACGCTCGGTGTGAATCTAAAATGGTAATGGCATCTGGACTGGGGGTTAGAGGCCAATATCATTGCTGAATATGGACATGGCTGTTTAGCTGCAAGCAGGACAGGGGGCCATGCCAATCATCGTGTCCTCTTCGTCAACCTGACCAACCTAAGAAGGGCATGTCTTGACTCGCTGGGGAACTTTGGGTCTGACTTCATTTGATTTTTTTTTTTCCTCTAATGAACTTTTCCCAGGACAAGATTAAAGATGCTTTTCAAGGGATTAAGATGTACCATCATGAATAATTCCGGGATGGCAATGTAGGTCTGCCAGGCCACTGTTTGTGTTGAGACTGAAATATCTCAACTACTGTTGGACAGATTAACATGACATGGTACTCAAACATGTTTAATCTGGGGTTCAGCACACATAGAACATAAAATAGTAATTTTCTGTATTTGTTTGTTATGTATCTAAAAGTTACACCATAACCTTCTTCTAATTCCTTAGGTCTTTGCACTTGATGCTCTTTGTATTATGGGAAGTGTAGGATCCAATGTTTTGCGAGCTTGATCCACACCAAGGACCAAAAATCTGGATATTTAATCTTCTGTTTTTACCATTCTTGTGCTTAATCTGTCTCTTGCGATTTCCCCACCTTATGGAAGCGCAGCACTAAATTCCTGGAGTGCCCCTTTAAGAACATATGATGCCAAATGACCTGATTTAATCACTCTTTGCATTATTTTATCACCCTCAAATAATTGACTAAACAACTGTGACACACGTGGTTCATTTGCATGTGACTTTGACACATTAACTCGAGGCAGACAGTGCAAAATGTATGTAGCTTGCATTTTGTTAAGAGTTACCGTCAGCCCTAATGATATCATGGCCCTTTCGTTGTGGTGCCCTCTGCTTGTGCAAACATATTACGCTGAGGCTGTTTTCTGGGTCAGTAAGTTAAATATTTCAGATGGTTTATTTTTAGAGTTGTCTGTTTCCACTTTGTGAACGCTCTGCATGCTGTGTGTGTATATGTGTGTGTGCGTGTGTGTGTCTTAATGCATCTCTTGAGCTATCTGCGATAACTTCAGGCTGCATTTGACCCACTAAGTCATCTTCACATGGCCCCTGGGGTTTATCAATGAGTGTTGTGTGCAGAAGGGGGCCATCATAATTGGTTGCCAACTGACTGTTATACTGCCACACATGTACATGTATTGGCTGTTCTGACATTAATAAAATGCTTCTTATTCTTGACTGTAAAGTTGGTATCTACCCACACCAGCGACCAGTTTGTGCTGCTTTCCAAAAAGCTCAGTTTGAGCTGCTTTTGTTTATAAATCAGTAAGCCATTAAAATTCTTAAAACACAATACAGTGTAATTGAGGAGCTGTTCGTGTATCCGGGGGAATATTAATCTCCGATCTTTTATAACTCTTTATTAGCTTGTTTACATCTGATCAATTCAACGTGATATAATCGCCCCTGCATCAGAAACATCCCTTGTGCTTAAAGCGATGGGAAAACTAAATCACATTAGATCACTTGTACATTGAACTGTCAGGGTGCAAAGAGGGCACTGTAATTGCTGCGGAGATGAGTGGTCATTGAACTGTGAAAAGCAGACAAGTTTTCCACGGATTATGAGGAACAGAATGATTGGAAACTGCCCAGGGGCAAAGGTCCCATGATAGTTTCTGACCTTACCACATATGTGGAATCAATGCAGGGCTCTGTTGTTGACCTTAGCCGTTCTCTGCAACACATACCACTGCTCTGTTTCCTAAAGACAGCTCTCCCACAATACCTTGGCTCATCCCTCTCTTTTCTCTCACCCCCATTTTACCTCTCTCCATTTCCAACTTTCATGATGTTGCTCATTGGAAACTTTGTGAGTGTCTGAGGAAAGCTCCATGGCAAATGAGGCAGAGATGCACAGATCAATATCTCACAGTCATGAACTTAATCTGTGTATACACTGTTGTATTGTCGTATTTGAGACCAGTATTTTGGTTTTTGTGGCTTTACCTTTTAGTGAATGGGTCGTTACAACTGCTGAGAGTGAAAGGTATTTGAGATTTTTTTCTAATTTCTTTTGCTTCATTTTTGTTAAAAGTATTTTAACAACGAAAAGAGCAAGATTCAAAATACCACCTATGTTTACCTTTCTTTCTGAGAAACAGCCTTTTGAGGAAGTATGAATACACATACACAAAACATTTGTGTTATAACTGAAATATCTAATAAATCTAAATCGATTCTAATGCCTCGATCTATGCCACGACACATGAAATAAGCTTATGGAGACACAGAGGATGAAAATATCTCCTTTTAGATACTCCGTTTCTAAAGAAGTCCTCTTGGCACTCCATGTGTAAACAGGCTCGCAGCCAGTCCAGGCGATTCCACAGGGCTCCATTGTGCCTCCGCCAAGCTCTGACAAGGCCCCGTCCAACTTCTCACCTGCAGCATTGTCCGCCGGGGGAGCTCAGTGCAGAGTAATTGGGAGCCGAGATTCCAGGACAAGTTTCTTTTTGTCCATTTTGTGGGAATCGCTGACCCGGACGTGTGAGGTCACAGCTGTGGTAATTGGTGCTGGGCGATGCAGCTGTGTATGTGTACAGTACAATCTGTGAACGATTTCTCTGAATTACACAGGTCGTGTATGGAGTATGAGCGATGCGTGCACTCTTGTTGCAGGCTAGTGTTTTTCTGTCGCTGAGCCACAAAGGCACAAGCTCTACAAACTGAACGTCTCAGTTGGACATATCAGATTTTATATGGACTATAAGAAATACTTCTCTCAGGTAAGGAGAAGATCAAAACTCAGCTTGGCTTTTTTCCAGACTGCCTCCTCTCCACCTGCCCTTCACAAGAGAGATTCACTCTGCATGAAGTCACACTTGCGGCAGTGAAGGGCAGACCAGATTAAGGTTAAGGGTATAAATAAACAGATAAACTGTTGGACCCTCTCACTGCTCTTCCCCATGAGCTGGAAACAGAAGATGTCCTTGTGGATTCTGATCGCTTGGTTGTTACGTGCGGATCCACTGCAAATGTGTAACACCCCCCAAAACAATGAGCAAGTGCAGGTGACGGGCGGTGCTTTTTTTCAGTGAAATGATTTTTTTTTTTTTTTTTATGGATATAGCAATCTACTTTTGCAGGAAGATGATGTCCCAGCTCTTGATCCAGCCTACTAAGCGAATCTTTTGCTCTGAGTGGTCTGGTGTTTTGGGGAAACAGCTGTCAGTGGACACGACACCGGGCTTAATTAACTTGCCAGCCAAATGAGAAACTGGGCTGTGATTCAGAGGTTTTACAAAGTAATGGATCTCCTTTTGTAATTTTAACTTTGCTACAAGCTATTTTCTTTATAGACCCGTTATTAAAAGTCAGTGTCAGGAGACTATATGCACTTGTGTATTTTCCATTCTCTGACATGCAAGTTTCCATTGTTGGGTAGTGGGGGATGATAAGTCAGCACTTGTTTTTACTGAATTTTATTATAACAAACTCTAAATGCAAACACAAAAAAGCAAAGTGAACAGAACAGGAGGTTGCATTAAACAATGGTTCTGTTTGCTTGTTCTTTCAAAGGGGCTTCCATGACAACACACAGACTCAATTAAAGCAGTCTCTGAGTTTCGTGTAAACAAATAAAAGTTAGATTTACATCCAATGTTTCTCACCAGAACACATGATGTGCAACCTTGAGGTCTGACAAACAAGTTGAATGCATTACTCTCTTCATAAAATATTTGCTGTTGAGTCAAGTTGGTGTTTTAAAATATTTTACATTGTGCATTATTTATATCCATGTTTGCTTGCTTACTGTCTCTTTCTTCACATCTTTCAGAGGAATAGTGGAGAACCATCGTCAGGACATGAAGGACATTTTGTTGGTGTGTGTGCATGTACGGACACAACACACTCAACAAAACAGGGACCCACTCAGAGACACACTCCTCCACAGCACTACTTAAAATCCAGCACTTGCACAAACAAGTACAGACACCGTAAACAGTGCAACACAATTATTTATGGTAATATCCTCTTGTGAATATGACTCATTCCCCATTGACAGAGACAAAAAACAGCCATATATATATATATATATATATATATATATATATATATATATATATATATATATATATATATATATATATATATATATATGCATCTATAAAATATGAAATATTATATAAAAATAATTATATAAAATAATTAATATTTGATTTGAAGAATTTAGTTTTTTCATGTGGTTAAAAATGTAAACTGACAATGGAAACTTCTTGGACCTAAAAACATGACCTCCATTTGACCCTTGAGGTGAAACCTCATCCTAGGTCATGATGGGTGGCGCTGACACCGGCCAACTGACCAACTGGCCACCTGTCCACACTCGGCCTGCGACTTCGCTTTCTGGTCTCTGTGGCAGTAATCTCAACTGTCGCGGCCCCGGGACACCACCACCTGTCATGACCTCAGGGAGCACTGTTTTTCTCTAATTCTGCTTTTCTCGTGAATGACACAGTCATGTTGGAGTGAGGCATCAGTCTGGGAGGATTTAGCTGGTTAAAGCCAGTTTTGCTCTAGCACTCTGGTGGTTCAGCATGATCTGTGGGAAGTCCTTCATTGAGAGATAGAGACATGATTTCCCAGACATAGACTAATCCTCTTTACACTGCAGGACCCGGGTTTAACAGGGAATATTGACAAGGGTTTAACCCGTACCTGGGCCAGTTTACTTGGAGGTGACAAAGTTCAGTCTGGGGTCATTTCCACTGATGAAAAAATCCAGCTGTGTTAAAAAGTAAATAGTTAAAGAAAACATCATCTATAAAAACAAATCCTCAAAGGCTCAAGTCCAAAACTTCCTGGAAATAAAGTGGCATGTACTATATTTTTAAGAATCTGCAGCGTGGGTCATGAGATTACAGTCTACTTTGGCGTGCTTTTGTGTGTTTTTTGTTGTTGAGGGAGGCTGTTTCGGGAAAGCTGAGTCATTGAAAAGACAAACCAAGAATAATATAAAAGGCTGAAAGAGAACCGGGTCGCAGAGAGCAAAGACCCTGAACTATGTACTCCAGTGGAAAAGATGAGTCAGTCACATAATCAATCACTGTTACATCACATGTAGTCAACTTACAGTTATCAGCCATAACAAGTGTTTCTGCTTCAAAGGATGAAAGGTCAAAGACAAATCACCACTGCAGTTTGTTCATGAGAGCGAAATGTTTGGTCATTAGTTTCCAGTCAGTGATCATGAACTAGACCTTGTTGTTAAAATGGCACAGATTGGAGCATTAAACTGTAAATCTAATCAGTATGTGGGACAGTGCAAGCTGGGGGTCAGGATCCCGACAAAAGGTCTGAGGGGATGTTAGATAATTCACAGTAAAAGGACCAGGGAAGAAAAATGTCTGCTAGACAAAAATATGATGATATTCTTTACTTTGTGACCAGAGACATTTATCTCTTCAGACTTCTAAAAATAGATTACAGAATAAAATGGCACTGTTATATGGTCAGTGGTCAGTAAGTCGACATTGCTTCACTTCACAAAAAGGCTGGGAACAACTGATAGGACACTGTTACATTCATGGACATGATGTGACACGCATGACTGGAATAAAGAAAGAAAATGTCAGACAGTGCAACAGTCAACTGTAAGTTTTAATATATATAATAATATGATAATAACATAATACATAACAAACCTAATTAAACTTCAGAATGTGTATGTCCTTGTAAAAATTTATAAATCCTGGATTGATGACACGCGTGTGTGTGTTTTACTTTAATTTTTTGTACACAAACTTTAAAATCATATATGCTTCATAGCATTGGTATATATCATGGAACTGGGACATGGCGTCAGTCTATGAACGGCACAGGGTCTCCCAGTCATACCTCCAGGGACAACTCTGTGACCTTTTCACATACAATGTGCGTGGTGGCACAAGTAACACAACTTGTTCTGGCAGAACTCTGTGAAGCCCTCAAGGCCGGACACCAGCATGTGGTCCATGTGTAACACACACACACACAAACACTTCCACACAAAGGCAGTGTCCCTGTGATCTTTGGCTTTAGACAGGCCTTATAGGAGAACAGTGGTAATGCAGAGTGATGAGACAGGGATCAATTGGAAATCCTCTTTTCACCCCACACGGCTGTCTTAATAATATGTTCATTTGGAGCGATGGATTTAACATTGCCGGGCTCTGGACAAACAAAAGGGTGTGATACAGATTACAGAGACTAACCTCTGAATAACCTGACAACAGTAAACAGGGTTTCTAAGTTACACGTTTTTGTCTGAACATCTGTCATTTTTATTCATTATTCAGAGGGACAAAGCTCCTGACGTCGTTCTGTCCATTTCTGCCCTGTTGTTCTGTTTCCTATTTCCTTTGGTGAATTTGAGGTAACTTATTAGCTCACTGTAATCATACAGTATCTGCAAATCTGGTCATTTATTTTAGTCCATTTGTATTTTGTTTTATTTCATCTGACATAAGGTGTATTTACATTTATGTAAATCTCTTCTCTTTTTATTTTGCTTTTAGATGGTTTAGAGGAATGATTTCACTGTACAGATATGCAGATAAACTTGTTTAAACTAAATACGTCTCTGACACATCCATTTTTATAAGAAAACCCAGCAGAAAGCAATCTTTATTTCCTGACAGATCATTGTGGTCCCTTAAAGGAATATTTTTTTGTTAATAAATGCAGCAAGTTAAAGAAGAACCTTGAGGGAATAATGCATCAGTGTAAGCTAAACACTGTCTCTAGTCAGTGAACTCACACATTGTTTCTTTGAGCTTGGACAGGTCAATCTTTAATCAGCTGATGAATTTAGTCAGATAAGACCTGATGTATATTATGTATAATGTGTTTATGATGAGTGTTGAATCTTTATTTAAAAAATGTAATAATTTCAAAATAGTTTTAATACATGAGTAGTCTGTGGCTTTTAGAAGCAATATTGTCACACAACACTGATGATGCTGATAATGATATAGAGTCACAGTTTCAAGAATAATAAGAGCAATATATAATAAGAGCAAAATAAAGAGCAGTGTTTGAATAGAAAAAAATGTTGATGTGTAAAATCAACACAATATTTGTATCTTTGGAATTTGCAGCAGAGTCACTGTAAAGCTCCTACATACTCTGTGCCGGCCAGTGTGAGCTGTCTCTCTCGCTCCACGGAGCAGAAAAAAACAGTGAAGGCAAAGATCAGACTCGCAGCAACGGGCAGGCCGCTAACCTCAGCAATCCGTACGTTACCCTGTGATTCCAATTACTTGTGATTCTGAAATCACAGATGGGATTAAACGGTCCCCAGCTGGTTAAACGCCTGTGTGGCCTTTGTTGAAGAGATGTTGTGAACTATTTTCAATGCACGCTCACACAGAATGAAAGCGACTCCAACAAACTGCTAGCCTTGCTCTCTAACGACCACTTATCTGGACTGAACTGCTGTCTGTTCCAAGGGTTAAACTTTTTCATCTGCTTTTTATCCGATTAAAATGAAATTGAATTCATTCACTTCATTCATATCACTGCCCTGCTTTGCACTGTAACTACACTGTAATTATTCTCCTTTTTATTTGACTTAAAATTAAAATCTTGTTTATATATCTTTTTTCATCAACCTGCAATCTATAGCCGTATCTGTATCTTCTTGATCTTGTTGTAATACCTTTTTATGTTTTATACAGCGTCCTTTGAATTTCCCTATTGTCGTAAGATGCAACACAAATAAACTTGCCTCTGCACTTTGAGGTTTAACTCAACCAAGGACATTATTTCTGCCTCCAAGGAAGCTCTGGCTCTGAGAAATGTTTGTATAAGTAAGATGCCAATCTGCCCCTCAACAACTACTGCTGAGATGCCCTTGACCCCCAGCTGCTTGGCTGGAGCTGCTCAGCAGCCCGCATTCGTGGGCTGCGGTTGTACTGAGCAGCTCCCACGAGTGAATGTGTGTAAGAGTACAACTGTGAGGTATGGTGGTGCTGAAAATGAGCATGCATACTCGGAAAGCTGCTCTTGGGATAGAGGTTAAAATATTCTTTAACGCTGACAACTGACTTACCATTTTCTTTTAGCGTCCATTTGTAGAAATACAGACTTCCACTCCAGGCACTTTCCTTCCTCACATTGTACCTGTGGGATATGAATAAGTCATTAAAGGAAAGTCTTTATTTCACCAACCAGCCAAGTCCCAGCTCAAAGGGGAAGGTGAAGTTTTGTCCCGAGAGGAGCCCTTTAATGTGTTTCTGTGAAATGTTTCTTCTGCTTGGTGTGAAGTTTGTCAAACAAAAGGAGGGGCGAACACACTCCATGAGATACAGGAATTAAATTTAATTCATTTTATGGGAATATCTTTTTTTGTTTAAAATATAGATGTTAATAGTATTAACATTTAACATTTAGTGTATTTCTAAAGTACTGTAAATACCAGGTCAGTATGGTTCTTAAGGCAAAAACATAAGACTTCTATCACAGTATTACCAAGGACCTTTAATATTTAACATCTGTTTTCTGACACATTATTGGTGATTAATTATCATCAATTTGAATCTGATTATCACCTGACCCAACCTTCAGCTTTTTAACTAGTCTGAACTTTCTTCTAATGGACATCACCAGCAGCATCAAAACATATTTGGGATGACGGCTTACAACAATTTTCTAAGAATAAATAGGTGAAAAAAAAGAGCAATTCAGGGACTGGACAGACAGTGTGGATCTGGTAAGTGTAACCGCGGGGCACGTTGACATCTTGAGCCACTTTCAATCCAGACCTGACAATAAAGAAGTTGCCTGAGACGGGATGTTGCTTTGAGAGATCTCTTTAAAAAAAAAATCTTACTTTTCTGTCAGCTGAGCACAAAACAGAACCAGGATCATTATGTGTTATGGTGACCGGTCCGTGACCCCACAATGCATTCTCCTGTGCCCTCCTGGGTGTGCCACAGTGGGGGTGGTTAAAGAGCTACCACAACCTCTGACATGCCTGGCAGTGTGTTACATTTACGTGCACAGCGTGTGTGTGTGTTTTTTTGCGTTCCTTTCAGGGTGTTTACACACCTTTAGGTTCTGCGTGTTACTTTTTTACATGATTGCAAAGCTCCAGGGATTAGCATGTGCCAGCTGAAAGGCAAGGTTAACATGGATGTTCGCGGGATCAGCGTGTGTGTGTGTATATGTGGTTGTTTTCATGCTTTTATGTGTGTGCAAATGTCACACCAGCCAAATTGTTTCTAGTGGATTTGTGTACACTGCAGCAATGATGATGGAATAATCTGTGTGTAACATTGATGTGTGTGCAGTTTGTTTTGTCTGCTTGTGTGTGTGTGTGCGAGAGAAAGCATCATTCTGTGGGCTAGCTGCCGCAGCTCGTAGCTCCCAGGGAGATCTGTGACCGAAGATCCTCAAGTTTAAGGTTCATCTTCAGTTCAGAGAGGGGTTCAGCTGCCGGTCAGCGGGCCACCGTTAGACCAGTCTCATTCTCTCTCTCTCTCTCTCTCTCTCTCTCTCTCTATTCTCTAATACCAACCCCCCACACACTCACCCACCCCCCAACACACACACACACACTCCCTGTCTTTACATACAGCTCTCTTTTTTTTACTCAAATGCTTCCTCTCTCTGTTTCGCTCAGCTGATCTTTTGCCTTCTGTTTGACCCATGTTGTGGAGCAGTCAGGTGGCTACGTCTTCAGAATAAAAGACACTGTATTACTTTTTTATTCTCTATTCTATTGTACATTTTACCATCTTGGCTTAGAATAAATGAACTCTGAGAAAGAAAAACTTTCTTGTCCATCACTAGATGATGAAATTTGTCTTAATGCAGCTCACGAATGAGCGAATAAATTGAGTGAAACATTAACGTACTTTAAGAAAACATACAAATATCGTAAATATGGCTCTGCAAGAAATAGAAAAGTGCAAATAGTTGCAGATGTTAGCTCAGAAAGCCCTTCACTACCTATTGTTTGTTAAATTGAGTGTATTTATTTGAATAGTTTTTCCCTGTTTTGCCCTTTTCAGCAAATAAGGCAAACAGCTTGTCACTTAAAAGCCAAAGGTTTTGATTTGTTGGCTTGAATTGACTCAACATTAATCCTTTTTTTCAGGTCATTTATCCACATCATATAAATGAACCTGAAAGCTTTTGTTTTGGTTTTTGATTGGAATTTTGATGAGGACATACAGTCCTTTTCTGCTTGACTAGTGTGTGCCGTGAGCCTGATGACCGTTATGGCTGCAAAATTTAATCAGAAACCCCTTTGTCTCTCATTACAGGAAAACGATGACCTATTTCAGCAGCTGACCTCAAACAAAGTGGTGCCGAGAGTGTTGGGACTCGATTTGAGAGCCTTATTTGTGTGCAGTGCCACGGAAAGTGGCCGACCTGAGCTGACTGACGAGGTTAAAACCAAATACAGCAAATCGCATTCAAATACTGGGAAACATTAAATTCCTCTGCCGTGCATGTTGTCTGACACTCTGGTATCAGTGATAGCAGAAGTAGTTTTGTTCTTGTTGTCAACCTTTTGACTTTGTCCTGAATAGTCCATTTCAAATAGGGATGTTCTCACTTCCGTCCGTTTAACATTATCAGAATAACTCAATATTTGTAATGCCATGTCTGAAAATGCATTATATACAGCAACTCACTGCTTTACGTAGATTGAAGAGTTTTATTATTTCTGAGCAGCTGTTTCCTATCTGATTTAACAGTTTGGCCAAATGCTACTAGCGAAGAACAAAACAAAGGATGAAGGTAAGGCTTTATTAAGGATTTTGTTGTCAAATATCCAAATGTGGTGGGATGACTTTAATTGACCGGATGCTGTTGCCAATACCTCAGAGACTTCATTTGAATGTGCAGCTTTTGGAGATTAACTATTAATTTCCTGATGTTTCATGTGTCATCTTGCTTTTTTTGGGGATAAAATGACCTCTACTATGTTGCTCTTGGTTGAACTGTATCACCAAGTTTGTAGCTAAAGAGGAAACTCCCCGGTGGAAGATTCATAAACTTAATAAGCCACTGCTAGAGTGAGACCTAATGTGAATCATAGTTGTAGTTGCTTTACCACATCACAGCCAATATCGCAGTGGGCTTTGCTATGTTATACAGTGCATGTTTGCTTGCTGTGCTCACCTCAACCCTCACCTCCCCGCCTGTCTGCTCTGACGTGGCCCAGCTCGTTAAGACAGGCTAGAGGTAGGGTAAGAGTTTACCACATGATACAGGCAGGACTTGACACAGGACAAAACAAACCAGTCACATATTATTGGCTTAGTTAAGGTGAGACACCTTGAATCTCAACATGTTGCACTGTCTAATTAGTTGGTAAAAAATATGAAGAGATGAACACAGTATAAAAGGAATTTGGTATATTCCAAAACATGATATAGCCCACAGACAGTATGTCTGCAGCACAACATACAGTATGCAGAGTGGTTAATGTCAGCTCATTTAAAGAATAATTTTCAGTGATAATATATTTTTGGTTTAACTCTTTGAAACAGAGAATTAATTGCTCACTGGATAAAAATTATGATGTTTTTTAAATGATTAGTGTAGAGTGTAGGGTAGAGGATAAGGAGTTGTGAAACAATTAAATAAAAAAATGCAGTTCAATATATACAGTAAATATATATATATATATATATATATATATATATATATATATATATATATATATATATATATGCATATATGTATATATATTTTTTAGCATGAACTTTTCAAACAGCATACTCACACTGAAACACTCAAGTATGGCGTACTCTATAGGGAAATAGAGGAAGTTATTAGAAAGAGTGACTCTATGCATAGGCAGCTTTTTGCATAGTTGGACCAAACTATGGGCTCAGCAATGGCACCGGGCGATGAAACCATCTTATCAGAACACAAGCTCTGCTGCCTCTGCTCTTTGGCTCCCGCCATGATATCGTATTGCTGAGTCTCACTTTGCATGAGAAATCGAAGTGCAATCCCGTTCTTTATGGCCGCTGGCCGCGACCTTTGTCAACCCAGCGAATTAACCTAGAGGCGTATCAGCTACGCTGGCCCTTTTCTCCTAGAGCCTGTCCTATTAACTGAGTGAGGAGCACAGTGCGGGTCACACTTAAGTAACCTTATCTTGTAATTGGGTTCAAGGTTAAGTGACCCTGGAGCACAGAGGTCCGGGGGTTAAGGTCACAATGTCAGGCAGAAGGGGGAGCTTTTAATCACCAATGGGGCTGGAAATCAAGGCCCGGGTTTCTGCTATCAGGCTGAGCCGGATCCGCCCATCCCCATCACCTCCAGCCTCACCCTCATCCGCATCCCACATGAAGCTATCCATGTAGACTGGAACAGGGTGGGGCTAAGGAGGCTTGAAAAGAGCAGTTGCCAGGCAACCCATATTCAAGCCAAGGTCTTGCAAGCTTTTAACCTTAGCACAAATCGATACAGACAGCAATTGGGCTAATATTCATCGAGCAGATGGGAAAATTAGGCGCAAGTCTGCCTGCAGGAGATAGAGGAGGGACACGCCTAACGGTCATAGCATCACTCAGACTCCTCCAACTGAGTGTATGCACAGCGAGGGAAATGCTCTGAATAGTGGGGAGAGAATGACAGGGAAATAGCTGTGACAAGCTTTTTAGCGAAGCAACACCTCGTCGGGCTCTGGCACTTACTCTCCCTCCTGTGATATCCTTCTTCTTTTCATCATCCACATCACTTTCTCTATCATTACCTCCCCTGTTCTCTTCTCATCTCTGTCTTTCCTGCCTTTATAGCTTATCATCTTTCTCTTTCCTTATTTATTCCCTTCCTTACTTTTCTGAATCTCCCCTCTGTTAAAGGATTAATCCTTTTGTTGTGAGATATCCAAATACTTCTTATATCAAAGTGAAAATTGATGGTGTGTCCAGCAGTCATCGTATGCAGTGTAAAACAAAAAGCTGCTGATTTAAACTAGCTTATGGTGACCCACAATTAAAATCATTTGGGCATAATTCCCTAGTTTGTCACAACTGCACCCAGCCCCCACCCCGCCTTCTCTCCTAACCTCTCTCACTCCTTGTCTTTTAGAGAGGGAGATGGATGACCACTGGTGGAGGGGTTCAGGCAGCATGACCCATAGACCTATCCATTGCCAAGGGCGAGGAAATAGCCCAGATTAAAGAGCTTGTAAATAATGGCCCATAAACATCTGCCTGTTAGCTGGGCCAATCCATCTCAGTCTCCCATCTGGTCGTCTCTTGCTCTCCCGCTTTTGATTTCCTCATTGCGAACAGTCCACAGGGCAAATGCATCATCAGACCAAAGTCAGTCATATTCCAACACAAACAAACACTGAGATTGACCCTCAGGTCGTGTACAGTTCAAATCCCCACCAGCCACTGCACCCATGACTCAACCCAAAGACAACAATGGAGAGCATTAGCTTTGTTTTCTTTCCTTGGGTTTCCGTCCATTTATTAAGACTTCGGTGTATATTGCGTTGTTAGATTAGCATAAGGCAAAAGTGAATGCCTGTACTTATGTATGTACAACTACAGCCTTTAACTCCCCTAATCATTTTTGCGTGATTACAGCTGTTTCACAGTCCACCCTCCTCTTTGCAAAAGTCAAACCTTCACTGGGGCTCTTGTTAGCAGGGCCTCATCAGAAGCCCGCCCTAATTAGTGATTAGGCGTTGTTAATGTCGGGCTCCCAACATCTGCTCCGAGGGCTGGCCACTTGCACTCCCTCAGATCTCCTCCCACGGCGGTGTAGTGTGGCCCGAGCTGTGTGAATAGACCTCTGGCACTGGTATTAACCACCTCAGTCATGGCCCGACCGCAGGTGGCAAATTAGACCAAACAAAGGGCCGATTGCAGGCAGACTGAGCTCTCGCCAACAAGCCTCATGCATGGTAAATTCTTCGTCTTTTATGTCACATCCAAGGTTCAGCCAGAAGGCTGCTATACTGCTGCTAAATGGCAACTACATAAGCATTTCAACATTTGGGCAGTGTTCACTTTTAGTATTTAAAACGCTGGATAAATTTGACTTAAACCGGCAATGATTCATTTTTTGGCCACTTACAGAAAGCAAAAAATATTTGTACGCTTAAGTGGGAAGCTAACAACAATGTTTCTGATCATTTGGTGAACACAAATCCAATATTCGTTTACTTTTAGCCGTGGCTATTGTCTCAGGATCTCTAACCATCCTTCTCTGTTGAATACAAAGTTTTAGATTAATGGGAAGTATGTATGATTAAATTTAAATACAAAGAGGCACATAAAATCTGTCTTCACTGTCTTCATGTGTACGCTCATACCGTATGCAGTTATGTGCTTACCTTAGCAAAGCAGCTCCGTGGTGCCAGAAGGTAGAGGTGTGGAAGTAATTGTTATCTGCAGCGCATGCAAAATTGAAAATGAGTGAAATGCAAGCTAGGAGAATCACCAAATAATGTATTGATCCCACTGGACCTCTTAATTGTAAAAGTAGCAATCTTGTCTTTTTTGTAATAGCTCAAAAGACAATGACCACTAACATGTGACTCTGTGTTACATGTTATGTATACAATACCATACGAAAAACAGATGTCTGACAGTGTGAATCCAGACCTGGGCCAGACACCTCTACAGTGTGGCAGTGCTCCCTGCACATTATCCTGTATTTTAAATGGCTGCTTATAAAGAACATCTATAATCAGACAAGAAATATTTAATGATAAACATTTTATTACAACTAAATCTAACTAAAGTAAACAAAAAACAAAAACAAAAAAAACAGGACAACAAAGTGGGCATGTGAATGGTTAGGATCCACAGACTACACCGTGACTCTGACCAGAATTGAAACATATTTGAGTGAATAAGACTAAATAAGAAGTTTTTAAAGGATATGTCACTGATCAGATAAAGCTGAGTGTAGCCTACTATGATGATGAGAGAATCCCATCATTGCTGGGGTAAATCTATGAATTCCCTTCATGAATTTCAAACTCCTACAACACAGTTTTTCGAATAAAAATGTGGATCTACAGTTAATATAAAAGTCATGAAAGCTGAGAAATGTTACTGCTGAAACAGAGGCCTGTTCTGTGAAACATTTCACTCAGTACCGGAACCCTGAATGAAGAACTTCAGCTCCAAACAAAGTTCCATAAACACTCCTTCACAAAGTAGTCTGCTCAGACGTGGCAGTCACTCATCATTCTACTCAGTGACACTCAATGTCACAATAGAGAGCACGCACTAGCCTCAACAAGATGTATAAGTTTGAATGAGAAGCAGGTAAGTAGATTTTCCAGGCAGGTGAGCTGCAACTAAAGCTTCATAATCTCACATCACGGAGAGGGACACTGGCCTTCACTTCTTAAATGAGCCCTCTAACCTCACACTGTCAAAATGACTGATATACCATCTTAGCGCTGGATCTCACTCAAGGTAAGGTGTCCAATGACGGCACCTTATGTGTCTAGCTTTTATGCATCTCAAAATTGCGCCATATTCTTCCTTAGATTGTTTTGCTTTTATAAGTCATCTAATTTTTCATTCTCAACCTTTTCCCTCAAAATCATCACTTCCTCGCTTCCCTTTTGTAAGTCATGCTTAGCGTCAATTTATGAGCTGCCATTTTTGACCTAGTAAGCGACCCCACAATTTAAGCACATTCCAACACATTTATTTGGCAGATAAATCATTGCCTACCAAATGCCGGTGTGGTGCAAGGTCAAAGTTGTGGAAGGGGATAAAAATGAAATCACAGTGATAGTGGGTCGTGCTGAGTTCTAACGTCAATGTCCTGTGAGTAGTAGCTTACATACGACTTATAAATAAAGATTTGAGACTCACTGTTTGCATGTATATGTCTAAATGAGGAGCAGGTCGTGGTCAGTGTCCTCTTATATTATTGAGCTTTATACAACAAAGGACCACAGTATCTGTCATCATTTGTCCATAGCTCAACAGATGTTGGCCAGATGAATAATCCTCTGATGGCTCTCCCCAAATTTAACCAGTTCTGTCTTCTTCTATTATCCAGCATGCAGTAATTAGACCAGCAGTCCCCATGTCTATTGAGCACTTGGGTCTGTTCACACAACACCTAAATAAGGCTGTAACTCCTCATATCAGCAGCTGTAATAAAACTTATGCAAAACAGATATCTCCTTAATTAATGAGCTTGTCTGGGCTGGAATGGCAGATGATGAATTAATGTTTTAAGCAAAGTGATTATCATTTCATTCTTCTGGAAAACAATGGTAGAGTTGGGAGAATGAGGTTAAACTTGATCAAATGCGCAGCAAAATCATTTTTAATTTTATGGACAGATGACAGAAGTCAGATGTGCTGCCAATAACACCCTCACTTTCTGAGTCACCACATAAAGGGCACTACATCTTGCTTCAGCACTGAATGTTAACACAGGACATTGACTGGGAGGTGTGTTATTCCAGTATTGGTGGAATACCTAGGATGCTGGGCTAAGAGGGATTACACCTTGCATAGGTTTCTAGTCTGTCAATGGGTAGACATGTAAAGACAGACAGAGAGACTGTTTGAATTCATTAATTAACTTAATATGCATGTGTCTAGACAGTGTGTTGAAACTAAAACAGACATGTGGAGAAAATACAAACTCAAAGCAGAGAGATCCTCACAGAAAAGTACTGCCCATAGAGGTGACTGAATAATAATAATTACGCATTCCCTATTTTTTTTCATCCAGGCTCTGTGGTGTGGGCTTAAGTGAGCTCATTCTGACACTGGTACAAATAAATGATCATCCTCCACATAATGGCAAAAAGTTAAGGCACCCACTGTACAGGTGGACTCCCCAAAGCTTTTACACCTGTACGATACCTGAATTGCAAGTTATGTTGAATTGTTAACCTGCATATCCACACATCAAACACCAGGATGAATCAAATGAAATGTACAGCCACCTCACCGAATTCTTCATGGGTGGCTGTTTAAGAAGGGATCACCAAGGGATGCTAATTTGATTTGTCTGACCAATCACCCAATAGGGCGGCTTATCCATGACCTCTGAAACTGTGAGTTTTCCAGTTGGCTGATCAGGGCAAGAATCTTCACTTGACCCCCCTCGGCCTGTATGGTAATGTCATTTACTGGGGGAGGGTCACTGATCAGGGAAAAAGATGTTGAGCGGGACTATGCAGTCCGAGCTTAAGGCCAGTAGCCTCTCTGCATCCTGTCATGTCCAAAAACAGAAATTTGATGAAAACCTTTCACTGTATATTTATAGATTTTAAAAAATACATGTGCATCAGTCATAAAAAAACAAACCAACTTTGTTTTCATCATTCCCAAACTACTTAGATAAATGGGTGCTTGAAATCAACATTTTTAGTTGTGCTAACAGATATTGGTCAGATTGTCATAAAACTGTGCACACACATTCTTGTCCCCATGAATCCTAATGATTTTAGTGATCCCTCATATTTCATCCAGTGCCACCTTACCAACCACTGACTTGACAGCTAATGGATGGATCGGCACAGTATTTAATACAACATCCAAAAACCCAATGAGTTTTGAGAGCCCCTGACTTTTATTCTAGCGACAGCATGAGGTTGACATTTGTGGGTTTGAGTGAAAGGTCTTGACAAATCTATCTATCTATCTATCTATCTATCTATCTATCTATCTATCTATCTATCTATCTATCTATCTATCTATCTATCTATCTATCTATCTATCTATCTATCTATCTATCTATCTATCTATCTATCTATCTATCTATCTATCTATCCATCCATCCATCCATCCATCCATCCATCTAGCTATCTACCGATCTAGCAAATGCATACATGTGTCAGAGGATGTGAATAATCCTGTGCCAGGTATTGGCAATGATAGCAGGTAGACAGTAAAAGGGATTTCCTGGTCAGACTCCAAAGCCCTGTGAAAGCATGCGGGGCTTTACATGGAAATGCTGCGATCAGAGGACTGGAGCTCAATTAGCTACTGTTGTGGGTGGGGGCGGAGAGCAAGCAGAGGTCCAAATCCTCTCTTGCGGGCCCAGCTGGGGGGATTAAGAATGGTTCCTGTCCCGTGGCTGACCTCTTCAAAGCCTGCGCAGATGTCCTGATCCCCCTCCACACACTCACCAATCTCAACACACACACACACACTCAAATACCCCCTCTCCTCGAACTCTCTCTTGACCCCACAACCAAAACAAAGCACTCAGGTGACATTTCTTATCACAAGAGCACTCACCCGTTCTTTGAATTGGTATCTCTGGTATCTCATCTCCTCTGCAGTACACTTTTCTTTCTCTTTCCGGTCCTTCTGTCCTGCCCCTGGTCATGAGAGGGCATCCTCCCAGTATCGGCTGTCCTTTGACACCCAGCGTGGTCAGAATTCTGAATGACCTTAGTATGGAAATGAGCCTATCACTCTCAATACTCTGATGCCCTTTGGTTGCAGTGTGTTTTCAAATAGGAAATCAAGGTCAAGAGGTACTGGCAAAGACACTAAGTGTCTGACTTTGAATGACACATCTCAATAAAAATAGAAAATAAACACTTTATATGGAGATTACTAAGAGGTCCTCTGAGGGTGGTGGTGGTCCTTTAAGGTTGTGACCCCTTTTTGGGGCTATAAGTCATGTCTTGGTCAAAATAATGGCCACCCAATTGGAGCTTCATTTAAGGCTAAGAGGGGCACAATGGACAATGAATGGATTAATTCACTCTAAGGGGCACAATCCAAGATTACTTTCTATCAGTAAAGACCCTCACAGACCATCTGAGAATAATCCAAATGTGAGATTAGGTGTTTAGATAATTATTTTCTGTAGTAGTGCCTTCTTTGGTGGCCCGAGGCTTTGTGATTTCTCAAAAAGAACAAGATCTGAAGTAGCATGGGTTCAGACAACCTTCTGTAGTTGTACTCTTTGGAAAAAAAGACTGATGATGAAAGTCTGATTCAAATCGTTAGACAAAAACGACAAAAACAAAATGGTAATTTAGTCATACATTATTTTCTAATTTGAGAGCACATTTTTCTTCATTATTTGGGTCAAGACAATAATGCATGATGAGGTGTTGCCAAAATAAAACCTCAACAGTTCAAAGTAGACAGACTTTTTCCCCACTGAAAAACCTATTTTCAACATAAGGACTCGTCTGAGTGCATGAACTCTTATACCGAGCCTGAGATAGTGTCTATCAGATATTACCTCTGCAGTCACAAAGCAAACCATCTGATTTCTTCAATGAATGAAAGGTGATCTTTGAAAACCACAAAAATTTGATTATCAGCATATGATTGCTGTTCATATGAAGATATTTCCAAAATTCTCAAATACGATTCCATCCAACCATCTGGATGAAAATATATTCTGTCTGTTGGACAATAAAACATCTCTCAAGATGAGCCTCTCTTTTTCTCATCTAAGCGATGATGGCCAGAAATTACATTTGTCTGTGCTGGATGTGTAAAATTGTAAAAGGTTAGGTTTATTTTTAGTTATATTTGTCGATATTGATGTTAAACTGTAAAACAGCATGTTCATATTTTTCTCATTTCATACTGACAAAGCAAGGAGACATGTCATTTATAGCTACCTGGAAGCTGAAAAAGTTTTTTTTTTTTTGTTTATCTCATGTGGATGGTTAATTGTTAAATAGTTAAACAACTCTCTGGGTTTTCCAAAGACTGGCAAATATCTGTTAGGATGTAATGGCAATGCATGAGAGGCATAAAGTGGGGGCGACTTACAGCGTGGTCACTGAAAAAACAAGAAGCTGTTTGTTTTTAGTCATATTAACCCTGCATTTGGTCTGTTTTAACAGTGAGCCTAACTGTTAGCAGGCAACAGCTGTAGCATGCTTCGATATACATACACAGATTAAATATGTTTGATTGTCTGCTAATCTGAAGTATTGTCCATGGTCAGTGTGTAGAAGCCTGTAAATGCTCCGACATCACCAAGTCATACAGTACATCCCTCACTGTCCCTTTAAGAGTGAGCAGGTGTTGTCAGATGCACATGGAGTAGAATATGTAAAGCATCCTTTTATTTCTTGTGGTCATCAGACCAAAGTGGCGGGATGTAGGTGGCGCCTGTATGTTTCGAGACCCTGCCTGCTGACCCTTTGAAACACCCTCTCCATTTTATCAGCCATCAGCTCCTCATCTCCCCTGCTCATCCTCCAATCTGTCCATCTTCCATTTCCACTGTCACTTCTACATTCATCGCCTCCGACGCTCCATCCCTCCATCCCTCCATCTCTCCCTCCCCTCCCTCATTACCCCCCACCTCAGCGCAAGGCTGTCAGAGTTTTAGGGATCCGGTGAGCTGTGAAATCGCACAAATTGCTGTTGCTTTGCGTCTGGCCCAGCAACAGAGGGGGGAGAGAGAGAGAAAGAGAGAGAGAGAGAGATTTTATGCTTCAACACTTCTGAACCTGAATCCCCCCCCAACAACCCCACCACCATCTCGCTGCCCCTTCCTCCCCTTATTCACTCAGACATGGACAAGCACACGCACAGCTGCAAGACTGCATATCTACCCACTACAAGCCAAAAACCTTCCCCCCAAGCACACACACACACACACACACACACTCAACTTCTTCACCCCCCACCATCACCACCACCTCCGAACATGTGACCGCACCACCGCCTTCGCCACCCTCATGGTAAAGACACCTCCACCACTTTGCTTCAGAGTGTGGGTCACTTCACAGAACAACTCGACGAGAGCCTGCAGCCCTCGAGAGGAATAAAACCCCTCCTCAATCTGAGGAGAGCTGTTTCAGCCACCTCTACCAGAAAGAGCAAAGCCCCCCCACCCCCAACACACCACACACACCAGGCCCCAGGAACACCCTCTGAGATATAACAAAACTGGCAAAAGGTCACATACATACATGTTATAACTATTTTTGCACTCTTTACAACTGTGTTTTTCTTGCGTTCTCTTGTTCCTGCTAACAAGTAGGTGCCATAGACTGTCGACTGTATGACTTCTGCTCAAAATGATTTCAGTATTTGTCGTTGTTCTTGCATGTTTACTAATTGTGCACAATTAAGGTATCACAGTACAGACTGGAGTGCAATGAAATCTCCCAGGTCTAAATGAACTTTTCCAGAGTTTAGTAATAAATAGGTTTCAAATTATGCAGAAGCAGTAACAATCAAGGCACGGTAAGCTCATTAACAAAGGCTAATAGATAAACAAAACAAACACAAAGATTCAAATTTGAGAAGAAATTGAGGAAAAATGATTGGACATTTGGACATTGTGAGTTAAAATGTATTTGGTTAGAATAAACATGCTATGTGCTAAGTGCTTGGGGAACTGCACCAAAGATTTCTATCGCTCTCATTCACTGAGGATGGTCGAGTGTCCGATATCCTGTTTTTAAAAGGACATTTTTGTACTGCATTGTGTTCCACAGGTCGCTTTATGTGCCCAGCACAGCAAAACTGTGGGGAATTGTTCTACTGACACGTATGCAGCTAGATAAATACTTACTGAGTCACTGCAAAAAATACAGACAGACATGATCAGGCCCCACAAGGCTGTCCAAACACACTGATGTTTTTGCTTTACATGAAGCCAAACCATCTATACTGCCCTCCAGTGGAGCAATTCATCCACTGCTCCACACTGAGATCCTGCTCCACTGGAGCCTCACATTAAAGTAAAGTTAAAATATTTGCATTTTATTCTGTATTTTTGCTATACTGCAGAATACAATTCACATACAGATCACATGTGGGGATCCATGATGAGATTATCTTTTTTAGAAATTCAACCTTCACACTTTTGGAGAATTTGTAGTAGCCTACAATTACAAGTTGCAAAGTTGCATCTAAAACTCAAATTGATTGAGTGATTTATATTGTATTGGTTTCATAGGGACAAGTAAGATAGCACTGATGACGTGGAGACATGCGTGGCCCCTAATAAAGTCATACTACATTCAATTATAAAAGTGATAGTTGTAGTTATTATATACCTTTAAACAGCACAGTACTAGGATTTTTCATCATCTACACAGAGAAATGCACAGACATATAAAATATATAAAATCAAATAGTGGCTTCTCAAGCAGCTCCTCTGGAACAGGTTGATTTTATTGCTTTGCTTGTGGGCGTCTTGACTAATTCTTGTTTTCACTCCAAAAAAAAGGCAATACATGTGTGTATCACCTTTTGGTTTGAATATAATAAAGCATTCGGATGAAGATTTAACTCAGAAGAATAGGTAAAAGAATAAGTTAGCAAAGTATTGACAGTAAATCTGCTGAATAATATGGTTCATTTCACAATGTTAGGTCATAATCACTCACATTTCTCAGCCGTTAACGCATTGTACCAGTGTGCCTCCACACCGTGTGTGTGTGTGGCTTGTGTTGCATTATGTGCCTCTTCATTGCACCTTAAATCAGCTACAACACAAGTGGTTAATTTGTTTAAGCAGTGAGAAAGGTCAGCTTTTTCACTACATCCTCTGTGAGGGATCAGTTCCTCGATCCACTCTGAGTGTGAGCGAGAAGAGCTTCAGTCGTTGGGGGGGGTCTGCTTCCTGTGTGACCAGCCTTAAACTGTAAGTATTTTACTGCTCTAACAGGCCTGACCTCTCCATGTGCTGCATGGATTCAGAATCACATTGTATTTTGTTAACTTTTTGTATTATATCTGTCAAATTTCACTGCGTATTGAAAGCAGCCTAAGGAGTTAATTCCCACCTCTGTGAGATGAAGGCGCAGTAACTTGACTTCACCACACGGCGGCGCTGTGGGTTTACAACATCAAAAAAAACAGACATGACACGAAGAAGCCTCACGATTTGACTGAGCTTCCTACTTTCACTTCGGACTAATGCAAATCGTCAGAAAATGATCAAAATTCACTGTTTGACTGCAGTCAGCTGGTTTATTGGATCCTCAGTTGAGAAAATAATAAAGTCACAATGTGTAACTCCACAAAAGAGGAAGAAGAAGAAGAAAAAGTGGCACTAACAACAGGTGGACTGTAGTAGTAGTGGTGAGGCTCTGTCACCATGCAGTGTGCAAGCTGGAGCTAACTCACAGCCTCTCTTTGACACATGTCTTGACTCGTCCTTAACATTTGCCAAACAGCCGCAACTCGATTGAAATCCTCAGTTTGTCCCTCAAAAGTAAATAAAAGTGAAGTAAAATGTGCCATCAGAAGTCCCAGTGTTACTGTTTGCAGACAAGAGAGTCCAAAGGCTGAGTCATGCTGTCAGTGTAACAGGATTCACATGTATGCCTTTACTGTGGGTATTTTGTTGACGGACCATGTGGCTGATACAGAGAGGAACAAGACACGACTGTTTTACAGCATTGCAGAGCACAAAGGTGGGGTGGAAAAAATGACAAAATTAGAAATGTAAACAGGAAACAGGCCTGTACCTGCAGCTCTGTGTTGGGGAATTGCAGTGCAGTCTTTCTACACCTCCTGATGCCACATGTTCTCATCCACATCACAACGGATATGTTACCTTGCAGTGTGACACTTCACGTAGAAGTCAAGCACATATATGTGTGTGTGTGTATGTATATGAAGTCTGAAAGAAGTGTAGATAAAACATTTTTGAAAGATTCTGACAACTGGTTTAACCGTTTTGCATGTAATGACTCGTGCAATGATATAATGGCCAGATGTTTTGTGTTTTTGGGGGGTAACATTATTCAGCAGAGAACCAATACAGTGCATTTTGATCAAAACGACATAAGCGATTGATGTTATAGGAAATAGCAGACAATTGTACATATTAGCCTGAATTTGCTCAAAAGAATGAGAAAATGGACCAATACTGTACAACAAACGGATGGTTTTACTATCAGACTGGTACCGTTGACCCACTTTAACAACTGAGGACCGAATAAACCGAATCACAACTGATTCAAATGATAAGACGCCACGATGTGAAAGTGAAACGAGCAAGACGCAACGGAGTTCCCCAGTAAGTTCATGCTTGGATAGTATTGTGCTTCTGCTTTATATTCCCGTCACTTAAATAAACTAGATCTGTGTGTGTTTGTGTGTGTGTTTGTGTTTGTGTCTGTGCCAGTCATTCAGGTTCAGCCATATTATTTTACGTAATACTTTTTCTCTCTTGAGGGACTTGTTCTTTTACCCCTAAAATTCCAGAAAATTCCCCTGAGTTTAATCTCATCTGGGGGAGGTACCTCAGAGAAGCCGTATCTAATTCACAATGTGATTAATTGAATTTATTGTCATTTTTATTTGCATGTGGCAAGCAGATTTTTAAAGCATGATAAATGTTTTATTACAGGTTTGTAGCACCCTTGGACCTGTTGAGTAATATCATCATCTACAGTTCACAGTGACATCCATGTAAGCCAGATCTTAGGCTGTTGACCTGATGTATCAGTGTGAACCTACTTCCCTTCCCATGAAGACACAGTTCTCTCTTTGTTCACAAACATGATTCTCTGTCTTTTCTTAAAACAGCAACACCTCCATCAGTCTCTGCAGAGTGCAACAACTCAATTTCTGCAACGTGTGCAATTCATGTGCTGCTTTAGCAGCATAGGCCTCCTGTCCTCGAGTGCACACTATGGACTCACATGCCAGTAATGTCACCAGCGCTGTGGTAAAAGGAGCACCCTGCCACTAAGAGGATTGCAGAATCACGCAAGTAAAGGTAGATTATCTCTCATGCAACCATTTCCCCTTGTTTTAAAGTAGCTGAAAGCTCTTTTAAAATTCTTAATTAGTAATTAACTGTGTCAGTCATCGTCTGCTACCATTGTCTTTTATCCACATGACAACTTTGCATGCAAGTGACACTAAATGACAAGAAAGTAAGTTTAAAAAAAAGGTGTGTCGCTGGATTGCATTATACTGCACTCAGGTTAACTAACCCAGTTGGTATGTGCCGTATGAGCTTTTACCAAAGAGATAAAAGGCGAAATATCTAATGCTGTCACTAACAGTCATTAAAAATCAGGGACCTGTTGCCAGCAGTAAATAGGATCTCTGATCAGACCCTTGTATGCATCAAAGAATAAACATATTCTTTTGAATATCTATATTATATATAATGTCATTGGCACACATTTTCACAAGATCCCGCTTTGTGAACCCAAACACCAAAACAGTGTCCTAGTTTGCAAAACAAATACATTTCCCAAAAGGTGTTCTCAAAACTCTTCATACAATCATCAATATGAAACACTAGATAGAAAATGACAAGACAAGAAGAAGACACCTCCCTCATCATAACCCTGTTCCCTCCAGTCCCAGTCACCTGACTTTAACCGCCCACCTGTTCACTTGGTTCCACTTTCCAAATAATTCCTGCAGTCATTTCACCAGCACTTTGCTATCCACTTACTGCCAGAGGAGGCTTTGGATTTCATGCTTTTTGATTATAAATTTGAAATCTACCTACCTCCCAGCCTGCCTACCTGCCTGTAAGTCACCTATTTAAATACATCTTCAAACTCTACTACTCTGTCTGCCTTATCTGTGTTTGGCTTCAGTCCTGCTTATCACAGAAACGTGACACTTAAGGAGCAAGACTGAGAATACTGTGATCAGAAGGCTCCCAGGTGAAATCTGCACTTTTGTTATAAACAATGCTTTCTACTGTATGTATAGTGTGTTTCCAGTCTATTCTGTGGTAGTAGAAGTGCAGTGAAACAATTGGGAAGAAGTGTAAATTTCAGCAGGTTCAAGTTAAACTTCATTTACAGTGACCTCTAGTGGCAGTGAAGTGTTTTTACAAGGCCCTGCAGCTTCATTTAGGCAGCTGGCAGTGAGCTTCGGGCATTGTTTTCTTAATGAATCAATTCAATGCTGAAAAGGTGAAAAATGGACAAAGAATCTGGGACACCATTTAATGTCTTATTTGGTACAAGCAACAGTCCAAACCCCTAAATATTTAATTTAATATTTAATTTAATTTGATGTAAAATGGGGAAGAGCAGCCAATTCTCAGTTTGAGAAGTTGATATTGTCAAATGTTTGGCATTTTTGCCTGTAAAATGACTTTAACTATTAATCACAATAGCTGCAGATAATTTTTTCTGTTGGTGGGCTAATCATTGCAGCTCTGCAGTTCTGGAGACAAGTGCCTTACTCAAAAGCAATTGCAGGAACAGCCCCACAAAACTGGCATGAATAGTTGAACTCGTGTTTTTGTCGCATACCATTAACCTGGTCTACAGGTACTAAGCTTTGGTTGATTTTTGTGTGATAGAATGACATTTGGCTTTGACTAATATTGGTACACTGACATTAAGAGAGACACGTCTGCACACCTACTTAGCAATTTGAATACCACAAAAGCCCATCCATTGAAAAAAAATGAAACCTGATTCTTAGGATTACAGTCCTTTTACAATTCTTCTGGTTCAACTCCTGGTGGAGAACGAGTACATTTTGCTCAAAAGTTTATAAGTTTGAACCAATTTAACTAATGAAAGTGAGCTCTCAGGGGCTCCACAGTAAGATTATGACTCATTTAGCTTCAAACAAAGCACTCTTTGCTCGAAACTGCTGAAAACCCCTGATAAACTGTTATTGTAGACATGTAGGTGTTTGATAAGGGTCTTTTGAAAAAAAGGTATCAAACAGCATCACTGGTGTCAGTATGGAGAATCATCTCAGTACTGAAACATGTATCGGTCGTGCTTTGACTAAATATTAGAAATAAAATGAGCATGGATGTGCTTTTTGCATCATGTGTTATCAGTCTTTTTGCATCATGTGTTATCAGTCAAACACATAGAATTACAGAAAGAAGAGCTTTGCTTTGAGTTCAACAATATCTCTATATGTCATTAGAGATAAAGATATATATCTGTATATTTTTTATCTTTTCCGCAAATAAAACTTTATTTAGCACTCAGTAAAATAAAATAGATTCTTACAGAAATATGATGACTAAATTCTTTTGTAGACACTCGTGTCAGTTTCCTGTTGACTTTTTTTATCTTATGTTAAGTATTGCATATTCATAGCAGCAGTGTGGATGTGGTGGGAAGGCACCACACAGACACCGCTCAAAGGGTCTGAAACCACATCCTTAGTCACGCCACTGACGATGACGCCTTTGCTGTGACAAACCTGAACATTGTTCCACCAAAGATTCTCAGACAGACGTCAGTGCGTTAGGGACTCTGTTAGCTTGTTCACTAATTAGGTGGCAGAATTTTCATTTTAAAAAAGGTAAGATGGTTGACTTTTTAACCGTATTTAAAAAGGAGAACAGCATTTTCCTTTTAAAGATGTTAAGCTGGTCTAAGAGATCGTTTGTTACTCATTTAATTACCTCTCTGACAAGTAAGCGCTGATGCTCTTTTATAAATATATTTAGTAGTTGATGTTGATACTCATGATATTTACCACACCTGAGACTGTCGATAGATTTTTTTAGCCTTTTTTATTTGATAAGTGACTAACCTATGTCCCAGTATAGCGCAGGAAGGTTGAAGCTTTTTTTTTCTTTGAGAGACTACTTTTCTTTTCTTCTTTTTTTTCCTAACCACAAAACAAATTATAACGAGTATTTCTATATTTAGTTTCAGCTGCTGTATTTCCTCCTGTCTAACCAGCGGCTGATAACAGTCAGCCGTCCCCATGGCTCTTAAACCTGTGGTCTTCTTGCTGCTGTGGGACCTTGCTTTGTTTGTCCACAGTGGTAAGTTATCCTATCTAATCAGCATCTTCTCTCTTGTACTGTACTCATGAATTTTTTACACCTAGCTTAATTTGCTCCATTTAAAATGAAAGTGGTATTTTACTCCTGCACATTGTTGTGTGTTCTTCTTGATGCTCTGGCTTTCGCTAAGTGTCCCTTGAGAACCAGTTTTTCGATTTTTTTTTTTTTTCGATTTTTTTTTAGTAAACTGATATTTGAAAAGCTTGCATATTTGTAGAGCATGAATGCTAAATATAGTGAATACAACCCTAAATAACCTACTGCACTTGTCTTTTCTGCTGCAGTCACGTCTTTGTGCAACGTCACCTGCTCAACAGACTACAGCACTTCTCTGAACTGTTCCTGCTCAGGCCTCGTTCCGACACATAATGTTTTCTTCCACGCCAATTGCAGGTACAAGTTGTCTTTAGTGTCTCTTTTCATGGATACGCTTTATACAGCATGGGGCTTCATCACAGCACCACTGGCTTTCATTCAAGTGGCAGTCTGGGAGCTAGCTGGTGTTTTACCCTTAATTACACATAATCATGACAAGGATCAGCATGTTGGGTTGTTGTGAGCACTGTGCTCTTGGTAATGATGAAAGTAATAATAACGATGACAATAACATTAACAATATTAGTAATGTCTTTAGAGGTCCCATGCCATCAGTTGTTATTGCCTTGTTGGCAACTTTTGGGTGTTCTTCAGAACATTTGCTTTGATCTAATGGAGACACTGCGTGGTACTTTTGACACCCACGATGCACTTCATTGCACCTTCCTCACAGCGTCATAATCTGAAATTTATGTCATGTTTTACTGTCATTGGTGTAAGGAGTAGAGGCCCTGTCCTGTAGTTTTGACATAAACAAACGTAAACAAACGTTTGGTTCTCAATAAATTCGGTTATTTATAGGGCTGCAATCAAGATATGTTCCGAGCAGGACATTTTAGAGTTGGAAAGTAAACTTGTAAGTGTTCCCTGGTGGACAAACTATGTAATGATGACATGGTTTCTAAACTACCGCAAAGACTGAACTAAAAAACGTTGATAATCAATTGTTTTTGTTACTTTTCTAAGCACAAACCAAACATTCGCTGATTATGATAATAAATGGAATATTTTTGTGTTTTGAACAGTTGATTGCAATAACGATCAATGTAAATACATGAGTTTGGTTTGTAGCATAATATTACTGGTATTTTTTACTTTTTTTTGTTTGTCTGTTTGTTAGACAGAAGGAGAATTTAATTAATTGGGAAAATAATTCACAGATGAATCAGTAATGAAAGAAAACTCATTGGTTGCTCTCAGTTGCCTTGTGCTTAAGTTAAAAATAAGAAGCATTACTTTAAGATATTTAATGTTCTTTCTATGAGGTAGTCAGGTAAACAATGCTAGGCTTTGCTTTGGTCTCTCCAGTATGTTTTTACTCTAAAGAGAGATTAGTGATGCGAACTGGAGATTTTCATATTCACCTGCACTGCACCAGTTCTGCTCTACAACAATTGCATGGAAACTACAACCCTCGGTGCTGAGATGCCATCTGATTATAACCCACTGTTTGTCTGCCTGTTGTAGTGGCGAATACTTTGACGCTGTTGGCAGCTGTGAAGTCAAACCACCTCAATCCTGGTGCATAATGTATCCAGAAAATCTTGATGACGTTGCATCCATTGGAACCACATGTACGGTGACAGTCAGTCGGCAAGGTGATGAAGAAACAATAAATGTCGATGAGTCATCTAGCTGGGATCTGAGTGATGTGGGTAAGTTAAATTTGTAATAATTGCGTGATTAGATATTTCAGTATTCGTCATTTCTGATGAAAAGAAGGTCACAGACAGTAACACATATGACATATATTTTGTGGCACCTAGCAAGACTGGTTTGTAAGAAGTTATATGTTAATTTCTCGAAATCCCTGCAGAATAGGTTTTCCAAAACAACTTTATATTAAAAATTTTCTGTTTTGCTTTGAGGTTCAAAATACCCTGAAAGTTTCCCAACTGACCCAAATTGTCATTTGGCAGCAAACGCCCACCCACCTGCTTTACCCCCCTAGATTAACACAAAAGCTAAAGTTTGTGTTCAACTGCCACTTGTGGTGTAGAGCATGGTTGGCATACCTACATTTTCAATTTAAAAATATCCCCCTGGTCCCCTTGGGACTTTATTTTCACAGTGAAACCACTGCCTCCTGTCGATGTTCAAGTTACAAACACTGACGGGTTTTACAACATCACTTGGGACCACAACAACCAAGAGGACTGCCTCACATACAGAGTGCGCATAAGAGACAGCACAGACTTGTCAAAGGTAATTTGTGAGCACGAACACAAGAACAAAAACTGAAATTTCACTTTAAAGTATCTTACCTCTGATTGTATCTGCTGACGACTCTCATGCAAAGCTGTATGTTTTTTTTTACTCCTTTCTGACAGGATCCAACTTATGCCCCCTCAGTGGAAAAAAAACAATATCTCTTAGACCAGATGAGACTGGGGCTGCAGCCATATGTCAACTATACTGTGGATGTTCAGGCCAAAATGTGTCCAGGGAATTTATATCAGGGTCCATGGAGCGAGTGGAGCTCCACTGCAGGATTTAAGACTACAGGACCTTCTGAAGAGATTGAAGGTAGAAAAGCACTGAACCCCCTCCAGCCTTGAACCAGCATATAATCAACTTTTGTCTCGTGCTAAATCAGACTGTTGAGGACAGTCGTTGATGTTATTTTGTTGTGTTTTTATGCATCAAACTATCATGCATTGATCCTTCATACAAGCATTTCAGAAACAGGAAGAGGGCAAGTGAGTTTCATCATATAATTTCCGTCTTTCCATATTACATTTATTATATCTCCTTTTACAGGAATTGATGGACGTTGGTGGTACTTGTTGTTCCTCTTCTTTCCTGTCCTTGGCCTTGTGCTGGTCGTGTTGTCACAAATACCGTGAGTGCAAACACTGGAGTTACTTTCTTTTTCTCAAAGAAAGATTTGAACCTTTGAACCTTGGCGCTGTTGGTGCTGAGTTACCTGTGCAAGTCAAAATGCCACTTGATAAACAGTTCTCAGTGGTCCACATTCCCATATTTTCTAAAATACAGTGGGGTCTACCACTTCATAATATTAATCACACAACCTCACAAGGCTCATTCATCTATTTTCAAACTAGTGGTCTTTGATGTTTCTACTACTTTTTGGAGAAATTTGCAGAAGATTATTTATTTCAGCTTAACCATTTATTATAGTAATCAAAAGAGACATTTCCAAACTGTGTTAAAGGTCACATTTCCTTTTGAAATTATGTCGCTTAAGTCATTGCACAGAAAAATTACTTAGCAAAGTGAAAGCAAATTAAGGCTTAAGGTCAGCAACACTTTGTCTTCCAGTAAATGATTAGCAAGGCTTTTCACTGCTTCGATCTACACTTTCCTGGCATCACCTCCCACATATAGAGAAACCACTGTTGTGTTGTACGTGCAGCAACACATTGCACTGAAATGGCTAGCAGGCATAGGAAGTCATGCAGAGCATCAGTGTCAGAGAACTGAGAACAGCTCATTTATTAAGGGCACACAGTTACAGGAAAAAAATACAGAGGATGATATAACATGGTGTCTTTTGTGAGCTATAATCTCAGCTCTGGTTTTGGCTCAGTGCTCTGCTTACATAGGCCGTTTTGAAGTGAATCTCAGTAGTATTTGTAGCATCAGTAGTCTACATATACTTTGCAGACATCTGTGTGACATCTTGCAGACATTCTCTCTTTATAGGTTCACTGAAGGCAGGGTTTGTTGCAGGGCTCTTGAATGCAATAGAATAAACTTCATTTTAATGTGTCTTACCTACAAAATGATAAACAGCACAGTAAATATAATAAGCACAACATGCTTCACAAGTCACAAGCAATACAGGAATGAATGTGCAAAAGTTCCCACTATGAAGCACCGCCTGCTTGTGCTAGCAATTGCACGTGGTAATGGGGACCACTGTGCATTTTTGTTTATTAAAGGTGTTTTCCAGTAGGGTGTATGTCAGATTCAGAGGGGAGAAGATATTCAGTATCATTATCAATAAACAGAACTTTCCTTTATAGTGTTATACAGAGTACTAATGATTTTTGCTGGCCACCTAAAATCCCCCTGCTGTACCATGCCAGACTGAGATGCTCTCTATCTATAGTTTTTCAGGATATAAAATCCCTAACTGTACCTTGTAGAGAGGCTTTCAGACTGACTTCTTAAATTGCCTTAGTTTTAGCCAGTTGTACCTAAAAAACTGGGAGCATAAGTATAACTGAATGTATATTTCCGACTTATATTTTTCTTGCTAGAGGAGCAAAATGGGTGAAATTTACCACGTAATTGCCACAATAAGAGCATCGCATATGTGGACAGTTTTGAGCTCAATTACTTTCTAAGTATTGAAGATGACTGAAGATTGAAGATTTGCACAGTAAACTGCTGTATGGTGTTAAAAAATGCTTAAAAAAAAAAACACTACACAGACAGACTAAATATAAATTAAACTGAATTAATTAAATAAGAGATAAAGTTACATTTGCACAAGTTCTGAACATAACTGAGTTAACTGAAACATGCTGTAAAAGTTGATCACAGTAAAATGGCTTGGGCTTGTTAATGCAAAAGAGATTCACATTCTGTATCTTTAGATGAGGCACACGTTGTTAAGTAATGAAATGTTTAGAATCATTTTAACTTCCTGAGACCCGAGCTTTTGTTTGGTGTGCATTTTTTCTTTATCCTAGCTATTTTGGATTATTAGGACCTAATAAGTACAATAAATAAACTTTATCTTGTATTTTGTCTTGTCCTGTAATGTCCTCATATGCAGATGCAGGGTCTCAGGAGGTTAAGTCAAATACTAAGATGTGACTTTGACTCACAACCTCAGCTTTGCACTGTTTAATAATTTACATGAAAGCCATTTTATGCTATCAGCATTACTTGTCAGGAGTTGTTACACTGCTGCCTTTGGATCCTTTCTGCTCCACAGGCCACATACCAAAAATGAAATCACCTCAGAGAGACACAACACGGTGTTTTTTTTTTTCTTTATTCTCTATTTCCATTCTTTTTCTAAAATCATTTTACATGTGTTTCAGGAATTGGCAGAAAAGAATCCAGCTGATTAGATACATCCCGAAGCCAGATGACTTTTTCAAGCCTCTCTACCACAACTATGAAGGGAACTTCAAGGTAAGAGAAAGCAAAAACGAGCTCAGCTCGCTGGGCTTTGTGTGTAATTTCCAAAGTGGCCCAGCAGGTGTTGCCCTAGAGGGGACTTTCAGCACATCTGGACCCCACTTGACGGGACTTTCCCCTGACTTCACATTTCAGGGCCTGCATGATGTAAATGACTCAGTGTGCAGGGGCTTCAAGAGGCCTTTCGTTTTTCGTCTGCCTGACATACTGTAGGTGTATGTCAGCCCGACCTGTTCCACCCCAGTGGAAAATACCCCTGTACATCTATTTCAGTTGTTTGATGTGTCACTGTGTCAGGCTAAAAAAAGCCTGTTTTTCTCTCGATGGGGGCACAAGGGAGAATAAAGTGGTTCACTTTTTTTTTTATCTTACTGATGTTTTTGATTACCCTTTCCATTAACGTTTTTATATTTTCCCCTAATGTAAATGTTTTTTCTGTCTTTTGACAGCCAAAGATGAACTAATTCTATTTTTAATGAAATATACTCCCTCTTGCATCACAAAAGGCATCCACATCTTAATACATATATATATAATTTTCTGAACTTTTCAGACAGTTTTGTATTGAGTAAAAAGAGCCATAGCCGCTCTTTGTGTCACCTGTTTCGTCATCATGCACACATAATTATGACTGCTCTTAAAGTTTTACTCTTTTAAAATATCTTTACAGTATCATCACATTATCTGTATTGGGTTATTCTGTCAAAAATACAGATGTGATATTTGAATTTGTCACTATTGCTCTTGGATGGATAGTTACTGCTCAGTGTATTACTTCAAGCTCAGTCAACCCGTTAGCTTTTTTTTCTTCTGTGTGCAGTTACAAACATTGGTCAGCAGAGCACGCTACTGCAGCAAATAACACAAAAAACATCCTTGAAGAGCAGAAGTACTAGAGAGGAAAGTTTTTTTTTTATTCTATATTTATTCTTAAAGGCATTGATAGCTGCATACACACCTTTATTTCAGGAGTTATAAGAGTTTAGAGATATTGACAACAATCTACAATCTACTCTAATGGAGTTTAGTATCCATTGACATTACAGATGCAGCTGAGCCTTTTTCACAATGTCATCTGTGTTTTGACTAAATCCCCATCAAACAGTTTGCATGTGTTGATGACAGATTTAGTCCCCTGTTTTCAGTCCAGTCAACAAGGCAGACTCACATAATAATGAGTGTTTTTAATGAAAGAATGGCTTAAATTTAGCTTCATATTTACCTCTTCTACACAGTATGCAAATATTGTGCTGCCAGATTCTTCAAACCAGATTTTAATTCACTGAGATTTGTGAATTGTTTGATTTGACCTGCGTGCAAATGTTACATCATCCTACATCTGGTGCAATCATAGGTGAGGGTGTGAAAGTGAAACAACACTTCTGTAGTGCTTCGTGACAGGTGTAAAGTCCATTAAGTACAGTCATTGTTATATATTTGTATATTTGTTGTCATCTCATCAGGATCACTGCGACAGACTGAGCCAGCTCTTTTTGAAATCATTGTCCTAGTTCGACTAAACTATTTTACTCTTGTGGTTTTCAGACTGCTTGCATTTTCTCAGCGGTTCAGTGATGATGCAGTGTTGCTGGAGAGCTCTGTACTTCAGGATGTGGTGGCCTGAAGTAACTGATTCATGCTTATCTGTGCATCACTGTCGTGAATGGAGGCCATAGGGCGCTGCAAAACATTTACATTTCAGTAAAATGTACTGGCTGTGTTGAAGCCAGGTAGACTGCAGATACATTAAAAGTACATCAAACTAAACTTTACAGTCAAACCACAGTATTGTTTCTTAATAAAGGTAAAACATAAATATGGTATCCTTTCATTCATCATAACATTATAAATCCTTGCAGTCTGTCTATGTCCAATCAATTCTTATTTTAATGAGAAATTCACAAAGTTCTCTATAAAAAACAAATTGCCTTTGCCTAAAGTAGCAGCATTTTTTATACAAAGTTATAAAATAGTTTTGTTCAAAAGTTTGCACACGCAATTACTTCAGACGCCTCATAAAATATTTTCCTAAACTTCTATATTACATTATGTCTATAGTGGGCTAAGTATAGGTTGTATATTTATTTACAGTAGTGCTGAAATGTTCAGATATGTCCTGCTTAGCCCCAGGTAAAAAAAATGTCTAGGCACTTGCTCAAATGTCTCAACCACACTTCACACTAAACAGTATGAATGATTAACACATACTCAGATAAGATAAGGTCAATACCATTCGTGTGTTAATCTCTCTAATCACAGATAATTATAGTGTACTTACTTCTTACTTATAAAAGACTGAATGATCTCAGTTTCAGTACCATTATGTGTATGGATGTCAGGAAGAAGTAAGATAGAATCATGGTTTCTTTATCTAGAAATTTAGCTGCAGCTCAGCTTAGACTGGAAGCAGTGGAGAAAAGGTAGCCTTTCCAAAGCTCCTCTACAGATCACAAATTTTCACGTTATAACTCACTTGTTAATTCGTAATTCTACAAGAAGAGGAAAAATCAGTAATTGGGCTTTTACTGGGAGTTGCATGCTAGAACTAATTATTGTTTTTTCCAAAAGCCAAACTAGCCTCTAACCCCCTGTTTCTCCTGCTGTTTCTCCTCTTTATGCTAAGCTAATTGACAGTGGTTTCAATCTTCTCATCTCTCTCAGGAAGAAAGCAAATAAGCAACTATTCCTTCGCTTAGGCCAGCGTTTTACTGCAAATTAATGTTTTTTTCATTTGCTCTGTTGCAGGAGTGGGTGAAGCCTGTATTCAGCGAGTACGATTACCTAAGGATCAGCTCCCACATTCAGATGTTCAGCGAGAAGCAGCACGACGTCCTTCAGTGGGCCAATGAGAAACAAAGCTACAGCGAGGACACCGAGACTAAACAAATTGGTAATTTCCTTCATATGCTGCAGCCTCACAGCAACTCGCTGCTGTTCTTCCAGGATGGCGGCAGTTCACAGGGCACCGGTCACTCCATGGGACACATCTCCATTCATACAGTAACCCTGTCTGGAGAAGAAGAGTTTGAGGAGGAAGTCGTGTCACAGGGCTCTGTTAACACCCTCAGAAGTTACAGACATGGAGAAAGCTTTGGTTCATTCGAAGAAGTCAACAGAGAAGACGTTGGCTTTGATTTAGCGGAACATCAATTGTCCAGGATAAATAGACAAAGATTACCACAGCGTGAAATCCAAATATCCAATGAATTATCTGTGGAAAATAGAAACTTTCAGCCACACATCCAGCTTAATGAACCAGAGAGGGTATCACTAGACTCATTTGCCTCAAACGAGCAGTCAGAGGACGGCTACCCTCGCGTGGACTTGGACACACTGGACAGTGGTTTTGGAGAGTGCAGCAGCCCCGGAGCCTCGGACTCAAACATAGCAGAGCAGATGGACTCTGATATATTTCGTGAGCACAAAGGCTCAAATTCGAACTACGTCAAGCAGTGGATGATATGTAGCACTATTCAAGAAGACTCCAGCAACTCGGAGAACGAACTCAACGAAACACAGTGATTATCACTGCTGATTAACTGCTATAGGACACATTTAATTTTTATGATTATTGTTGACATTTCCAGACAATGTACTTTAATTAAAAGTAAATTGGAAGTATCTGCTGATCATAAGAGTATACATTATATTCTGTTCATCTTGAAATGTTTTATTTGCACATTTTGTACAATGTATATAGTCAGGTTTCTTCTTTTTGTGCTTTTAAGAGACAGCTAAAAAAAAAGAGGGAGGGTGTGGAGATTGAAATATGCCAACATAATACTGTCAGTGTTGAATTATATTCAGATCAGTCTATCAATTCTTCATTGATCATTTAAAGACATAAAACCTAAATAGAATTAAAATTCACAAATGTTATTATCTGTAGAAATTTGTAGATTTTAATGAATCATTTGAATGCTAATTTAATTTTTCACTTTATTTGTGGATAATAATGACACACTGCAAAAGTCTATGATTAATTGTAATTTTGAAGAGACAGTCCAGTTATGCAGCATATTGTATTAATGTATACTGCTATTTTTGTGAGTGTATATAAAGTTCATGTTTTCATGGTCATGCATGCTTCCTTGGCTTGTACCATAGCAACAGCACACATGCTGCCTTATCAAGATTTCTGATAATGTCTGTTTACCTTGCACATGCATTTTGTCAGTAACCACTGTAACCACCCATCCATCCTGTTTTGTGCAATGTCAGTAAAAAGAGCAAATTTTTATCATCTGTACACACAAGAAAATTATCATTTCTCTGGCCTTGACCTCATTCATCAGAGGGAAGTGAGGAAACTTGCCTTACGAGCTTTGACTGTCTGTTCAGTCACCTTGAGATGTAGATGTTCGCCAAGTACATTTCCTTTTGATAGTTAGAATAATGCTACCATACATCAGAAGACTTGGATTTGGAAAAGACTCTTGGAAAACTATCAGCTCACACCTGCTCACATCTAAAGACAAGTGTTTAGTCACAGCATAGTCTCAGACTGAGATTTTACAAAGACTGAATCTTGCAGGGTCACTATTTACAAGACTACAACTAGATTCTTTTAGCATTTTTTTTCCCACCATGCAATTTTTTCCCATCATGCTCTTAGTAGAAAAGAGAAGAGAAGCCCAAGACTAGGAAAAGACTGATATGAAACAGCGCAGATTACCACCTTAAACTTAACAATCAAGGTAGCGGGAGTGCGCTGTGACTCCAGTAAAACTTCTAAGATTTACTAAAGACTTTCAGTTTTTAGTCTGGGACTGTGAAAATTGTTTGGTGTAAGCCCAGCATAAGACTAGACTAAAGACTGGCAAGGTTCACACCAAATCATTCTCCAAACGTGCTACGTTGACCTAAAAAAAATCCCGGCACAGATACTGCATATCCACAAAATGTGGACCAGAGGTCAACTTATTTGGGCCTTCACCCAAAAGATGCGCTGCTCTCCCTTGTTATGTTGCAGTGGGATCTAACTCCTCGGGACATATTGAGTTTAAAAAGTTCCATTGCTAACAGAATAATTATGCAAGATAACATACAGCATACTAATATTATTACCAATAATTAATCAGGCAGTCACATTGAATGTCTCTTTTGTGAGAGACCTGTATACAGCGGAAGAAATAAAAACACAACAACACACAACCAGGTACACACAAGCACATACAAACAGCATCAGAAACAATGACAATTTTCAATACCCAATACCCTCAATTCAAATTTCAATACCCTTCATTGCCCCTTGAGGTTCACTTCATTTATATGGTGCAAAATAGTGTTATATAGTCTTTCCAGTTTTAATATTCACCTAAGACATAAGTAGAGAAACAAACAAACAAGCCAGAGATCTGGTCTGCTAAACAGTGGTTATAACTTTAAGAAGAGTTGAAATTGAAAATTGAAAAGAGAGAAATTTATAAATAAAACCGATGGCGTGTAGTTCCCTTCTTGTAGTAAGTGGGGACTGGCCTACTTTTTCATATAGCCTAGTACACAGTGATGTGCATGGCATTTATCTCCTGTAATAAAAAACAGGACACAGTGATAAACTACGTCAAATTGTCTTAAAGTAGAATGATCTGCTTGAGAGTACAAGATAGCTTCGTACTCAAGGACAAACATGATGGTTGATTGCACAATGATTTACTAGCCCTCAAGAGAAAAATGTGCTTTATTCAGAGTTTTTTTTTTTTTTATAAAAAAAAAAAAGAATTCCATCCTGGCCGTCGAACAGTGAACCAGTTCTTTACTCTCTCTGGGTTACTTGGAGGGACATGGGACTTTGTTCGTCCAGTCTACATGTGTTTTGTCGACTTGGAGAAGGCTTATGACCGTGCCCTCCAGGGGGCCTTGTGTGGGACACTGCAGAGGAATTGGGTGCCAGAGCTGTTGTTACAAACCATCTGGTTCCTATATAACCTAAGTGAGTGTCTGTATTCTCACCACACAGTCAAACACGTTCTCAGTGGGTGTCAGCCTCCACCAGGGTTGCCCCTTCTCACCAATCCTGTTTGTGATATTCATAGACATGATCTCAAGACACAGCCCAGGGGAGGAGGGTGTCCAGTTTGGGGACCTCAGAATTGCATCTCTGCTGTTTGTGGATGATATGGTTCTGTTGGTTTAATAATACTGTGACCTCCAGCATGCGCTGGGGCATTTTGCAGCCATGTGTGAAGAAGTCAGAATGAGAGTCATTACCTCGGAGTCTGAGGTCATGGTTCTCAGCCAGAAAAGGATGGATTGCTCCCTCTGGGTTGGGAGTGAGGTCCTGCCTCAAGGTGGGGGAGTTCAAGTATCTCAGGGTCTTGTTTGTGTGTGAGAGTAAGGTGAAGATATTGACAGATGAAACGGTGCAACGTTAGTAGTAATCCAGGTGTTGTACTGGACCATGGTGGTGAAAAGAGAGCTAAATCGGAATTCGAAGCTTTACATTTTCCAGTCGATCTAAGTTGAGGTGGTTCGATTAGATTATTACTATTATTATTATTATTAGATTATATATCTCATCTGGCTTGGGTACACCTTGAGGTCCCACCTGAGGAGCTGGAATGTGTTGCTGGGGAGGGGGACGTCAGGACTACCTTCTGTTGCCCCTACGACATGGTTCTGGATAAACAGAAGAAAATGGGTGGATGGATAAAAAAACATATTTTCAAATTCTGTGCCAGTTGTTCCACATGCAGTTAAAGAGTAAGACACAGGGTACCAGTCACTCCACTGGACACATCTCCATTCATACAGTAACCCTGTCTGGAGAAGAAGAGTTTGAGGGGGAAATCGTGTGGACAACAGAGAAGACGTTGGCTTTGATTTACTGGAACATCAAATGTCCAGGATGGATAGACAAAGTAGGACATTACCACAGCGTGAAATCCAAATATCCAATGAATCTGTGGAAAATGGAAACTTTTAGCCACACATGCAGCTTAATGAACCAGAGAGTGTATCACTAGACTCATTTTCCTCAAACGAAATGTTAGTGTATGTACAGTTTCATGTTTTCATGGTCATGCATGCTTCATTGGCTTGTACTGTAGCACCAGCACACATGCTGCCTTATCAAGATTTCTGATAATGTCTGTTTACCTTGCACATGCATTTTGTCAGTAACCACTGTAACCATCCATCCTGTTTTGTGCAATGTCAGTAAAAAGAGCTAATTTTTATCATCTATACACACAAGAAAATGATCATTTCTCTGGCCTTGACCTCATTCATCAGAGGGAAGTGGGGAAACATGCCAGACGAGCTTTGACTGTCTGTTCAGTCACCTTGAGTTATATAGATGTTGCTTTAAATAGTTAGTCTGTAAAGACAAAACAATATTTTACCATTATACTAAGAAAAACCCTACAAACGCATAAACAGTGAAGCATTTTTTTTACATAAAAATTGTATATTTTTCCTTTTCTAGACAAATGGTACTCATTTGTCAGGTTTTGGTGAACATCATTAACTGATTATATCTAACCATGTAAGAGTGTCTGAGGGTGGATTTTTCCAACAGAAAAGGCTCCTGCTGCTAGCTGTAGTGGGAGGGGGAAGTATGGCTCGTTTACTTTCCAAGTCCAGAGTTTAACTGACAGTGGTTGCACGGTGTTGATTGTTAACGTGCATGTCTGCCATATGGATACAATCTATATTCACACAGAGTGCAGTCTGTAAGTACAGTTACAGTACATGTGTCATATTTTATTTCTGGACAGCATCACATTTGATTGAATTCAAACATTGCTTATCAAGAGGTAAGAGACAAAATAGTTTGGGGTTTAAGTTGTAATGTATATGTACATTTCATAGATATTGTCTTGCAATTTGCTGTCTGTCTGCTTCGTCTGGCAGTTTATCTGAGGCCCTGGCATCTGATTTGGTCAGTTTAAGCAAATGCACATGCATCATTCTGCACAGTGATGGTCAAACATTTAAGTCAAGAAACAATAAGCAAAAGACTTCTTTGAGTGGATGGAGACTTGAATTGTTAGGCAAATGCACTGAATGTTATGTAAAAGAAAAGCAGTACTGGCAAGGATAATGTTTAAATGTGGTGTAATTTTAATGGTCAGCACTCAGAGACCTGAAAGACTTGTTTTATTTGAGAGACTTGATGTAAAGTGCTGTGGATGCATTATTTTATTATTTTGTGAGATTAGCATATGAAGAATTAAGAAACAATTGTACATATCATTAATATCAGTCATCATCAACCCTTTGCAGCTTGTCAGGTTATCACCAAATCATTCTCCAAAGTCCTAAGAAAACTCAATAACTGCACAAATACTGCATATCCGCAAAATGTGGACCAGAGGTCAACTTATTTGGGCCTTCACCCAAAAGATGCATTATAGCAGAACATGATTCATGACTTGATTCCTCAAGAGAAAAATGTGCTTTATTCCTAATAAAAAAAAAGTGTTGTTCCACTTGAGGTAAGAGAGTAAGACTGCTCTCTAACTACAGACAATTATAGACTGCTTACTCCTTCCTTATAACAGATGGAATGATGTCAACATTAGTACCATTATGTGTACAGATGGCAGGAAGAAGTAAGATATAATCATGGGTTCTTGAGAAAGAAGCACATTCTCTTTCATCAGCATTCACTACAGGTTTAAAGTAATGCAGAGATGGCTGCAGGACGTCAAAGGCAGACTGCAATTTAGATGTGACTGGAGTTGAAGAAGATCGAATTGCATGCAACATGGTATTATCTGTATATACAGGGATATTATGAGCCTGTATTGTAATAATATTTTTATGTGAATTATAAATAATAATGGACCAAGAACTGAATGTTGTGGTGCCCTCAATACAGATCATCTGTGCTCTATCAATAAATATAAATGTATTTGAAATGACTTCTACTTTCTTAGACATTGCTATGAAGAAATACATGAAGGTACTGTGACATCAGCATTTTTCCAGTATACAATATACAATACAATAATTTGTATAGCGCAACAGATAGTCACAAGATTCTCTTACAAAGACATGAAAGGACTGTAAAGTAAAATTAAATTAATAAGAAGTCAAACCAGTGCATCACATGAAAAGACAGATAAAATAATGTAATATGGTCTTGGAGATGTACAATCATAGAATTCATTTAAAAGAATGTTTTTTGATTTTAGGGACACTGCTCAACTGATAAAAATAGGACTGAATAATCTCTTGTACTGTCAAATCTAACTCCCAAATGTATGGCCGACAGCATTGGCATTAAGCCAAGCTGACAGGAATATAATTGCATATCATCTGCACGAAAATGAAAGTATTAATTATCTTTCTGAAACTAATTATATAACCCAGGTCAGCATGTAAATTGAGAGAAGAATATGGCTCAATATATGTACTGTATTCATATGTATGCATGTTGCATAATGACATGTGATACACACTATATGGAATTTTGAGCTGGGTTTTTATGTAAAGGTATTATTTTTGGGATCTTTTCTTAGTGCTGCTTTAAATGAATAAATGAATGGAGAGGTGAATACAGATGCACACAGGGCTCTTATGTGAATTACATGCCATGCACATCAGGAGTGGATATTTCAGTTCACTTTTGGGGTGTAGTTAACATTTTTTATAAGTGTATAATATGTTAAATGTATATTGAGGAATTCACAATTACTACTGCTGTGTTTCCTGTTAAATGTCTGTGACATCAAAAGATATGATTTCTTAGAGAGGGAAAGCCCCTCTGTGCCAGAATATGCTGAGGGGTACAACCCATGTTTTCCTAGAAAAGGGGGTCCATCTTGTGCCAGCTAACTGTGCACGCCATTCTCCAACTGGGTATGTTATGCATTTCTTTTATTTGGGGAAAAAAGCTATATATTGTAATGCACTTGTGTATGTAATTCACATCACAGTCACCAGATCTTAGCCCCACAGAACAGAATTTGAAACAACATGATAGACACCACATCCGCCACCATCATCAAAACAAAAAAGGAGGGAATACCCCTTGGAAGAATGGGTTCATGCCTTCTGTTACGAGGAGAAGGCCTGGAATTTTCAGGCATGAGCCCAAAAATAAATGTTTTTTGACAAAGTTGAAGTTAAAAACATGATTATAGTCGAGGGCAACTAAACAGTATAACCCAAAGGGACGAAGGGGCATGAAGTTCTTTTAATCAAGAGTTAATTTATTTATCACAAAAGTAGTCATAATGGTATTGAATAAATATAATAAGCAGGAGAATATTCAGTCTAAACTAGTCCAAATTGTTTACTGGCACTATGAACAAAAGCAAGAACACATGCACAAAACCAAACCAAAAAGGTGAAAGAAGAAAAAAAATGACGTGACGTGAAATAAATGGTTTGACTTCCTGTGATGCAGTCAGTGATAAGTTAAACCTCAGTCCCATCCCTCAGTCACTGTCTGAGACATCGACAGCACCAGGGCAGCCCCCGAGGTAATAGCACTTTTCTATCCACTGCACACATCATAGCACACATGACAAAAGTAATGTAAACTTGAACTTGAACTTACATTTGTGAATTTGTTGTATTTGTTCTCCATATAACATACAAAATATGTAAAAATACATTGCTTTAAACGTTGACACAGACTGGAGTTGATAAATGTGTTGTATTGCTGGAGCGGTCGATTTAGAGAGAGTGTTTTATTCATGTTTTTATCCACTGTTAGACACTGATCCACGGAGACATGAAGTGTCTGCTGCTGCTGTTCATGTGTTGGTGCTCCAGCCTCCTTCCAGTGACCAGCTGTATCAGAGGTACCGCACACTTGTCTGAGCACTGATGTTTTCCTCTGAAATTTCTACTTTTCTACTAAGGAAATGCATTATTAGACATATTGTGGCATATCTCATTTTGTGGCCTGTATTCACGTGATCAAATTCTCCCCCCTGTATGATTAATTATGCCCAGAAAACCTCACTGTCATACATTCCAGTCACGAGCCACAGGAGGTTCAAGGGAAATGATGAAACATAGAAATGTCAAGTAGTAATTCATATCATCTCATCATTATATATTCTCTCATCTGTGATGACCTTTAACATTTGAGTAATATTTTACTCCTGTGGTGAAAACAAAGTACATTTACTCAAGTACTGTAGTTGTACAGAAAGAAGAACTGCAATGTTGAGGTTGTTTGCTCAAGTATTTCCATTTTATGTAACTTTATACTTCTATTACACTACATTTTGATAAATGATGTCTATGAGAGAGATCTACCCTCCAAACTTCTCTGATGGTTTTATCTAAATAAGTGTTGATGGCCTAAAGTGGACAGGAAAGTATTTCTCACCCACATACGTATTTATAACAATCTGATAAGACTATCTCATAATAATCTGAATACTTACTTACCCCAACTGGATTTGTCAAATATGAATGACAATAGTCTTTTTTTTCCCACTGTTATAGCTGATGAACATTCATGTCTGAGCACCTATTGGAACACAATTACTTGTGTCTTGAACATCAGTGGCAAGCCTGCTGGACAGTCCAGCACCAGCTACAGCCTAAACTTCATTGATCGGTAATATAACCAAATCAAATGAATATTAAATCATTCTTCTTCTAATGTTTTTGATAGCGCCACAAACACATCTTAATGTTCTCTCATTGTTTTTTAGAGGGTTTAGGAAAAGAAACTATTCCTGTTCACTTGTGATGATTAATCACAGTTACACCTGTGACTGTGAAGTCAGGAAACACTGTTTTACGGTTGAGGATTCATATGGGATAGAACTTTGTCATGAATCTGTCTGCCATCCTCTAGAAGAAAAATTTTATCCATCAGAAAACAGTAAGTATGCATTAATTGTAACTCATGCTGATTGTATGTGTCTGAGTAACTGTGTCTTTACATGCTTCTATGCAGATGTGTCTGCATGATATTGCATCTATAAAACTGCACAAAATTTCACATAATACTCAACACTGACCAATAAACATTAGAGAATGTCTTTGCAAATTATATTTTATATGTTAAAGATTTTCATAAATACAAATGTGACTTGATGAATGTTTGTGATCAGTTCAACTGAGTCCTCCGGTTGGAGTTGAGGTTCAGCCAACACCAGAGAATTTCAACGTGACTTGGAAAAGTGGTTATGAGGACCATCAACGTGACATCGACAAAGACATCATATACCAACTTGTACTTCAAGCTACTTTATTGGAGACCTCTATTGGGGAAGATGTAAGATCGACTGTCATAAATAACCAAATTTGAACAACACGTTCTACTATAATAAGATGTGATAATAATCATTTGTTTGATTATTTACACCTCTCCTCAGACTCATCTTAACGTTTCATCTGGGAAGGTTTTAACGATTTCAAGATCACGACTTAAACCAGGTGCTGCATATTGCATTAAAGTGAGATCTTTTCCTAAACATGGCGATTTTCGCGGAAGTTGGAGTAATTGGTGTCGATCTGTATGCTGGAAAAATGGAGCAGAAGAAGGTACAGTGCCACTTTTTCTTCGACTGTCGCTGATGCATGTGAATGTACTGACATGCAGGTACACATAATGCCTGCTTTCTCCTGTCTTGCATTGTGTCTGAAGTCTTGTTGTGTCTTAAGAACAAGTGTTGTGGCTTGACTCAGACTAATAATTTTTCTTTTTTATCACCACTTTGATAGAACAAACTAACACCTAATAGAGTCTGTGTCATCTCTGTAGTATGACTCACTAATTCTGTATTATTTCATGCAGCTTCCTCAGAACAAGAAAATATATTAGTCATTTTGACTAAATCTCTGGTATCAGTGTGTGTGGTTGTTGGAGTCCTGCTGTTTGTATTCTACAGTCCTGCTGCAAGGTAATTCATCTTTGAAACGTCGGTTAAAGGGGGGATTTTAAGATCATCATAACCAATGTGCTCTGTGATTAGCTCTTTCTGATCTGTCACGATTTGTATGACAGAATGAAGATAAAAAACCTGTCCCACACGCCATCGCCAGCCACTTTCTTTCAACCTCTGTTTCAGCAGCATGAAGGCAATCTCAAGGTGAGTTGGTAATACAGTATCCTCTGGTCAATTCTCTATCTTGTTGTTTTATTCTTTTCTTTTCTGCAGTTTTAATGACAACATGACCTATTACATTGGGTATGAAACATATTCCAGAGGTCTGTTGTTGACAGTAATCACATTTAAGTCCTGATGGATTTTTTTATTTGGTTTAGTTTCATCTCAGCTTTACTACGGTGGAAGCATAGTGCAAACTGCAAAATAAAACACAGCACATAAAATAAATTCTGCAATATCAAATAAAACAGGTTTTTTTGGCTTTTATTCATTTGCTATCAACACAGACACTGGCGTTTGAGTTAGTTCATGTATCAGGTAGATAACACAGGATAAGTAAAACCTTTGGCTTGCTGTGTCACTAGATGAAAAGTCGGAGGATCACTGGGATTCATTTCTCTGGACACCATGAATATGTGCACCAAATTTCATAGCAATCCATCCAATAGTAGATATTTTAGGAGGGACCAAAGTGCTTGACCGACCAATGGACCGACAAAGTGACTGTGCCATATGGCTAAAAATATCAGCTGAAATCATCCACTGAACCAATGCTAAATAACATACAGTATTAATTTGCTGTCACATAAGTTGTGTGTGTATCATGTTCTCCAGTGAAAATTAGTCATGCAACTTCATAACACCTGATGTATCTTAATGCAACTGAATCTTTGCAGGAGTGGCTTTCACCTCAAGGGAAATATATGCTAACATACACTGCTGAGGAAATCTTGACAAGCGATGCCATAATTGTTGTGCCGAAACCCATTGCAAAGGACCCAGAGGAGAACCAGGGCCTCCAAAAGCCTCCAGTAACACAGCTGACGTTCACTCAGTGTCAGACCTCCTATGTTGGCCTACCTGGGATACATGAGGCCTCCCCACCTTTGACCACGGTCAGTCCAGGGAACACGTCTTACACTCGTCTCCCTTGCTCTGCCCGGGGGTTTGAAATTGGAGAAATAGAAGTCGTCTCCCCTTCGCCTGAAGATATCTTCAACATCAGCCATTCAGACTCTGGCTGTGAGGACCTGACCCAAAGCCCAGAGTGCAGTTCACCAAACAGTCCCGTTGACAACACTCCACCCCCATGTTACTGTAATGATTACTGCATTCTGAACAAAACAGCAGATGGCTTTGCTCCTGTTTTAGTGTCCAAAGAAGCAGTCTAAGTGTCTGGTCTTATTCTCTGCAGGAGGTTAAGAGAAAGCAATATTCACAAGACTGGTGATACTGATCACAACGGCTGTATATTGCATTACAGAAAATGGTCATAATCACACTTGACGCTCATGCTCACATGCACACTTATGTTATGTGTTCAAGATAGCAATTCCTGTTTGGCCAGTGTAGGTTTGTGTATTTTTTTTTATTCCAAAAACCAATTAAATGTACACTATGTCTCTTTTTATGAAGCATAAACACAACACGTACTGTACTGTAAGATTTAGCCTTTGCTGGTTACGCATTTGCCATATTGACAGCAGAATGTAATTTGAATGTTTTTTATTTGTCTGCACCTTTTAGCAAATAATAAGTAACTAAAACTTACAGCAAAGTCAACAGAGTAGCTTCATTATCATTTATTGGCTTTAGAAAGATGCTCTTAGATATTTTCCAGACCATCATCCATCTTTGAACTGTTGTTATCTACAAGGCATGCAGTGAAAACTACACTTATGCCAGGATGAGGTCAGTAAGCAGTGTTCCTAAAATAAATAGTGTGGGTCAAATACTCAGGACATACAGTACAGTATTTCCCCAATTGGATCAGTACAGAATAATCACAGTATGTTTCTTCTTCGCCTCACAGCAAGAGGGTTCTGGGTTCAATCCCATGGTTTCTTCTGGCTGACAGGAGGTTCTGGCCCTTCTGTGTGGAGTTTGCATGTTCTCCCTGTGCTCCATTGTGCCTGTGCGTGGGTTCTCTCTGGGTACTCCAGCTTCCTCCCACAATCCAAAGACATGCAGGTTAGGTTAATTGGCAACTCTAAATTGCCCTCTAGGTATGAATGTGAATGTGAGTGGTTTGTCTGTCTTTCTATGTCAGCCCTGCGACTGACTGGTGTACCCTACCTCTCGCCCAATGAGAGCTGAGATAGGCTCCAGCACACCCTGTGACCCTGTGTGTCAGGAAAAGCAGAAAAAAGAAAGAGAAAAAATAAATAGAAAATCAGTGTTTCTGGGTGTATGACTATGCTTACTGCACTACCGCTGAGTTGATTTAATCATCATCATGTATGTACAAAATAGGAAATTGATGATGATGGCAATTTTTGCTTCTGTGCTTATATGTATCATGGTTATTGTTTTTGTTCTGCTGTCAGTCTGTAGAAATCAATAAAACCTTTCATTTATGCTCATAATGTGTGTATGGCTCTCTGGGCTGAGCTTTTTTTGTTTCCTGAGCACTTCAAAGAATTCTCTTCCATGTCGGCTTAAAAGCTGAGTTTTCATTCTTGACCCCAGAAACAGATGTAAAAATCTAATTCTGAACACCTACATTATCAAGTGGGCAGAGGATCATGTGATATTTAAATGGTTTCCAATATTTTACAACATTTGATACCACTTTATACTTAACCACAATTCAGACGGAAATACTTTTTATCCCACTATATTCATTTGACACATGTACGAGCATAAAACGACCTCATCCAGCTACAACAGTAAGATGCTGAGTATTTAATCAGTCATCACTAGTAACTATCTAATCATATTATATGTCAGTCACAAGGGCCAATTTCAAGATGGCCTTGTTTTTGTTTGTTTGTTTGTTTGTTTGTTTGTTTGTTTGTTTGTTTAGATCCCCGCTCATGATCCCCTCTGCTTCTTATGAATAAATAAAAATGAGAAAACAGCCACAGTAATCCAGCTCTCGGCAATAGAGGGTCTTTTTGTACTGACACAGTAGAAAAAGAAGAAGAAGAAATCAGCAGCATCTCTTCATCTCTCTCTTTTATTTAAGAGAGGGTTTTAATCTTCTCTGTCTCCTCCTTTCAGCTTTAAGTCACTAAACTACAGAGCCCCTAAAGGGACATGTGCAAAAAAAAAAAAAAAACTGTACATATCTCGTGAGCACGTGAAATTTTCTCGAGCTTACGAGATAAAATGAAATTCAAATTTCAGGCAGGCTGGTTTCAGTTTCAAGAGCTGGAAAAAGTCCATTAAACTCATTTTACTAAAGAGAATGACACTGAGGTTAGTTTCAGATTCACAGCTTCCGATTCAAATGAAGGTTATACAAAACTAATAGCTGGTTTCAAGATAAAGTTAATGTTTGACCTAAAATGCCCAAAATGATTTCACATCAATAAGAGGTACAAAAAATAGACAATCAATGGACAAACTGCTGCGGAGCCCCTAAAGGGAAATGTGCCAAAAAAAAAAAAAGTGGAAAAAAACAAACAAAACTGTACGTATTTACAGTTTCCAATGCGGCAGTTAATGGTTCACGGCTTCCTATTCAAATAAAGGTTATAAAAAAACTAAAAGTGGGTCTCAGATAAAGTTAATGTTTGACCTAAAATGCTCAAAATGAGTTTACATCAATAAGAAAATAAGAAAAAACAGTCAATCAATAGGCAAGCAGTCAGTCAACGTGTTCACTTAATTTAATTATAACTTTCCCCTTAACTGTGAATATGAAGGTAACTTCAGCGTCGTCATAACACAATGAGAACAACGGCAGAACAGAGGTGGGTATATTCACTTTATTGAAAACACGAAATATACCTGACAGTATCATCAACCAATAAAAGAAGATAAGGCAGATGATCCCTCCATTAACTCATTGCATTGGTAAAAAAAACATAGAAAACAACGCAGAAGTATAAAACAAAAAAAGTGGCAAAAGAAATTTCAGCTGTTTCTTGGAACCAAGAAGCCAGTGCAGAGTGTCCACAGTGTTATTAATGTTGAATAAGTGTTCTTCACATAATTAAAACATGTTACTGTTATGCTTTTATGTTACAGGGTTGGCTCTGTTGGCAAGTAACAAGTAGCAAGGATGATGGTCACAAACTGTCAGGACAAAGCATTGGCAAGACCAGGGTGGCGATAAACTCAGAATCAGAATCAGATCAGAATCAAAATTAGCTTTAATGGCCAGGTATGTGTACACATACAAAGAATTTCACTTTGGTTGTTCAGCACTCTCACTCTCAGTACGTACACAGAATAGAAAGAACAGACAGCAGCACAAAAGGTAGAATCATATGAATAAAATAGAGATAAAATAACAGCAGCTGCAGCAGAAAAAATGTACATAACATAACATCACTTAAACTACTACAAGTGTAACTATAGAGTGCAATAGAGTGTTGAAAGTGCAATGATGCATGTGGATAGCTTATGTACAGAGATAGGTGGATATGACAGTGTATTATGTACAGTATATAAAGTATGTACAGCAGCATGGACTGTATCTGTCAGGGGAGACATTTATATGTTGAAAACTGTGTAATAAAAAACATTAGGATATATTATATCATTTACAGTTCTGTGATAATGTGATCCTCAGCGCCTGCAGACGCAGGGAGCTGGGGCACCAGAGTAGGTGGCCATCAGGGACAGAGAGATCAGGAGATGGGAGTGCAAGTTGGAGAAAAGTGAAAGTTGGCAATAAGCAGCCTGGAGATGAGCTGTCCTGTCTGAAAAACTAACCTAACCTTAATAATGAAATCATAAACAAGCCTGGCAGTAAGCAACATCAGTAAATATTAAACAAATGAGTTCAATATCTCAAGGAAATAACAGTTGGCACAATATCTCCCCTGCAGAGCATACGTGGATGTGGTCAGGAAGTGCACCCACTCATTTTTCTATTCATTTATCTGTTCATCAGGTGTAGGTGCAGAGACACCCGCACCAATTTCCCCCAAGTCCCATGACACAGTGGAGGCCTTCCCCCACCAACATGTTCAGACAGAGAAAGCAACAGAGGAGCTGAAGGAGCAACTGGGAGAAAGCCATTTGGATGCATCACCACCCTGATTAAAGAGGAACCTTCCGACTTGGTCATTAAGTGGGAAGTATGTAAGGGGAGTTTGCTGCATCAACAGGGGGGTCAATGTGGAGCAAATTATCAGCACAATGAAAAACCTGCAAGAAAAGTTGAGCTCAGCCACTGCTGTCATCTTGCAGTGTTGGTTGAGTAAGCAACAACAGTGATGGATAACGTGATGAACCTCTCGCTTGTGTCTGCAAAGTTAAACCTGCAAAACACAGATGAGGTGGTGGGAAATAAACTCAGTGATGAACGTGACCTGCAGGATATCAGTCTTCTGATCTTCATTCTAAAAACCATTCGGTTTTGAAATGAATGAGCACAGTAGGTTGAGAAATAATAGGTGGCCCACACAGCTACACGGTTTAGTCACGTGGTCAGCAAATTGGTAAATGAACCCACTCATTTTTACCCAGGAAAAGCCGGGGGAAAAGGTGAGCTTTCAGCATGCTTCAAACAACGTCAGATTTTATTGGTTAATCAACAGCCCACTCAAGGGGTGCGTCTGAACAAGTTTGTTATGTTTTGTTGTATTCTCTCTCAGATCCTTTTTTTTCATCATTCACACTACTGTGACTGCTAAGCTTGTAATTGAGTGTAACACCACAATACTTTCGAGGAGAGACTGAAAGTGCATGCCATCATCCCTATTTGTAAGATTAACTGCATCAAGAAAACAAAGACACTTAAAAAAACACTCTTAGAGGCTTTTCCCACTGCCAGGTTTGATATAAAAACTTTTCACTTTGGTCAGACAACATGTTGTACAACCTAGTTTGTTTCAAACTAATTGAATGTTGATGTCCGTGGCAGACCAGGGTTGTCCCTCAGTGTTTGAGCCATGGACACTTTCCATGGTTCACAACTCTGCAGACTTAGTTTGAGAGAATAACACCCAGTGTATATCATTAGCAGTCATGACAGCAGCATCAACAGAACAGAAATGTTCAGACTACGAACAACAACTATGAGGGTTGTATAGAATATGACGGATCACATAGCTGCATTACAGTCGCCTGCTCTGTATCCAGTCACAGAAGTTTGAAATGGTGAAAATCTTCTTTTACTGAGGGTTGTTTTGCTTTATCCTTTGAAGTCACTTTGATAAATAATACTGCATTATGTCATAATTTGACAAGGATGTGCCTTTCAAAACTTTCAAAATGCATCTGAGAATCACTTTTTCTACTTGAACTGTCCTTCATGTGCTTATTCAATTTCAAACAATGGAGGCAGACAGGAGGCAAAAACCAACTGGACTGTTCAGACACGAGGGATGATGGGCCACTTTCAATTTTCAGTCATGGCTTTGGTGTGGTTGTAATGTCAATTCTATATCATTAAGGCTACAGACTTACTTACAAGACAAAGATAACAAACACTTTGTCTATACACTCATTCAACATTTACAAAAACCAACCTTCACCAATGGCGCTCCAGAAGTTGACATACATTTACAGTGTTATCCAAAACACATGAAAACCTGGACGATATAAGTCTATGAGGTCATTAAATCAGCTCTACATGTGGTTTCAAAAGTGCAGTGGAGCAGAATCGCTTGCTGACCAGCTCAAAGAAATGCGCCTCTGGTGTTGACAGCCAGGCTGCTGCTCATGATAACAACTGTCATATAAGAACTGTCATATCGTGTTGGTTCAACCTATATATCTATATAAATATAATTTTACCTCTTGGGTTTGTGCAGCTTTGGTGTTTCGTGCGGTTTATATTTCTTCTGCTTCCTGCCTTCTGCTTTGCAGCCAAGAAAGGTCATTTTTTTCCAACCATTAGTGCCAATTATTTGTGGTACTTTTAGTTAATAGTTGCACGACACAACACTATTTCAGCAGTCACTGTGTAAAAGTGCAAAGGGCATAGTTATTGTATCCCCCCCTCCCTTTGACAGCAATTTGAGTTCTGATGCAAAGACAAAAGAAAACGCCTCAGTCAGTTAATACAGAAGTCTGACATCCTTTCTCTGTTTAGTTTGTTGATTAACAGCAAGAGACTCCATGAACTCTAGAAATAATTACCCTGCTGTGATTATAATGTGGGATTCTACTGTAAAGAGTAGATTTCCTAAAGCAACAGGCTGTGGCATTTATACTTTCTGCTGAATCCAAGTCATTTCATAGTACAGTAAGCAGTACTATTTACTTTGTTTTGACTTGGAACACGACTTGGTTATGCTGCTTTTGTGCGTGACGTCAGAAACCCCCCAAAAAAGATTCCTTTACACGTGATCTGTTTGGTGTTTGAGGTAACAACTTCCTTCCAGTACAAGTAGCAAGTTGCTGTTTCCTGTGTGACTCTGTAATTGCTCTCAAGGCAGTGATTTCGAAATCTTCACCTATAATGTGAGAAGTCTGTGAGACCTCGGTCTGCGAGGTGTGACATTTTACTCTAGTTTGACAGAAATGAAACACCACCTCCAGCCACTGCCATTCACTTATGAATGATTGAGAACGGTAAAATTTGAAGTCTGTAAGAGTTGGTGGTAACTAAACTCAGTAGTCATTTTGTCGTTGTTAGCTGTGGTTAAAGGGTTAAAGTTGCGGTTAGTTAGAGATTTATACCTTTCAGTCAACAGAGATCAGTAGAGCTGTGCAGTATTTAGGTGTATCTAATGTAGTGTCACTTTAACTGTTTCATAAATACAAACAGCAAGGGTACCGAACTGACTAGTTTGATTTACTGTACATCAGGAGCTATCTGATTTAAGAATAAGTGAACATGGTGGCAAATGGGCACCATGAATGTCTATAAAAAGAATCATTGCAATCCTTCATACAGCTGTTGAGATATTTCACTTTCTTCAGTGGGGTGTCAATGTCTAAACACCTGAAACAGTGCTTATAATTAACATAAAGGTTACCAAGTAGTTAAATAAAATGATCATCATTGAAATCTTATTTTGCAGATGCGCAGGCTGAATGTGAGCATGAAGACGAAAAAAAAAGGGTGTATAGATTTTTACATCCTAATAAAATAATGAAATGCAAACACATCAATGTACCCTGTAAATAACCAGTGAGAGCGTAGAGATAAACTGTGTCGGGTAGACAAATGAATCAGCGGATGAAGCAGATTCGGTGTGTCATCATCTTGTCTGGAAATTATCCACCAAGATCTGATAATGTGCTTCAAAAGAAAAAAAAATGACACGTAGACCTTTTCTCTTTTAAATTCTTGACTCGGGAGAGAGAAATGGATGCCACCAGAGGAGGTTGTTGTGAAGAAACTTACAACAGCTGCTCCAAAAGACTTCAGCTCACCACAGCCACAGAGGCAGAGCGCAAACGGCTCCCTGTCTTCAAACTGCAAAGCACAAGACCCCCCCTGCATTTCAGCAGCAGATGTGCCTCACTGTGTCGGCTCCACAACCCACATATGACCATAAGAGGTAAATATCTTTTGGTAAATGTCATAACTAAGTCATTTCCTAACGAACGTAATAGGCTTCCTGTTTTTTGGGGGTTTTTTTTGTTTTTTTTTATTTAACAAGAGGCATCATTTCTTGTTGTATTATTCTATTAGGATGTAAAAATCTATATAGCCTTCCTTTTTAGACGGACAGCTTTGTCTTCATGCTCTGCTGCTGTCAACTTAATCAGAAAGAGGACTCAAAAAGGTTTCCTGCTGCCACCCATCAGTCACAGCTGGAACTGCGTCCTACCATTAACCTCATTAATCTGCAGAGAGATAGAGACGCGTACAAATACACAGCTGGTGCTAAAGGTCACAGGGCCACAGCAGCCACTAAGGGTGTGAAGTTAATGTGGACAAGCTTGGTGTTTTTTTCATCTTTTTAAAAAGCAATACTTCTAGAAGTCCTCATTTCACTGAAACCCAAACACTGCGTTCAGGAAGCTCAACTGGGGCGCGGCTCTGGGCATCCAGATGTTGAAACACTCCCCCTGTCACCTCAGCTAATTCAGGACTTAAGAGGTTTGAAGCAGAGACTCTTCACTGATATACTGACTGTTGAGCTTGACATGTCATAAGGACCACATTAATCACCCGCCTCATTTTTCATATTTTTTAGTTTACCTGTAATGACTTGAACTTGTCATCCAGGTCATTACAGGTAAACAATAGTCATCACTAGAAAACTAATGTTTCTCACACTGTTTACTGACTGTAAAAAACATGGGAACATCAATAAAGCACACAGGGGCCAGAGCTTAAAGAAATATTTTGACATTTTTGGAAATACATATTCCTTTGCTGAGAGTTAAATAAGAAAATTGCTGCCCCTTTGTCTAAAAGGTGCATATAAAGTTACAGTCTACAGATCTCACTTAGCTCAGTACAAATACTGGAAACAGGGGGGAGTCCACCTACCAGCACTAAATGACATGTTATCTCTTTTCATTCAGTCCAAAAAACAAAGTGTTCTTTAGTTTTCTATAGCCAAGACACAGTCTGGCAGACTGGCAACATAAAAGCCACAATTTGACACTTTGATTTTTATACAGATTGAACAAACAAGATATAATGTGTTATTTTTGTTACTTTTGGTTAAGATGGCTTACACTTTACAAGACAGATAAGTCACTTTTAGTTTTAGAGGTTTTATTTTACAGTTCATAAGTCTGCTGAATAGTCTGATGTACTGTTGTATATGTTGTTTATAATGACCATAGCCAAATCTTATGGTAGTAAGCAAATGTAGGTGTTGATAACATCTAAAAAGGCATGTCACCAAAACAAACACTAAAATTCAGGTGAAATATAGGAATGTGTCGTTACTACAAAACGCAACAAGAGGTCTTTTAATACACAGCCTGACATGAAACAGAAATAACATTGAAATGACTGATGTTTGGTCCTCGTTGTTTTATTTGTTTTTTTGTTTGTTTGTTTTTAATTCAGATTCTACATCCTGAACATAGAGTCAAATACAAATGCTGATTAGTGCTGAAACAATTGGTGAACCAATCACTTGGTTGACTGTCAAAACAATCAATAATTGTCCTTAACTGATTTATCGTTTAAGTTAATTATCAAACAAAGATGCAGTTTCTCAGTTTTATATCAGGGTAAATTGAAATAAATTTAAATGTTTGCTGGGCAAAACATGTGAAGATGTCACTTTGTGGTGTCAGAAAGGGGAAATTTACAGACTAAACAAATCATTGATAATCAATCAATTCAGTCCATCAGATGAATCAGTAATGGAAAAAAAAATCTGAATATCTGCAGATTGACAATATAAGTAAACATGTAAATCTCTCTCAGATGGAGCATTTATTTATTTATAAACAGCAGGGGGCAGTCTGTCTGATCCGAAAAAGAAGAAGAAGAAGAAGAAGAAGAAGCACTAGGTGGCGCTGTGGCCGCCTCTTATCCACTGACAGGCCGAAGAAGTGGTGGCTCAGTGAGCGTAGCAGTGTCTCTCAGTGGTGCTGGAGATTAAATGTGAGCCTGGGACAGGTCTGGCTCGCCGTGGTTTGTTTGTTTCCACATCACGGAGCAGCTCGGGCTCGGTGGTCCAGTGTGCCCGGACTGTTCAGGAGCACCGAGCCTCAGTGAGCCGCAGCAGCTGCTAGCTTAGCATCCTCGGCCTGACTCTCCATCGTCGCCTGCTGACACAAATAAAACAACAACAACAAAGAAAAACAGGCTCGACTTCACAGGATGAATCCGGTCAAAAGTAAGACTCTGCACCCGCACCTCCGCGACGAGGAGGCCGCCGTGGTGGAAAACGCCGTCCGGCTGGCGGTGGACTCGATCATCAACGTGCTGTACGGCGTCAACAGCGCCCGGAGCCGCGAGTACCAGCGGATGGTGGCCGACAGGGACAAAGAGATCCGGCGGCTGGAGGGCAGGCTGGGGGAGATCGACCTGGAGCTGCAGCTGCTGCGCCGGCAGGGGTGCGCCTGCGGGCTGTACGGAGCCGAGCGGGGCCGGGCCGGGTCACGGAGCTCCGGAGAGCCGCAGGACGGAGAGCAGAGCCGGACTGAGCCGAGCCAGGTGGAGCCTGAGCGGACGGCGGGACCGCAGGACTGTGAGATGAGCATCTCCTGTAAGAAAAACAAGTGTTATCAGAGCAGGGCGGTGAATGAAATGTCACTGTCACTGCAGCTGTGTAAATATTTGTTCACCTCCATGAGTTTATAACAGCCTGTGTGCAGCTTGTAATGTTGCACACCCACTGCCACCAGCATTATCTGTACTCTGTTATATATGGGCTATAGTTGTGTATTTATTTATCTCATATGTATACTTTATTTTTATACCTATTTATTTTGCTTGTGTGGATTTTCTGTCTAAATATTTTTGAGCATTGTTCTACGGAGGGAGCTTGTGGTTTAAGAATTTCATTGCCAGCGACTACTTCATGTAATTACCCCATGACAATGAAAGAGAAGAGAAGGTAAACTTTATTAATCCCACATAAGGGGAAATTCACTTGTTACAGCAACTCAGTAGGCAGACAAATGGGGAAAAGTACAAAAAATAGATATAAAAATATAGAAGATTAAAAAAAGACATAAATATACTATAAACATGTTTTCTTCATACATACAGATTGGTACCCACCCTCCACTCCCTCCAAAGTATTGACAGAAACCTGCGTTTTGATTGGAGTATTGAAGCAAGGGTAATTTTTTTTGTGTGTGTGTCTCTTTTCTCCTCAGTGGGATTTTTTGCAAGACCCCCCTCTCATGTCTCCTCCCAGAGCCGCGACTCTGCCCCTCTGTCCTCCCCCAGCAGGTCGGGTCCGGACCAGTCCTCCAACTCCTTCGGCTCTGAGTCTTCAGGTCCATCCGAGGCAGCCAAGAACCTGCCCGGGTCTCCTCCCAGCGCGCTCGCCATCAAAGAAGAGCCCTGTGAGGTGGACACGGTGCTGATCAAGTGGGAGATGAGTGAAGAGAAAATTGGGGAGCATCTGGGGAGCACAGCAAGTTCATGTCCGGATAAAGAGAGCCCCAGTGAGAAAAGTAACGTGTCCCATCTTTTCAGTTTCTGTCAGCCATGAATTTTCCTAAGACAGACAAAATGATCTTTTAATTTAAGCCTGGTCTGTGTTTAACAAATGGCAAAGTCCAACACATTGACTGAGTATAGAAATGCTTTCCGATTCTTTGGTTTGTTTATTTACTCTTCAATCAGATATTTCCTTTTTTTAAAATCATTATTTCGCTCATTTTAAACACTGTCAAGTTTGACTGTGGCTGCTTTGTGCTGAGCCAGAAACAATCCCTGTGTGAGAGCTTTGGCTGATTTTGATAAACATTTGAAAAAGCATCAGCACCAGATGTCAGTCAATCTTTTTAGCACCTGTATCACCATACCCAGCCCCGTGTGACAGCCTCAGAAAAACATGGCTAAATGCTGTCCCAATGCAAATGTATGACAGTGGGAACGCATCACTGAGAAAATGTTCATCTCTTCTGATCACTACAGAAAACCTAGAGGAGCGGGAGAAAATAAAGTTCAGGAAGAAACCTCACGCAGACCCTGACGGACATCTTGTCACCGAGGAAGAACACCAGAGGTGGGTTATTACAGGGATGCAAATGAGGCAAACACATACATGAGGCCTGCAGAAGTGTCATTAAGGTTTTCACCTCTTGAAGAGAAAATCCACAACAAATCCCTGCGTGTTTGTTTTCTGTGGATAACTGGCTATCCCATTGCCTTTTTAAATTTTCTTGATTCATTCATTTGTTCATTTTGGGTGCATTTTGATCTTTATTAGATTGGACAGTGTTGAGGTAGACAGGAAACAATAGGAGTGTGCGGGGTAAATTACAAAACACATCCGTTTTTAAAACAGGAAATTGTCATATTAGAAGCTAAAATCAGCCATATTTTTCTTTGTATTTTGTTTGATAAGTAACTTAAATGCTGGCTTAATTATTATGGTTGTTGTCAGTTCCTTTAATCAGTCAGTCTTTTCATGTTCATTGAAGACATGGCCTCAATGAATCAGAAACACCACTCGACTGTTGGGAACGCGCAACACGTACAAGAAGCAGCATGTGTCAGTCGGAAACAACTGGCCATTCAACATTGTGTGGTTATATTAAGATGACTACAGCTGCATGCATGACTACATACCGTTCAGTAGTTTAAAATATCTGATTTCTAATGGCAGATAGTTCTGTGGTGGCATTCCTGCTGATGAGATTTACCTTTGATGCCCAGTAGAATCACAATGTTGGCGAATATTGTCATGTAACAACCTGCTGTGGAGTGGAGGATATGTAACAGCAGACATTACTAACCTAAAACATGTACTAATCTGCTCATTTGTCTGTGATTTTAAATGACGAGAGTATTGTCTTTGCCCATTCATTCTTATATTAAAATAAAGCTCTTAAAAAAGAATAAGAATTTGAATTGCTAGGTGAATGCACACCTACTCATCTGTGTGATCCTCTCTCACCTCTTGACCTCCTCAGGAATAAGAGGAGGAGCGTGCCAATGTCCGAGCTGCCGGAGGAGGCACAGAGACTGAAGAGGGCGGCCTGGAGAGCAGCTTCAAGGCGGTACTACGCCAGAAAAGTAGCCCGCCAGCAAGCAAACCCTTCGCGCTCTGGCCCCTTAACTCACGTTACAGACTCCTGCTACGCGCAGCCCATCTCTTTCGTCGACAGGAGAAGGAAGACGCTGATATCCGAGTTGCCCGTAGACTCTCAGACACTGCAGAGGGAGGCGTGGAGAGCCGCGTCGAGGAGGTACTATGCTCGGAAAATTGCTCGCCACCAGGCCGAGGCCACGCAGTACGCACACCTGCTCCACAACATGGAGCCGTCCGAAGACACACTGGGACCCAACAGAGGAGGACCCCACAGCAGCAGTGGAGGAATAATGTGCAGCTGATGATGATGATAATAATGTTTTGTATTCTGCATATTTGATTTCACCTTCTCATGTCACGTAGAACACTGGAAAATGTGAATGTATGTTTCATTACTATTTTCTGGTTGATTTGTACTGATGTTGAGAACATTGTGTTTTAAATGAACCGTTGTTTGTGAGAACAACACTGCATTCACATGGTTCCAATTTTTCAGTGTCATTTTTCTTCCTCTCAGCCTTCTCTTGTACACTGCACTGCATGCCTGTACAAAATGCTGACTGCACATGAAGATTGAGTCGATGTGTTCTGGGGCCATTATGATAACTAATACTTATAATTTATCTATTTTATGTTTCTCTATTTATCTGTACTTACATCTGTCTTAGTTTATCGATCATCAATAATGGTTTATTCTCATACACTGAATCAATACAGCGCCCCTGGAGTCCAACATATGTAACTACAACAAAGGCACCTGTAATGGTCAAATTAGGAGCTCAGCATCTCTGTTAATAATAGATGATTTACCTATTTTTACTGGTAAAATTGTATTTTTTGTTCTTTTTTTTGGATCACGTTAAATAATAAATATAATTTAAATACAACTCCTGTCCTTCTGTTGTGATCACAGACTCCTGTTTGTCTAAATGTCTCTCTTAGTTATCAGCAACATCTTCATCTGTTACTGCCCCAACAGGTTCTTTGTTCCTCATCAGCAGGCACTTCACTTTTCCAGTTCATGCAAAAGTGAAGCAAAATACACCCACTGAGCCCTGAGTGAGGAAAGTTTTCTTTATTTCAGCATGTCTTATTTTTCTCTGGAAATGATGTGCAATGACAAAAAAAGTTTCCCCATTTTTTTCTTTTATTTTAAAATACTAACACATTGAATAAAATCAGACATTAGGCAACACAGTATACACCAAACGCGCAAGTAAATATGATAAAGCATCATGTTATGGTCTAAATAAAAAGGTCCACTGACGGAATAAGATAAATAGGTGATCCTATAAGATAAAAGACAGTAATAAGGAGTGTTGGTTTGTAGCCACACTTCTGTGCCTCTTGTGCCTCAGTGTGTAGTCACTGCCTCCAGACCTCACTACTGTGGCTTTCACACCACCAACAGGGCGCTCCTCCTGCCCCCCAGCTACGAAAACAAGAGCGTCTTGCAACAGCGGCTGTTTTTCGCCCCGCAGCCGAAATATTAGGCGTTTTGACCGCCGCCTGACGCGCAGCTTATCTTGCACAAGTGCGGTTTCTATCATACAGCACCGCGAGGATTCATCACTGAAATGGGATCTGCCTGACAGCTGCAGCGGCACATGCACCGCGAGGACAGGCGTGCGTCCTGGTGCTGAATAAAGGGCTGCACAGGCGCCTGTTTCTGCTCGGAGGTCTGAGCGCTGGAGGTCTTTTTTTTTCTGAGCAAATAACGAGGGCTTTGTCATTTCTAACGGACGCTCGTCTTTTTATTTCCATGTTTTCCCCTCGGTTTCCAGTGCGGGGAGGACAGGGCTGCCCTTGTGCTGCTGCTGTCTCATTAAGGGGGTCTTAAACCTGCTGGAGGCTCAGGTCTGGACACGTACAGGGAGTCCTGTTTGTGACTATGTGCTGTTGTAATGCAGCACGTAAACATCACAGACACCAGCCAGGCTTTGGAGGGAGCAGGGCTGTCCTTTAACGCTTTGCTGGCAGCTGCCAACATGATTTGCATGGGGGGTTATTTTGGGGAAAACAGCTCTACACGCCGGCGCAGTCGTTTCTCTCCGAAGGATACGTTGGATTTGGCTTCAGGGTTTTTCGTATGAGGGGTTTTTTTGTGCTACAGGAGTAAATTCATCTGTATTCAAGCCTGGATAAAGGACCAGACTATGACTCGGAGCAGGCCTGCTTTGGCGCACTGACTGGGTGCGTTTACAGCTCAGCGTTTTGCCTGCTGTCTCGATATGAGGATAAAACAGACGGTCATTTGAATTAGTGAGCTGTGCTACAGTGCTGTACGCATCAACACATATATTTTTAGGTAAGTTATATATTTGAATACGTGAAATAAATAAGGCAACTGCCTGCGGTGCCAGTTGCGCAATTTGGCACATTTTTCTCGCAGGAACTTGCTTTAAAATGGACTTTAAATTCGACTTTCTGTGAGTGTGGCTTGAAATTGTTTGGTAAATCGGCAACATGTAAACATAATTATTATTATAATTACCTTTTAAGCTGGAAAAAACGTTGCTTTTTTGTCCTGGAGCCTTTGAAGAGCCCTCTGAGCCTTTGGATACACCTGTGCACTTTTGGAGAGGTCCATTTGGATCCACGGTTCTCTTTCAACCTGGTTGGATTTTACGCTAAGTCAAATTCTTTTTTTTCCCGTTTTTCGACTCCAGTCTACAAGAAAAGGGTCTCTTTGACTCATAAATATCATCAATTGACTATCTGTAGCCTCCCAAAGATGCTCCAGGGCTTGACAAACGCGCAAAATGCAGCAGAAAGCGCCTGAGACACCAGCTGCGCACTAAGTGACACTTGCTTTTCAGTATCAACTGTATGACTACTAGATGGACCAGAATAAGTTGAAACCATAGGGGTATGACATGGTATATTTGAGGAGTGGGCTTTACTGTTTAAGTCCAATGATATGCCATTTTAAAATGGCAAATTGGAGGATATGTCTATGTGGGGCCAAAAGGGCCATTTCTGTGTTTTTGGGGCTCTCTGGGCTCTTTTTTAATGGTTTAGTCCAATTTGATCACCCCTACATATTCAACATACATGGAAGTGTCCTTTTTTGCAGGGATTGCTGGGAAGAAGAAGGAGGCTGTCGAGCTTGGGACTTTGCAGAGGGAGGCATAGCCACAGCCACTCTCAAAAGGTAAGAAATCCTCTGTCCTGCTGTGGCCAATGGTGCCCAATGTTGGCTGGGAGGCAGATGGAGACCGTGTACTCCACATTTAGACTGAGAAATGGTGGTTTTCAGGTGTATTTTGGTGCCTTTCCAGTGTGATAGATCAGGGAGGGTCAGGGCATTATGGTGTGCATTAACAAGGAAATATGGAGGCACGGCTAGGGGGAGCCATAGCAAGGCAGGGAGGCAGCTGAGGCCCTGAGCTGCTGGGAGAGGGGATGTTGTGCCTGTTTTAGTACTCACAAATGTAGACGAGCTCCGGAAGACACTTCATTGTTGTATGTTAGCCTTCATTAGTGTAGTTATTGTTTGGAGAGCAGCAGCCTTAAGGGTGAACACTTCCTTAGGAAAAGTGTCCCAGCTGCCTCACAGGCTGTGAACTGTAAAGACAGAGAGGAAACATTAAGAAGTGGCAGAAAACCATTCAAATAAGCCCTGAAAATGTAAAGAAATGTACTTTAGGGACTGTTTTAATAGTATATAATGTGTAAATGTGGATTAGCATTAGCATTGCTGTGCTCATAGAAAACATTCAAGATGGCCTCTCCACTGCAGGGAGACAGGTGAGAGCAGATCAGTCACTTCCTGATCAGACAGACAGACAGGGCTGCTTTGATTACACGTAGTCAAACGTTTCTTTCCACCAGTCACTCCAGCTTCATATTCTCCTTCAGCTACTTTCTGTGTGGACGTACGGTAATGCAGAAGCTGAGTCACCATGCCAAGACTTTCTGACCGAGAAGTGGAAGTGCTGCATCTTCTGCTTTCTCCGCGGCCATGCTGCCACAGAGCAGTGATTGGTTAATCTGCAGAGAAAGCGTTTAAAGATCCGCAATAGAAAGTATTTATTGAGCCCTAATTAACCGTATAAGTAATCTAAAGATAAGCTTTCTGATCGCACACCTCTCCATAACTGTCTTCATATTGATTGGAGCATGGCAAAAATTGGTCGTGCTCACTTGCTAAGACATGTCTTTGAATGGGAAGGGACTTAAAGATTAAATTAAAGAATAATTTCTTTTGCACAAAGGGTTAATTTCTGCTAAAGATTAAAATACAGCTGCAGGAAGTGGTCAGATTCAACAAAACCATCCAATTTGTAATAAATGTAACTGAGATTATCCAGTACATACAAAAAAATCTTAACTTATTTTCGTTTTGTTTCAATAAATTGTTTTTTTTTTTTTTTTTTAAACTGTTATTAACCCTTTCATTACCTTCATCTCCTCTTGCAGTTTGCTGTGTTGTTGAGACATGGACTGTTTTCTATCCTAGAACATCATCTGTGAAAAGGACAAAGAATATGGAAATATAACACATGAATGTAATTTCTTAGCAATTCAGTGGGAATCGAGTACCAAACATGAAGCGAAATACGCATTTTGTCGGCAGTCATAATAGAAAATACAAGAAATAAAAGTTTACATGCAGAGCAGATGGCCTTCAGCTCAAATGCTGAGAGGATTTGATGGAACAAATGATACAGTTTTGCAAAAGTGACATTTAAGAACCATCTTTTGGAGATTTTATCTCTCTGTAAAGGGTTTTCGAAATGCAGTTTTCACTTGTATCCAAATAAAGTAAAAGTTTGCCGCATATTTTTGCTGAATTTGTGCATTTAAACACATCATCTAAAGTTAACCAGAAGCTAAAGGGTTAAATCCTTCTTCCGAGAGTCACTGCTTTTAGTCCACAGTGGTGGTGCTGAAATCAGATGGTGAATATTATGGGTGTCTTTGTTAGTATAAGTAAATTACTGCCCCCTCTGGTGACTACGGATATTTAAAAAGGAAAGAAAACGAAGACACACACACACACACACACACACACACACCAGTCTGTATTACAGTGTGTGTGTGTATCACATGGCCTGTTTTAACTAGCCTTATGGTTGTCAACTGTGTGGGTCCCCAGTATTGGCACAACAAGAATGTAGTGATTATCTTGTCGACTGTGCGGTAATCTCAAGAGTGGTATGTGTCTGCAGTGTCACGACACACATGTCATTAGCCATAACAAAGTTACTGAGGTGTAGTGGAAGATAGCAAAACATTTGACACACCACATATAGCTCTGTGGCTGAGGTCACTGTCCTATATTAAGCTTGTGTTTGTAGAAAAATACTCCTGCATAACAGAGCTTCACTGCTCACTTTTACAGTCTTTAGTAGTCAGTCAGTTCACACAAGTTTGACTTTAAACGAGTAAATCCTGCCTCTAAACTGGCTTTAAACCATACAAAATTGTGTGCAGCAGCTCCTGTTATGTAACAAACAAGTCTTACAGCTCAGTCGGCCGTGGCGTATTTGTTTTTCCACTGTACTGTCACGCCCATCAGCTGCTGCTCGCTCAACATGCCCTCTTCGTTCACCTCGCTGCTGAGGAGCTATCAGCTCGGCCCATAGAAACACACAGAGAGCAGCCTGGTGCTGAAAGGCTCGTGCACTGAATGAGCTGTGTCATACATCAGCAGAGAGGCTGTTAACTCCTTCACTGCTGAAAAGTGCAACCAGCAAAGGACAACAATGTGTCCACTTCCTGGTTCAGAGAGTCCGAATGAACCAAACTCAGCAGCTGCAGCTTCACGTCTTGTGTCTAAATCTCTGTATTTGTTTTGTTTCAGAAATCAGACGAGGTTCCTGTGTGAGCTTGGAAAGAAGAAATTGGATGTAAGAAGCTACAACTCTCCTCCAGCAGAAAAACAGCCGATTTATTTCACAATTGTTTGTCTATTGTGTTGAAATATTCTGTAAAACAGCCATAAAAGGCTTAATTTTATTTTCTGTAGCTGAAAGGAACTGAATAATCAGCGAAGCTGCTGTAGAGCTGAACTGAAGTTGCTCTGTGTACAGAGTGTTAGCTGGTTGTCAACACAATACTAAATTGATTTTTAGAGTAGATACATTTTATTGTGACTGCTTAATCAACTAATAATTATAATTATAATAACAATATAAAATAAATCACTTTGGCATATTATTTCTGTGGTTTAAAAGAACTTGACTTAAAAGACGAGCAACAGGATATCAAGTTTCTGTTATAAAATCTTTGGTTGCTTCAGGAAAGCAAAGAGCAAAAGTCTAGAATAAAAAACATTAGTAACACTAATTATGTGGAAAATATTAATTTCTTGAAAGAAAAGTTCCATTTAAACACAATATAATATTTGTTAAGACTATATATAGAGCTAGATAAGCCTCCAGGTTACACAAGCAAATAATTAGAATTAATTGATTAGACATGTTGAGCACTCTCTTTTCTTCTATAATTAGCAAAAAGCATAGATCTTTCCAGGAAAGTTCTGGGTAAACGACTGGGAATTTATCAGGGAAATATAAACCCATAAAATAAAGTATTACATTAAGTAGTGTCCCTTGAAATGAGTAAACCAACTTCATGTGTAAAATTGATACTAATCTATACTATATTAAAAATGGAAATTTAATGCTTTGCAAGTGTTCTGTGAACAATGTTAAATTGAAATGTGGCTGCAGAATCCTAAAGACTATCCGTTACAGTAAACTGATCTTTCTCTCCTCACAGACGTCCACATCTTCACACAGTGACCTCAACATCTGCATCCCCCTGAAATCATGATGGAAGAGGAGATCATCGAGGACCGGGCTAAGCTGAAGCAGGGCCTGATTAAAGTGCTCGAATGCGTGGCCACCATCTCCTCAGCAGCAGCCGTGGTTAACCCCATTTTTGGCGTGGCCGGCTCCCTGATCCGCGTGGTGCTGCACCACGTCGATGATGAAGACATCCGCACCCTGAAGCGCGAGTTTGGCTCGGTCCACCGGGCGCTGGATGAGCTGTCCCAGCAGAACCGCAACACGTTGGTGCAGATCAAGAAAGAAACACTGGATGGCCAGTACTGCCGCGTGGAGGAGAACCTAAAGAACCAGTTCAGAAAGTTCATGGAGATGGTGGAGGCACGGCCGGAGCACCGCGAGCGCAAGAAGGATGACTTCGAGGAGAGCTACTCCAATGACTTGGGAGACCAGAACCTGCACACGCTGTATGACGGCGTGGTGGGCACGCCAAAGCTCTTCAGCAGGCCCATCCTGGAGGTCTACCTGAAGCACTCGCAAGGCGACCGGCGCACCATGGAGCGACTCTGCACTCGCCTCACCTACCTGTTCTGCATTGGCCTCATTGCCCTCATGGGCTACGCCGCCGTCATCGGAGACGACGAGGAGAGTCTGAGCGAGGAGTGGGCCGAGAAGATGGAGCGCATACAAGAAAAGATGCAGGAGGCTCTTCGCAGGTGCAAATGAAGAGGAGGCATGAAGAAGAGCTTTTTTTCCTCGCTGCTGCTGCTTTTCCTTCATAGCCGGGACTCACCTGTCCACATTCCCTCTGAAACGACCTCCTCCTCCCTTTCTCTGTCTATAAGTACTTTCTAAACATCTGTGCCCACTGTTTGAAAAGCCCAGTGATAATGAGCAACAATACATCTCGTTCTTTTCGAAACACTAACTTGCAGCATGTGCAGGCAGTCTTTGAATCACAGGTGTGTTTTCTCTGTCCAGTCTGAGGTCAAGACAACAAAATTATTGTACAATATTTACCTTGCTACGGGATAAATCTCAGTAAGGCTGCAGAGATTTAAATCGATATAGAACACTCTAAGGTTAATTAGCTGTGGGATCATTACAGTTAATCATTTGTCTACACTGAAAGCTTATTTAAGGGAATTGCATTTAGATTTTAACATAAATGTCCCCAGCTTCAGTGTGTGATGTTGCAGTGTATCCTGCACGTTGTGCACCTTTGGAAAATATCTGCCATTTATTGTACTTATTTAAATGACATAAATTATATTGCACTGCAAGTAAATCAGTTTGTTGGAATGAGCACTTAGCCTGGCTAAAACCTCAATTTTGGATGTAACTTCTTTAGAGGGCCATCTGTGAAGTCCCTCACATCAGACCAGACAAGTCTATATCCTATTGTTGGCGCCATGCCACTGATAACTGCTATAACACTTTATTTGCCAAAGTTAAGTTGTCAGTCATATTATAAATATAATCTATAATATAAAAAAGTAAGCAAAACCAAAACACAGAACAAACATCCCAAAGTTTTCAGATCAATGAATGTAATTACACCAGTGTCATCATATAATCATTTTCATGTACTACAAATGATCCCAATGCCATGTGCAACTGAACAAAATATGTGAAACTCTTTTTCAAATTTTACACTAATTTCTGAGGCTGCTGTACCAAGTTCTTTCATTTTATATTGCTTTTGTGAACTTTTGCAGTGAAAACTCTAACAGCACACATGAAAATCTGATTAGTCGTAACACTACTCTGGCAAAATGAACCCTTCACCACAGCCACATACACTAAAAGGTAATTAGCTATTTGAACGGTAGCAGTGGATTAATATGTGCTTCCACCCTCACTACCCATAATTGTTTTATCTTTATTCTACACACAACTGAGGTATTTGACTTTTAAATGTGTATTATAAGAAGCCACTGTGTCACTGGACGAATCCTTCCGCTCTCATGCAATTCTGTCTTTTGTTTTCTACAACATGTTCATAAAAGCCTAACAGCAATGCAGGAGGTGCACTAAGTGCTGTTGTAATATTTGGAAAAACTTAGTGAAGGGCTGTTTAGACCCTTTGAAACATTTAATCTCCATTAATAGTGGGTTGGGGTTTTGTTACGGTGAAGCCTCAGCATCAAGATGAAGGTTTTGACTGTTTGTGCTCTTCTCGTGCACCTCATCTGACCAACAGTGCCTAAATGTGCCACTTTTTTTTTTTCTTTTAAAGGTTTTTTTTTTTCAGTTAATCATTTAAGTATATTAATGTGTAAGGCATTATGTTTTGAAAGGTGTAAACGCTACGGTCTGAATAATGTTTGTAAATGTGTGTCATTTTTCTTTGTTTTAGCGAACTGTAACATCATGAGTATCAGGCGTGTTTGTGTTTCTGCATCAGGGCTGTTCAGTCAGCAAAGTTATAAATTAGAAAAGTACACTAAGCATGTGATCACTAAATAGTATCTGGTTGTCAGTAATGGCTTTCAAACTTATCAGCTGATTTTTTTTTTCTTCATATTTTACGCAAGCCTCGCCCATTTTGCCCTCAGTCTTTCACTGCATAACTCTGTCCTAAACTGGTTTATGGTTCTGTGGCATTGTGACACATCTCTTATTGTTACAGTACATTCAGTATACGCTACATAAATCTGTGTATATATAGCCTACATGCTGTTGATGGAATATTACATGAACCTCTTATGGCTTTTTTTGAAATGTCATATATGTGAATATGTTGCCTTTTTTGTTATGAACTTTTGATGCCTGGTTATATATGTCCCACTACAAATAAATATAATGAATAAAAGTGATTTGGAGTAATTCTTCACTTTAATTAAAACAACAATGTGGAGAAATATTCTGTGTAGTATGAACATGAAATGAATTATGTGTTCAGGTTAGATAGTGCTTTAATGTAGGTTGTCTGTGTCACCTTGTTTAAAAACAATGGGTATATTTGGCTGTCCATATAGTTTTGGCCATGTAGTGTATCTTTTGTGGTAGTTGAGATAGTGAGAAAAATACACTTTACGTGTACATATACATATATAGTTGTTATCGTTGTGAACAAAATGAGCTATTTCTTTACTAGAAGACAGTGTAAATAGAAAGAAAACAGTTTTGTACCTGATGTCTCACCAGGGACACTCAAAAACAGAGAATACTGAGAAACAGGCTCTAATGTCTTGGTTTTGGTAATGGTGGGTTTTGCTTTCGGGTTTTCAAATTATTTTGACTCAGTGTAATGTTCTCTGTCTGATTCTTTGGGGATTTAGTTGAATAACTTCAGAGGACCTTTAATTCCATACAGAGAAATATTTATGTTAGAAGCATATAAATCTAGAATATTAGATTCTAAAATGGAGAAATATGAATCAATCCAGTAAAGTTTTCACATACTGACAGGGTCATAAATAGTACATTCTTATATATAAAAGAATGTACTATTAATATCTTTTAATGTATATGATACTAATACAGTAAAATACGGAAACACGTGTTTTATCACTGCATCAGTCCATCAAACTGAAATATTTTGAGGGTCTTGTCCTTAACAGTATTTAACATGTGGAAACTGTTCTCAGACAGGGCTTTAGGAGGCCAGTGATCGAGAAGGGGACATAAAGGTGTAATTCACTGAATTGTACACCAGAGGGCGCGATTACTTCACTTGCGTCACCATTACACCTGTTTTCACTGAGCTCCCCAGGGGCCCACGGGACCAGAGCATCACATCCACTTTAACGAGCTATTATAACCTGCTTTGTGCAGGGGGCAAACAGAACTACCCCATGGTCTGTACGAGGGCAATCTAAATTCACTGATTGGATCAAAGGGGGAAAGAATTCACCTCAGGTAAAAGTAAAATGGGCACATGGCCTGGGTTAAGTACCTCTGGTATGGCCCTCATGCAGAATTATCCAGCTGAACAGGTTTGACTCACAGCTCAGAGTTGGGGAACCAAACAGGAAAACGTGCATTGTTGGCGTTTGAAATGCAGATTACTGAGACACAAAGATGAGGCTCTTACCTGCTCTGCAGACTGCATGATGAGTCTCTCTGAGCCACCGAGCGCACGTCGTCCATCACATGATGGAGCTCATTTTCCTCTTTATGACACGAGCTTGTTTCCGAGAATCCATTTTCACCTGAACCAAAGGGGCTTTTTTTTTTTTTTTTTACAGAAAATACAGATAAAAGTTTTGGCATAAATCGAGTAGAATACATACATGACGTGAAGCTCATTGTTTAGGAGGAGAAATGATTTGCGCAATGATTTTTTCTCTCTTTGGTGAGGGAGGTTCAGCTCGGGCGCTCACAGGGCGCGTCGCGTGCGCACAGATGAGGGGATGTGAGGATTCATTTGATCCTCATAAAGTCCCCTCACGTATAAAACATTTTACATTCGCTGTTCATGTCGATCTGAAATACATTTTGTAACCTCATGTTGTTTAAATCTGTGACATATCTGACTGGAGAGAGGTGACGCAAGCCTGTGCGGTAGTTATAAATAAACTGTGTGTGACTGAGAAATTGAGAATCGTGCGCATTAAATCTCCACGAATAAAACAGAGCCTGCATTTGATAACAAAGCCAGACGTCCAGGGTGTATTTCACACCACACCGCAGCTGTGTGTGTGTGTGTGTGTATACAGCGCGTCCAATTTATAATTTGAGATGCAGTTGTGCTGAATAAAAATGATAATTGTATCAAGTCATCATATGAAAACACACCAACAAGACAAAAGAAAACAATGTTCAGATGGTCTTACCTCACTTGGATATTGTAACATTCACAAGAGCTGCGGCGCATAATGGTGAGGATGAGACATTTGCACCAAGTGCGCAGAAAACCACTGTCAGGAAAAATACGATGAAACATTTGGGAAAGAAGAATCAGCAAAAAACGGAGTAAATTCACGTCTGATTTGTTGAAGAGTCTGAATCCTGACATGGTGACGTGAAGACTGAGAAGAAAATGGGACCGAGCGCAAATTTCGCCTCCTTTGCGCTGCGCTCGTCTCTCTCTCTCTCTCTCTCTCCCTCTCTTTCCCTCTCTCTCTCTCTCATTTGCAGATACTGAATGCGCATCTCTTCCTCCTCTCTGGATCCTCTCTGGTTTTTGGATCCCTCCTCAGCTCCACAGCGGATCAGAGGACCGTGGGAATTTTCTCAAACTTGCAGGGGAAAAAAAAACTTGTTTGCAGCTGTTGGGGCTCATCCGGCGTGAAGGAGCAGCAGAGTCCATTCACTGAGGTACAGAAAAAAAGGCTGTTGTTATAGAAATGTGATGAATGTCCTTGTCTCCCGTCAGAAGGGGGTGAATATGCTGTGAGGTGTGTCCGCTGCTCTCGGGGGATTCGTGCGTAAAAATGCCCTCCGTTGCGCATTTCTTTTGGATGCGCATGACAGTTTGGTGCAGTCTGGACACACGACGAACCTTTTCTTCACGATTACCTCAGGATGTTTTTCCTCTTATGATCATTATGTATTTGATCATGTAATTCACACTTTTTTTTTTTTTGCTCATTCGCACTTGATAAATATAGAAGATTTAGCAACGCGTGGTTGGTTAAACAAAATTGCGTGACGCAGCATCTGGGGTCCATCCACAGACACACATCTGAGCGGAGAGGACGCGTTAATTTATGTGTGTCAGGTTGCAAGGACGAAAGGGGATTTTTAAACATGGTTTGGCCTTGGTCTGCTCTGCTCTCTGAAATGAGTCGTGTGCAGACCCAAGGGCATCTGTGTCATTTTTTTTCTCATCCAAGCATCTCAGGCCCCCATTTTGTTTATATGACATCATAACCTGCATCCTTGGGTGTTTTTTTTTCTCTCATGTAGCACATAAGATGATTAAATGTAATCACCATGTCACAGCTGACAGGGGCAAGGTAAAGATTTCAACATTGTAATTTCAGATCCTGCTTTTGAGTGTTCATCTTTGTATTTACATCCTGATATGACAAACACTGAGATTTCAACATTTCACCAACTTAGTGGGGGTTTTTTGCAAGGAAATATTTTTGTGCTGCAACTAACAGTTATTTTCACGATCGATTCATCTGCCAATTGTTTTCATGATTCACTATTACGTCTATGAAATGTCAAAAAGATGGTAAAAAACACCCTTTGTACGTTTTTTCCTTTAACATGCAGGATATATTGTCTGCTTCAAATGTCCTAAATGAAAATATACTTGTTTATTATCATTATCATCATCATTATAAGACAAAAGAACAAAGGAAAGCAGCTTATCCCGACACTGGGGAAGCAGCAAGCAGAGTGTTTGGTATTTTTGCATGAAAAACGTCTGAAACGATCATTCAATTATCAAAATTAGTTGCAGATATTTTTGTGGTGATTGATCAGCAACTTGTTTAAGCTCAGAAACATTCAGAGTGTTCAACAAACTATTTTTATAACCTTTTAGGTGGAAGCTTCTTTTCATGTTAATACTTGTTAATACTTTCTGTTTCTTTTTCACAAGGCAAAGCATTTATCTTGTATTCTTTTGGGGAATTAACAAGGGCAAGTTGCTTGGTGCCATTCACTTCATTGTTTTGAGAAAGGATATGATAATGTTTGAGATTAGTGGGTCCCGAACAGAGGACGCTCAACGTGGTCACAAAGGAGATTTGAGAGGTCAAAAAAGGATTACTGATTTCATTTTTGATTCCTGTGAAATACTAAACAGATGTATCTCCTCTGGGTTTTATTATTCAAATAAACCAATCTGAGATATTTACAGAGGAGAATCTCTCTTTGGTGGACCTGCTCACTACTGATAGATCTACACAAACAAGAAGGGTTGCCTGTGACATGGTTGAGAACCACTGCAAGAGTCCATTTAACATGAATTCTTCAACAGAATAAAGGCTTTGACCTATTTTGTGATGCACACCAGATCTTTCTTTATTTATATCTGACGCCAGCTTTTGTCCCTCTGTGTCTCAGAACATGACCAGTTCACTGGAGAGGGTTGTGGCACAGAAGAAGGAAGCCATCGAGGCAGTCATGGATATGTTTGAGAGAGGGGCCGAGGTGTTGGCCAGTGCGGTGGGCGAGCTCTTCCCCCTCTGTGAGGCCGCTGCGCCGGTCCTCCGCCTGGCCTTAGACAATGTCCACAGCAAAGAGGTCTTCTATGTCAAAGAGCAGTTCCTGACGGTGAGGAACAAGCTTGACGTGATCTCCAGCCAGCTGGAGGACATTGACTGCGAGATCAAGAAGGGCAGACTGGATTCCCAGTACTTCTCAGTGGAGGAGAACATTAGAAACCAGTTTCGGAAATATATGGACATCTTGGAGGCAAAAGAGCAGTTTAAGGAGGTGAAGACCAGACTTTTTCTGGAGCACTTTGCCAAAACAGGAGGAGAGAAGAATTTGTTTGTGCTTTACGATGCTCTAATGGGCACAAACACCTTCGGAGAGTCAGTGTTAGAGTTGGTCGAAAGGTAAATTGTTATATTTCATCGTAGTTATGTTAATTGATTCATTGTAGCTCTCGTGTCTTATTATCAATTATCACTCTTATCAATGCAAGTTTCTCTGGATTGGAGCACCAGATGAATTCCTTAAATATAAATGATTCCTCTGTTTTGCAGGTATGTAGCAAGGAATCGCCGTCTCCTGGAGGATTTCTGTGTCCGGATGAAGGAGCTCTTCTGTTTGGGCCTGATTGCTCTGCTGGGTCACTGTGCCTTAAGCCAGCGTCAAGAAGAGGAAGAGGAAAAAATCCAAGAGTGGAGCAGCAAAATTGAAGAAGTAGAGTCCAAGATGAAGACAACCATCGAGTCCTGTATCGCTGCCTTCCCAGAGCAAGCAAAACTGGACGCCCAGCGCCTCCTGCAAGAAAAGCAAGACGAGAACCTGCAAGACACAACTCAGCAGCTCCTGGAGTTCTTGATAAAAAAGTATGATTGGGTCCGCTGGTCAGTGCGGCTGATCAACCACTCAGGGAGCACCTACCGAAACTGGCGAGCGGGGGAGCACTTTCACCACGTGGCGGGACAGAACTGGTTCGAGGTGCTCCAGGTGAACAACATCAATCTGGTGGTGTCGTACAGCACCAAACCACAGCCGGTGCCACGTGACTGCATCCGGCAGGTGATGGAGGGCCAGGGGAAGAAGGGAAACGCCCCGGCAGTGGTGGAGGTGTTGGAGAAGCAGCTGTGCGGGTTTGTCGTTCACGCCGTCAGTCGCCACAAGGAGTCTGTGGCTGCATGGAGCTTTCCAGAAGAGTGTCACTACTGGGAGAGACACAAGAATGTGGCCGTGTGTGTGCACTCTGAGTAATGCTGACACATTACAAGATTTTTGGATTTTACAGCAGAATTGAGTAATTCCACCTTTATTTAGTCACATTGGACTGCTGACTGAAATTTGAATATACAGCAAGCCCTTCTGCATAATATTGTCGTGTTTATAAATATAGTATGTCATGTAAATGGCATTATTGCTGCAGGGAGCCCCATTGTTTTCTCTTCTGCTGCTTTATTTTGGGCTTGTGTAACAATATAAATACTAACTAATAGCATTTCCCTACAGTTAACAATGTTGTATGTATGTATTGTTATATAAGGTATTGCCAATGGTGGAAGAAGTATTCAGAAGTACAAATACAATCATGTAAAATATTCCAACACAAGTAAAAAAAAAAAAGCGCTAAAAATTCAGCTTGAGTAAAAGTACAGTGTTATCAGAAAAATGTACTATTAAAAATCAAAGAACTTATTCTGCAGGACCCTGTGATATATTATTGTATATAACACTGATAGATTGTTACTAGGGATTGCATAAGCAACCTTTTACTGCTTGAGATGGAGATCATTTTAGGTGCTTCGTGGACAATTTAGTCCAGTGGTTCCCAGTCTGCGGTTTGTGCCCATTTGAAAGTGTGACAAGATAAATCTGAGAGGTCATGAGATGGTTAAAGAAGAAGGTAAGAAGAAAATACATTTTAAATAAGTTAAAATAAGTTTTTCTACATAAGTTTGTAACTTTCTTCAAAACCCCTCTTTTTATTGGATGATTTTGTCTCATTTGGGCTACAAGTACTTTTTTTAGTTAACAATCTGAGAAGTCTCTTTGGCTGAAGACACAGCTACATCCCACATCACTAAATACACATATGTGACACAGAGCCCCAACTACATTGATTTCCTGTAAGAGATCACATTTTTTATTTAAATATGGTAAATGGAAGTATTAAGTAGCTTAAAATGGAAACAGCCAAGTTAAAAACAAGCTCAAAATTAATCTTAAGTATCTTAAGTAAATACCTACCACTGTGTATAGTTTCTGTACACATGTAAGACTGACCATGTGTATTTCAGATTGTTTATTCAACTAATTTAATCACAAGCTTAGATAGCTTTGCATCAACTCTCACTACAGTACTATCTAAGTTGAAGACATTTGATGTAAATGTATTTTATGTTGCAGGTGTTTAAACATGAACTGCTTGCATATTATGAACTGTGTCACTATATTTATCTATTTGTAATGAATGAGGCACTAACCAATTTGTTTCTAACTATAAAACATGTTACACTAACACTGTACTGTATATGATGGTGTCTCAGCTTTTACCTCAGCTGCATACAGTAATAATCCAGTCTCCCATGAGAAATGGCTTCTGCACCTTCAGCTGTAAAGAGATGGGTTTGCTGAGGCTGCATCTACGGAGCCGCGCTCACATTTTGTCTCTGCTCAGCAGGCTGGCCTACATAACTCTGACAGGGGGGACAGAGGTTACTTTTTCAGGCGTGAAAAACAAGAGGCTTGGAGTTTGGCACAGGAGACGCGACAATGTGCCTTGTGTTTTAAACACATTCAGACCCCTCGAACCAAAACAGCTGAACCCCACCGCTCCCCAGTGCCGTGCCTATAATTACGTAATGGTTCATGTCAGCTGCTTCAGACTGGATGAGAAGTGATTTTTCATTTGTGCATTTTATTCTTGTAAACATTTGGTGATAAACGATCATCGCTGTGTTGTTTTGCACTTCCTTAAAGAATGTTTATGTTTATTATTTAAGTACTACTTTCTTTTTGCATGGGTGGGATTTATCATTGTTTTGAGATGTCTGCTTACACTATATACTTATTTTTTTGCTTATTTAAAACAAACCACTGTGACTCTTTTTACAAGAAATTTAAAATAATTTCACTTTCCATGGGCAACCAAAGATTATTCCCAGGAAAAAGAAATCTATCACAACAGTTTTCCCACTTTTTTGAACTGGGGACATTTAAATCCATTGTGTCAATATCAATTGGTGACATAAAATAGTAAAATGGGCATTTATTTATATTAGAATGATAAGTATTTCTGCATCAGCTTCTATATTCAATCCAAGAAATCCCAATAAAATCATTGCATGGTGGATGTTTAGCATATGCTTTATGACAATTAATAATCAAATACAAATAGTTGATGGATGTGAAAACAAGTATAATCTAATATCTGCCTCTCTTTTCTTGTACAAATGTGATTTACGCAGCACTGTTCGTGTCTGCGCCCATTAAAACAAGGCAGTGCACCCTCAGCAACAGGGACTCCGACTAATTTAATTGATATTTACACATAAGTCAGCATTTCCTGACCACAGCTCTGGTTTGATAGTCTATGAATAACCTCTGGCTGAGCTAATATCCTGCAGACGAGCAGCAAAGTGCTTGGCTTAGCAGGATGGCATCAGTCATAATGCATGGTGTAGGTACAGAGCGGGTGGAGACGGCCATCATTACGTGTCTCAGTGGACCTGGAGGGCCTTTAACTGTTCGGTTTCTCTGTCGTAAATCAAGCCTGTCAGAATCCATCAAGTGCTATCTGTAATATACAGTGCAGTGCAGGAGGTGGACTGTGTTTGTCTGTGTGCTGTGGAAAACAGCTGCTGGCGGGAAGATAAAGTTGTTATGGGGCACAGAGGAACTCATTTTAAGCCGAAATGATCATTTAGATTTTTAATTGATAGCCAGGCTCTGTCCAGAGTTCAAAAATACACCTAACAGCACCCGAAGGTCACTTATTAACACGGTGTACCTATTTTGTGAAAAATAAATAAGTATGAAAATGACAGATCAGCATTTCCCAGACAAGAAATAGTCTGGCACAAAATTGTATTCTTAATCTTCAATTAGGGTAAGGATTAAAGGATTAAAGGATTTACAATATGTCAATTCAGTCAACTTTATAGATGCTAGTAGATGATTTTTTTGCTGTTTTACCCGTATTTCTAATATTTATTCTAAGCTAACCTAAGCAGCTGCTGTTGGTAATTTCATATTTAGTATATAAACATAAGAGTGATCAATCTTCTCATTTAACTTTGATTAAGAAATAAAACATAAATAAAATACATGTAATACAAAAAATAAACGATTCCTTCGATTGGTGATCTTTAGCAGGTTTGGTGGGCTAGCTGTTTCCTACTGCTTGCAGTCTTTATGCTAAGCTAAGCTAATTGTTTCTTGTCCTTTATGTAGATTAAAGTGTGATATAAAGCTTCCCCTCTAACTCTGTGAAAGAAAAGTCCCCACAGTGTTTGGGGTGTTTACATCCATGTTAGGTGAGGAGTGTAGGAATCCTAACCTTGTTATTGTCCTCCTGAACTGTACTAAAACGGTGATGCTGAACACCTTAATAACACCCTTTACACTCATTGTTGTTTCATTCTAAATAAAATACGCTGGCGTACAAAACCAAAACAAAGGAAAGTGTGTCACTGTCTAAATACGTATGGACTGCAGTGCAACACACGATACTGCACCTGCTACTCTGTTGGCACGAAGCCTTTTCATAATTAGAAAACCCAGACAGGTGACTAACGCTCTTTACCACCTTTGATATACCACAACTTTAATCCCACGCTGAAAAAACAGAAAATGCGACGCAGACAGACATGTGGGCGTGCCAGACAACAGCTCAGTCTTCAAACACACCACAAACCAGTCCTGGAGAACAGACCACTGAAAATGTTGCGACAACGCAAACAAAGACAAACAAAAACGGAAACTCGTCGGTGTCACACCTGCACCTGCTGTTGGACAATGGGCCTGTTCGCCTACTGTCATACATTCCTACATATGGTTCATTTAAATACAACTCTGTCATCATCCCAATCTCTTAATTTTTATCTTTTAATCCAATGTGGTGCATATTCATTTATGCATTATTCCCAGGACTGTTCAGTAATTCCAAGATTTTTCTCCTGTGTAGACATAAAGAACAGCAGCAGTCTATTCTGTAAGCCAGTGGATTCATTAGTGGTTGTGTGGGCTTTGCCTAGGTAACAACTATTGATCCAAGAGGCTCTTCCCCTGCATAAAAGGCTTTGGCTGTGGTAGCCCGTCAATCCTGGCTGTCATTATCGGAGGACCAAAGCATCCGTTTACTGACAAGATCTACTGCATCCACGTCGTGCTGCAGGAGCCGGTGTTAGCTTGTTCTGCGGTTGGGGGAGGTTAAAGTAAGGTTTTCTCGATGAAAGAGTGAAATCTGATGAGGAAACGGTACCAGAGGTGGTCTGCAGACAGAGGGCGCTATCAACTAAAAGATCTAAAGGCAACCATGTTTTTCACACAACCAACCCAAGAAATGAGTTGAATTTTTGATAAACATTCATAGAAATTATATTTTAAAATTTCATAGAATATATATTTTTTCAAAGAGGATAAATTAAAAGTGAGTAGAGTTAAAAGATTCTCATTCTTACTTTGGAGCCTCATTACACAGTGATAGAGATTGGTCTGCCAGTGTCACAGCAGACATCCCCCATCCTAATTTTTAACAATTACCAGAAAACATATTGGAAGCAGGTACAGATGATTTTTTTTGCTGGGACTTTAAACTGTGACTCAATAAAGGTAGGTTTAAAGGAGGACATATGACACAAATTGAAAAGCCATCATGATGTAAGGCTGGAAATAAACTGATTACATCCCCCCTAAAGAAAAAAAAACTTTCAGTTTACAAAACCCCAAACCGAACCTTTTTTCAGCATCCCCAAACGCTCTCCTTTCCATCAAGCTGAAGCTCCTCATCTCCAAGAGGAGATAGCAGCCAATATCAATATTTCATAAACAAATGAAACACTGGATGGAGGCTAGCATTAGAGTGGCCCTGGAGGGGAGAGTCGATCAATGGTAGGATAGCTCTGTCCGCTGGTGTCTGCCAATCCCAGTCCGAGCAGCATAATGTTATTACCCATCAGTCCGAGTGGACCATCGACCGGCCTGCTGCTCTGTGAGTGGACTAATCCAATAAAAAGCATTAAAACATTTGTTCAGTGACACACTGGCTGCAGGTCCGATCCCAGAACTCAGGACTGATGATCCCACCTGGCTGAAGACTGTTTTAGACATACAGGACATGTAATGTTGTAGAACTAACATATTTTTATAGTAATTCTGTGTTACACATGTCCTCACAGCAATATCTGCCGCATGGAAGTCAAACAGATGTTTGAGAAGTGTTGAGATGCATAAGGACCACACATGGGTTTCAGTTGACGTTAAGAAATCACTTGTAGGTGGTGTTAATTTAGCATTTAGGGAGCAGTTTATCATGTGGAAACATTGCATCAGTGCCTAGTTTAGGTAATATACAAGTACTTGCCACCATTGGTTTTAGACAGGGATCATAACTGATAGCAGCTGGTCAGCTTACAAACTGGCATTATCCCAAGAAAAATATTTCAGAGGTGGGTTTACACTTTTGAATTAGCTCTCAATCAAAACAGGACATAAAGTAGTTACTGAAAAAGGTTGAGATGTTGAGATTACTGGATTTTACCTTAAATACAACCAGCTGTTTACACTCTCTCTGTAGTTGGCACAAAGTTCATCCAATATGGCCGCCACATGAAAGAGTGTGTTGTTGATGCTGCATCACTCACGCACTTGTTGCACTCGTTCAAGTCAAGTCATTTTTTGTGCCTTGTTTTACAGAATGCCCAAGGACACAGCTTTTAAACACACAAGATGGCTGAGTCTTTGTCCAGTTATCCAGCCAGAGCTGAACAAAATAAAGCACCAGCCTCGAAAGGATGAAGTACCTCCAAAACAGACGTTTCAAATTAAAATGAAAGAAAACAATAAAAGGCAGTACAAACAAGGACAGTTTCTATGTAAAACCTAATTAAATTAATCATTTTTATCAAATTAAAATGATCAAATTAAAATTTATAAAATTATCAAATTATTATCCCTAATTAACAGGGATGATTTATAATCTCAGAAATGTAAGGTATTACTATCTTTAATATGTGAATATTATTATTCACTTAGTTATCTAATGAATGTTTTTAGAGACAATGATGTACTGTGCCTGACAATTAAGATGTCTAGCAGTATTTTAATTATTCATCATTTTTGCACATTACATGACTCTAATACAGTGTATATAGTTTGTGATCACACTGTTCATTATATGTTTATTAGAGGCATCAGAGACAAGACATCACATGACTGTGATGTGAAGTTTTCACTCCAAAATCAAGAAACATTGAGCCATGCAGTGTTCAAACATGCATTAGTACTGTCTTTGCACAGTTGTATACAAAAATGTCACTGACCAGGTAATATGAATTTATTCTTCACAGTTACAGTTTAAGTAGGTAATGATAGATGTGGACTATGCAGATGCACTGAACACGTTTCAGATTTCAGCTTTATGGCAGTTTTACCTGCTGCATGTTTGTGTAAAGGACTTTCATGTGCATGAATGTGTCTGGAATATTAAGGGAGCCCTTCTGTCAGTAAAGCTTTTAAGTGGAAATTCACTGGGTGGTAAACACATGTCTTGGCCATCTGCACTGCCTCAAAATTTCCCTCATGTTTTCCAACACTTCCTTTTCTCCTCTGATGCCATCGCTGTCTGCCCTCCCTCTTCAAGGCCCCATGTTGTCTCACTTAAACCCCTTGTAGTCTACCCCCCCTTCCTACACACGTACACATAGTCGAATTCCTCTCTCCGTCATTTGGTCAGCCCTGCAACTCTGAAGACTCATATTAATGTGTGTTCGTGTTCTCTCTGACCTCACTCTCTGTTTCTGCTGCTAACCCTCCTGTCTTTCCTCATATGTAGTCCACAGCTCTTTACCCGTCTATCTGTCTTCTTTCATCCTGCCATTCTTTGTGTAGAAGATGAGCTAAAAGCCTTAAAGAAGCCTAACAGTTAATCAGTGTTCTTCAAAAAACAAAACACATTTCACATGTTATGAAAGACTGAGTGATCAGGAATTAATAAAAAGCTGCCAGACTGTCTGTGAGCTGTTGAGCTGTTCTTGGATTATGTTGCTGGTTTCAATCTGGGGACTGAAAGCAGGAATGAAAGCGGGAATTTTCCCATTTCCAAAGAAACTTTCATTATCACTTGGTGGGAACAAATAATCCACTTGGTTTAGTCTCATCAGTAACAGCCGCCACTGAGCTAGGTGATCCGGTTTTGCAGCACTTATGGGGGAGGTGAAGTTGTGGATAATGATCCCAATAATCCCAAGGGAGAGAGAGGTAAAAGAGTAAAAGCGTGAGAAAGAGGAAATGGAAAAGAGGAGAACCAGGAAATGCCACGTCACAGAGAGTCATTGCTTTCAGTTGGTTAAACATTCACAATCTGCATCAAATCCTCATGAGAACATTAGCAAATACAGAGGATCAGATGCAGGAGCGAACCTAATGATTTCAGAGCCTGAGGCAAATACCAACACAGTGCCCCTCCAGAATCTGAGCCCTATTTTTGAAAACAAAGACGGGTTGACAGGTTGATGCGAAAGCTCACCTGTGTTGACAGTGTAACCCTGTCTCCTACAAACTGCAGTTATTCTCTGATCACTTGTGTTGCCAAACACATTTTAGTGGAAATGTAATGGCTATCTGGATACTTTAGTGGCAATAAAAAATTTCTACTAGAGAAGGTGTAGCGTTTTTTTCCAGTGCACATATAGCAACAAAAAGATAGTGAGATAGTAAATTTAATTTAAGCTTTTTTCCCTGTTTTATTTTTTTATTGTTGTAACATCCACTGCCATTACCCAAGACAGATAGATAACTTTGCCTGACTGTAAGACAACTTGTGATCAAATGTAGTTAATGCTGATTCAGATGTTTAGAGTAGGACTGACACTTGAGTCAGATGTCAGAGGAAAGGTATTCTGCCTGTGACTCCTTAAAATGAAGCAGTGTCTGCTTGTGACCCTTTCATGTCAGTGGTTGTACATCGTCATAGTGATGATCTCTTCTCAGATTGTTTCAGACACCTGAAGAAGTTAAACTGTGTATCACAAAAAGGACAGACTGGAGAAAAGGATAGTTTTCTACAGAAGAATTCAGTTGATTTTTTGCATCAGGTAATCCATTTGCAGCCACTTACATTCATCCTGCCACATTATTGAGAAGTTAACACAGGGATTTAGTTTTGAAGAACCAGGTCATGTATCACATATTTTCATCCGAATTCTTGTGTAGGAGTCCACTCTGTAACTAACACAGCGTGGTTTCCAAAAGACGCAACGGTGTAATTTTAGGCCTGGGAATGATGAGGTATAACCTCAACATTCAGGGAGGTTCTGGGAGTTTCCCCCCCCCCAAGCAAGAGTATAAATAGTCCCTCAGGCTTATTTGTCTGTCCGCAAAAGCATTAGTGAATTGCAGCTGTAACTGCGTATTGATCTACTCTTTCAGTCTTTTTTGTCCCAGCAGTCTTTACATGGCCCCCATTTTTGTTTTTTGTTTTTTGTTTTTTGTTGTGACCACCTATCATTACTGCACACCATGTCTGAAATCTGCGCTGTGATACGCCTTTGAATAACTGCAAGTATGATAGAGCTGCTTTTTTACTAAATTCGTCATGGAAATAAACTCATCTAGAATTATATGTTGTAAAGTTTTTTTTAATACGATCAAATAATTTTAAACTAGATAAACTTCTGTAATATCTGTGTGCAGCAGACTGACTGATAAAATTAGAACATACAGAGGCTTTTGGAGGCTTTCATTAAAACAGGAGCACAACAATATGATTAAACAAAATGTCTGCCAGCAAGAGTAATTGGATTTCCAATTTAGATGGAGCTTGAAGGTGGTTTGACTGACTTGTGGGCAAAGGGCAAAGATGGACTCGGGTGAATTTGCCTTCAATCAATAAGTCGCCTTCTTCTCAGACTCCAAACCTTTATCTGTTTCCTCAGATCCAACCTGAGTTTGTATTGATCCGTGTGAGTGACAGATGGGCTCGTATCGTGGCGGTGTGTCGGCCTTTCGCAGCTGGAGTCCCTCTTGTGCATACAGATCGTTGGTGCGTGACTCAGACTGGTCAAAGTTCACTTTAGTGTTGTGAAAACTATACTGTACTGAGCAAACTGTATTCAATAAAAAGAGGTTCAGGTAGAGATAAGTGGCAAAGCGTTGGTCCATGACCAACGCTGACCTTTAACCAGCTAAACAGAAGTTAACCAGCTAAATAACAGTTAAAGCATGAATTATTGAGGGATAGTTGTTGTGTGTAAAACAACTGATGTCTAAAATTATTCTTTTAGTGGCAAATAACTTGATTATGTAAATTTCTTTTTGCTTAAAAGTGCCTCCTTAATCTTTCCCAAGTCAAGTTGAGGTAAAAACCACATCACCCACTCCCTTTCTCTGTCAAAAAAATTAAATATGTTGTCATTTAAACAAGGATTTTCAACCCGCTGCTCAAGTTGTTGTAAAAGATAAGCAGTAAACGGTCAGCGAAGAGGAACTGATAACAGCTCTGTCACTTTTATTTTCTGTGAAAACCTCCCTTAAAATGACCTAAGGAAGCACTTTCCCTCTGTACCTGCCCTCCCTTGACTTCTTTAGACCAAGTATTACCTAGTCTGTTGCCGAAAACCATGTTGTCTGTGACCTGGAAACATCTGGACAGGGAAGGGGAAGGTTGGCACTGGTAAATGAAAACACCCTCAAACTAAAAATGCTCTAGAGACTGTTAACATACAATGTGATATCCCTGAAAGTGAAATATCGGTCTCAGTTTCAAGCACAAGCCCTGTAGCTCACTGAATGTAAAAACTATGGTGAAGACTTCAGTCATGACTGTGAGCATGTTAGCATGCTGATGTTATTGTTTTTGTATGTTTATGAGAGAGTCCGTGAAACTACCCTATTTACACCTGAAATTAATTTATTATCAGTATCTAGATACATTTTCTGGATAATTATGGGTAATGTAGAGGGAAACCTGGTATTAAAGTGTGTTCTTGTTCTCTGAAGTGTGCCTGTGGTCGAATCTCAATACACATATTAGTTCAGTAGAGCTAATGGAGCAATGCAATGAACAGACATCATTCATTTTTAAATCACTTGCTAGCTCTTGATACTGGTGCTGGGATTGCTTAAACTGGCAAAAAGAGGCAGCATTTTGAGATCTTTTAACTTGCCTGGCGGATTTTTCCTAAAAGATGGTGTTGTTAACATCAATCCCAAGATACAGGGTTCCACAATTTAGTAGGGTTAGACTGACGCAGTCTTTTGTACACCAGTCAGTCCTAAAATTAAATATGAAGCTTACACCCAGGTCAAATGTAGGTTGATGGGCTTTGTGGATTGTGTATATCTTTGTTTCCTCAGACCTAATCCTGATTCCTTCCACATATTGTGTCCAGATATAGTTCACTTTTTAATGGCAGGTGTAAATGGGGTATGACAGAGACCATTCTTCATGTTACATTTTACATTTTTTTCAGATTGTGTTGACGCTGATATTGTATAAAAAAAAAAAAAAACCCACTCGGTGGTGTGAGCATCTGATATGGCTGCAAGGTTCACTTTCATCAAATATCCCGCTGTGGCAGCAATAGCAGCAGTGCAATCATGAAATATTCACAACTTCAAAAGGAGGCCACAGCCTGAAGGCCTTTACTCTTACTCTGTAAAGACACGTATTTGTATGTGGGCATATTCATTTTGGAGAAATATTTATCTTTCTAGTCAGCTGACTATGCAATCAGAATAACTGTATCTACGCGCTGCACTGATGTTATCTCAATAGCTAGCTCAGCAGCTTTTATACCCCAGCAGGTCTTCATCAGGGTATCTCTCCTCTAACTGCTCACATCCCTTCCTGCCATTCAAATCAATGCAGTTTCGGCGGAAATGTTAATAATCTGGGCAGCAACCAACTTTCTGTCATCTGTGCTGGGGCCTCTGGCAATATCCCACAATCGCGCACCCATTACACCGGGAAAACAGCTGTATTCATAGAACATGTCAATCCTGCCCACATTTATTTTCCCATGGGAGTCAGCCAAATCCAGCTTGACGGTTACTAAATCCTGTCTCTCCAGCTAACAGCTTTCTATTTATGAAGTAATCCCTCAATAAACTGAAGTAATACTGAGGAATGGAAGAACATGAGAGAAAATGTTTGTAATTACTTAAAATATCGCCTTTTTATTATATGACACCAGCATCTTGATTGTCATCTGATTTAGATAATAGTGTGCTTACCAGCAAAATAGTTCCCTAAACAAATTAATTTGTTTAGGGAAGGCTTGTGCAATAAACTGGCACTATATCCTGGTGTAAGCAGGTCAGTAACATTTTTCATGATTGTTTAATGCTCTGCCAAAATGAAGTATTTCAGGCTTAGCATTTTTATTGTCCCCAAAAAAGGTCTTATGAGCATTATGATGTTAATGATGCACAGCTATGCAAATGTCCTGTTACTGCAGAAGTGCTTTCTCGTGTCACACAATTAGTAGTGCTATTGACGTTTTCAAGTGCCAACCTTTTCCAGAAAGTGCTGTGTATATCCTGCCATGGGATGAGCCACCGGGGGCTTTTCCTGTGAGCTGAGGAGACATCTTGTGGTGAGAAGGAAACACTAGCCATTGGTCAAGGTCAAAAAGATAAAACGCGGTCAATAGTTTCCTTGGACAAGGAAGTCATTTATCATTTCTTGATCCAGACACAAACAACAAAGTTGGCAGAAACAGTCATTAAGTTTCTTTTCATCATTTTTATGATGTAGATTACAGCATGAATGTAGATTCTTGATGCAGCTGAAGTTCACCTGACTGATTAGATGAATCTCATGACTTTTTATTTTCTTGTGTTGTTCATGCAAATATCAATCATCAGCAAGGAACATCCTAGTACAATTAGTGCATAAATATTATACTACAATAATATTATACGATTGGGGACAGTGCGAATATATTAGTGCAAGCTCTATCCTTATGAATTTGTCTATCAAAAAGTGGACATAATTAACATAATTAAGTATTTCTATTACTCCATTGTTAACAGTTGAGCTTGTCTAACATGATGAGTGGATTCATGCTGTGTAAAGCTAGACAAAACAGCAAGATACACACAAAGCCTTCTGCCCCTTGTTCCTCAGCTGGCTGTCATTATCTCAAATATTTCACTCATGTTTCCACCTGGTGAGCCTGAAACCACAAACAACAAAGGCAAAACTTTTCAACAAATTCTACACGTTTGATGTTGGAGCCAGAGCTTCTTTAATAGGTTGTGATGTTTTTTCAGTTACAAGCTCCAAATGTCAGGACATTGTGTGTGTGTGTCTGTGTCTGTGTGTGTGTGTGTATTTCATTTTCTTTGCCAACATAAAAGAAATTCAGTTCTTTAGAAAGATTTGTCTGAAAAACAAACACACAGCACAACACCCATAGAGAGCAAGTGAGGTCTTCCAGCTGAGTGACGTCACACTCCGGCCTCTGCAGAGTGTTTTTTTACCAGCATCAGCCTGTACCACCCATCACGCCACATACTGTTGAGTCCCTGCGAAAGCCGCTCTCCACTTTCTGATGGTCACAAGCGGGTCAAGTGTGAGATCTGACAGTGGGACGACACAGGAACGAGGCGGTGGCGGACGTGCTCGCCTCCTCTGCCCAGCTGACCAGCATCAATTTGCTGCACACATCCTTCCCTCCTCTTCCTGTTCCCGCCTCTTTATGATCCATTAAAGAGCGCAGTTGACAGTAACATCAGGCTGCGTGTGTCACAGCCCGCTTTATAAAGCACAAAGGCCAGGAGCGAGCTCTGACTGTCATGGTGGCTGCTTGGAAACACAGACTGTCTTTCACTGGGCGGCACTGTGACGGACTGATTCTGAAAGTGCTTCCTCTGCAGGGCAAATGTCATCACTCTTTGCAACGCTTGAATCCTGCAGCCAATAGCTCTCCATCACTAATGATCAGAATCAGAGTAAAGTAGGTCAGCATCCACAAAATGATCTTGAAAGGCCTCTGTTAAGTATTTTTCAGAAAACTAGTCCTAGCCTGTGTCTTTAATTTATGTTTTATTTTGTTATTTAGGCTACTAACTTTTTGTAAATCTCAACCTGTTGCAAACTGAGGGAGCTGAATTCAGCTTTCGAACACACACAGTCTCACAGAAGTCAGAGGAACCAGTGCAGTCGCCATGGCAACCTCATTCGAGCCACAACAAGGGGGGTTTTGTCCTGATGGGTCCCTTTGCTGAACCCTACTGCGTCTGGTCTCCTTTTTAGTCTCTTTCTCACCCTCTTTGTCTATCTGTCTCTCTTTCTCACATGCACACAAACATGCGCGCACACACAAACAGAAACAAGGCTTTTTTTTATTTTCCCAGGGGCATGGTGTCCCTGCATGGGGAGTGTTTACAGGATGTTATCTGTGTCAGTGCCGGCCCCTCATCCCTCTTTGAGTGGGTTTCTGAGGAATGCTGGAACGGGATGGAGGAGTTCCAAAGGGGGAGTGACGAGAGGGAGAGAGAGAGAGACACAGACAGAAAATGGGTGAGAGAGAGAGAGAGAGAGAGAGAGAGAGAGAGAGAGAGACAGAGAGAGAGAGTATATATACATCCCAAGGAGGCTGGTGCTCACAGGCACAGCTGGATTACTGGATAACTGGATAACTGGACTGTAGCCCACTGGATATTTAGCTAGAAAGGTGAGTTCTTCTTTTTTTCTTTTTTCTTTAACTCTTTATTCTGCCTCTCCATCCTCTGCTTCACTTCTTCAACCCATTTTTTTGTTTTCCATAAAATGTCAAAAAAAGAAACGAAAGAAAGAAAGAAAGAAAGAAAGAAAGAAAGAAAGAAAGAAAGAAAGAAAGAACTCAATATTTAGTTTTGATTGTTCAGCTTTTCTAAACATTACTAAAAGCAGAATCTTTGAGGAACTGGAATCTATCTAAAAGTCCCCTCTTCCTTAAAAGTGTAATGTTTTTTCTACAGAAAAAAGCCCAAATTTCAAGTAAAAATGCCAGACAAAGATGAGTAAAGATGAGTCCTTTGGGGGATGTGGTCATGTTAAGGACTTACGTATGTGGTCTCCTTTAAAGCTCTCCTAGCTCTGTGGCAAAGCATATCACACTGAAAGGGAAGATCAGTATTTGATCAAGTGCTGAGTGGGGCTCGCCTTTTTTTCTCTCACAAAAATACATTTCACTTGTAGTGCTAAAAGAAGACAAAGTTTTTTTTTTTGGGGGGGGGGGTTTGTTTGTTTTTCAAAGGAGGATATTTTCAAGCACAAACCAAGATAAATACTCAGTAAGTGTTTTCTTTTGCTGTTTCCTTTCTCAGAATGGAATTTAATTCTGCTATGTAATTACAAATTTAAATTTTAAATTGTGCACTTTTTGTTATTGTCATCAGCTGGTTCACATAGAAATGTTGAAAAAAATGTAAAAAGCACTGATGGCATGTGACTGAATATAGTAAATCAAATTAGTGCAGTGATAGGAAAGGCTGTAAAATGACACCACTGATCTCGTCACTGCAGCAATTATCAGTGAGCCTATGTTCTCTGGCTGCACATACAAACCTGTACTGGTCTCCTTTTTCAAACCAAATCCTCAAAAAAACATGATATTTGTGTGGTTTTAATTACATTGGGGCTGTAATGATGATGTGTGATTGTATTATTGGACAAGTGCAGTGGTGGGGATTTTCTTCTCTCAGACCTGGGTGTGCCTTTAACTGAACTGAATATGGGCTCTAGGGAACGAGACATGAGTTAGGTCATCTCTCTTGAGTATTTTAAACTAAAAACCATATTATCATTAACAAAGTAAATCCCTGTCTTTTCTCATGTTGTGAACATCTGTGTTTGCTTTGGGTCCTGGCTATTGTTAAAGCAGTAAAAAAAAAAAGGCATCTCAAAGGGCCAGTGCTGCAATGTTGCACAATACTTCACGTCATAATTCATGAGTACACACACCATGTTTGATATTTGTTCTGAATTACCATCCATGTGTGCCTTGTCTGTGTACTTTCACGAGCTTATTTGATATGTGTCAATGCCACCAAGGCTTAAAAACGAGTCCCTGTCATTAACTGAGGCTCTGAGGGTGTGGCATGAAACTGGATGCCTACATGTGCTGACACGACCTGCCGTTTGCTTTATTGTAGGGTTTTGTTTCTCAGGAAAATGTCCTGTGAGGAAAAAAATGACTTAATGTCAGCTGATTATGTTTGCTTTGACAAATGTACCTGTAGAAGAGGAAAAGGGTCACCATGTTTTTTTCTGGAATGTTATAAAATCACACTGTAATGAACTTTACAAGGGTTTCATGTTTCTTCTTCTTTCAGGCACCAGCAAAGTCTCTGGCTGTGGAAAACAAATTACATTAGTTAGTGAGAGAAATACATAACGCAAAGATGAATAGTGTGGCAGATTGGCTCGTGCAGAACAGGGACAAGATTGAGAAAGGTGTGGAGATCATGGGGCAAGCCTCTGAGGTGCTTGCTTCCACCGTGGGCCAGCTTCATCCTGTCTTAGAGGCCGTTTTTGTGGCTTCGGCCGAGCTACTCAGCAACCCGGAGGGCAAAGAGGCGCGCTATCTGACTCAGCAATTCGAACTGGTCAACCAGAAACTTGAGGGGATCCAGGATGAGATTGATAAAATTGCCCTGGAGCTGCAGAAGACATCGATGAACAAGCAGAACTTTGATCGAGAGGCACAGATGCTAAGCCAGTATGAAAAGTTCCAGGACTTTGTCAACGCCAAGCCAAAGTTCAAAGGTAAGAAGATGGAGAAGTTCCTCAGCCATTACGAGAACACAGATGGCGACTTGAACTTGGACGCCCTCTACAATGCTGTAACCGGGGAGAACACCGCAGGAGACCCTATGCTGGAAACGGTAGTCACCATAGAGCAGAGAAGCAGGAGGGCAGTTGAGGATTTCTGCGCAAGGCTGAAGAAGCTTTTTGTGGTGGGCATTATTGCTGTCATGGGCCACGCTGCCCTCAAGGATGGGGCAGTGGGGGAGGACATGGTGAAGAAGTGGCAGACACGGATGGAGGATGTGGAGAACCGCATGAAAGCGGCTGTGGATGACTGTACAGAGAACTTTGCCGATCAAGCCAAGATTGACATGGAGCACCAGCTTCAGGAAAATCCCGGCACAGTCGACCAAGAGTTCATCAAATCACTGCTGGATCCACTTGTTAAGAAATACGACTGGGTGAACTGGTCCATCAGGGCTTTCAACGATAGGGAGCGCATTTTCTTTTTCAACTGGCTGGCAGGAAAGAAGTACCACGGCAGTGGAGGAGCCAACTGGTTTGACATTTTGACCAAGAACAAGATCAAGGTGGTATTCTCTTTCTGTGTTAATCCAAAGCCCATTAACAAGAGTCAGATCCAGGAGCAGATCAGTCAGAAGCTGAAGGGGAACATGATGGCAGTGGCTCTGACTTTGAACAAGAGCTTTCCCAACTGCCTGGTCCATGCTGTCAGCCATTACAAGGAGGTGGTGGAGACCAACAACTTCCATGAGGATTGTTATTACTTTGGAAAACACAAAAGAGCCTATCTGTGTATCCACCCCGAGTAGGCTCATGGAAAAAAACAGAAAAAAGTGTACCTGCATACAGAAGTAAATGAGCTACGGCAAAATCCATGAATGTCATTACGAGAGGCCTGGAAAATGCATTCATAAATATTATCTGTGTCTGATGTATAATCTGCTCTGTCTGCACTCTGGTATGTGATTCTTTGTATTACTTGTAATGATTCTTTTACATATATTGCAGTATGTTTCCTCTGGTAATAATACAGCAGCTTCAGGGTGTTATAGAAATCTCAGAGCCATACGTCTACATGCCAGCTTCAACTTAGTGTTATGAAATATATAATGATTCCGTCCTGTGGATTTGACTAGGATTGAACGATATTAGTCTGTTTGCTGCCAGAGACTTTGCCATACGGTTAGAATTATTTTATCAACTGGTGTGTCTGATAACAAGAATGAGCTGTCAAACTCAAAATTTAATGGAATAGTTGAACATTTTAGCCAAATTACTTATTCACTTTCTTGCAGAGAGTTAGAAAAGTAGATTGATACATCAGTTAATGTTAAGCCTCCACCAGAGGAGAGTTAGCGTAGCTAGCTTAGCATAAAGACTGGAACTCAACAGGAAGGGAAACAGCTAGCCTGGCTGTGTCCAAAGGTAACAAAATTGGCCTACCAGCATCTCTAAAGTTCACAAATTAACACATGATATCTTGTTTGTTTAATTCATACAAAGCCAGAGTGTAAAAATATGAAAGCTATTTCTTGGCTAGGAGCAGTGACTTCCTGGGGACTCAGCACATAAATCCCCATATCATTGTCACATTTTTACCCCTTTGGTTCTTCTGTGTTCAAGATGAGACCAAGGGGAAAAAATGAGTTAATTAGTGAGCTTTAGATGTTCTGGTAGGTGGATTTTTGTTGCCTTTGGGCAGACCTAGGCTAGCTATTTCCCTTATTTCTAGTCTTTATGCTAATCTAAGCTAATTGTCCTCTGACTCCAGCACCATGTTAAAAGAATATAAATGACAGTTGTATCGATCATCTCATCTAAGTCTCAGCAAGAATAAGCATACTCAAAAATGTCAAACTGTTCCTTTACATCAACATCGATAAGAGCTCGTAAAGGAAAGTCTGAAAATCTACAGTTCCATAACAACCAGGTAATCTCAGTCTGCCGATGAGGACCGTGTGATATGACAAAAAGTTTCAGAACAAGCAAGCGTTTGGACCTCGGATTGAGATTGTTACCATTTATTGTTATTTCATCTGGTTTCTGTTGAATATAGCTCATCACTGTAAGAAACAGATTACATATACTGCGCCAACAGATTTTATGGATATCACCCACTTGTAGAAAGAAAAATCCTATTTGAATGTATGTGCTGCTTTGGATGCGGGGCAAACTTCTGAAATCCTTAGTCCACAATCATCACTGAGATACTTGTGTATATTTCCCTTTCATTTGTAATAAACAAAAAATAGTATCTAAAAATAAAATAGTATAAGTATTTTTTTTGTCATCATTGCTCACCTTACTTACACTTCTAGTCATAGTTATTGAAAACCATGACTGGGCATTACATATATACTAAGACCAAATTCAAACTATCTCCCTCAGCAGTTGTAATGCTTTAATAACATGCCATTGTTTATCAAGTGGGTGGAGGCTGACCTGTAATAATATCGCCAAAGCAACAACCTATTATGCTCATAACTTTTTTTTCCTCCACCACCCAAGTTTTTTTTTTTTTTTTTTTGCATGTCTCTCTGACTGGGTGTGCCTCTCCTCTGTAACATGAGCGCACCACATGACCAATAGGAAGACAAACAGTCTGGAAGGCACTTTATTTCTTCCTCAAACTTTTTCAGGTGAGTCCATTTCTGTTCAAAATACCTCCCGACAGTGGTCAGACACATTCAGGTCCGCTCGGTGCGGCTGATCGGACACTTTGATCGGAAGTGATCGACTCAGCTTCACCGACCTCAGTCCAGTCTCGTTACATAATGGAGCTTTTCTGTTTTTTCCCCTCTCTGATTGTTGCTGTTTCTCCCATATTTTATTAACGCGGCTCAATTTAATAAAGCGAAGTGGGTCATTAGATGAATCTGCACATTTTTTTTCGCGCAGTTCAAAGAGTTGTAAAACTTTTCATGGGCGTTGGTTGCCAAACTCTGCTGCCACACCGCATCCAGGAAGTGTCAAACTTTAGAAAGCCACTCGTGTTGCGTCGTAAAAAAAATAAATAAATACATCAACAAGCAATCTGCGGTGTTAACCTGCGATGTTTGTTTGGCTCTCTGTCCATCGGCCTGTGAAATGATACAATTAAAGCCCCTGAACACGGACTGATCGATACGTTTCCCATTAAGAGGGCGCATTAACAGGGCTCAGCTCTCCTCGGTGGACTGAGTGGTCAGCTGTGAGATGGAGAAGAGATTGAGGGGGGGGGTGGTCATCTTTGAGTTTAGAGGAAGCTCCAGCACATGACTTTAATGAAATATCAAACTATTGTGCAATGTGTCGGTGCCAGTCTGTGCCGAGTAGGTGGCCGCATGCACGTCATGTGTTTCACTTCACTTTATTTCATGGAAATCACGATGATGAGAGCACTCATATCCTTTACTGAAGGGAAGGTACCAACACTGGAAAATGTTCCATTGCAAGTAAAAAAAAACTAAACTTAAAAGGTTAGTAAATGTGCATAAAAATATTGCCAGCTAAAATGCTGTTGTGTTTTGCATCATTAGATAACTGAACTGATGCAACACTGTGCATCAGTTATTCCTTATCTTTGCTTTTTTGTGAAATGTATGCACCCCTTTGGTCCTCAAACAGTCATTTGAATGAAACCATCTGACAAGTGTAGAGGGGACATCATTTTTGTGTACTGGCTCATACATACCTAAAACATAAAAATAGACCCCAAATAGACACTGTTGTTTGTGAGGAGTGACAAGACTAAAAGGTTGGAAAGCACTGTTGTAATTTTGAATGGTGAATTTTATTTTGTGTGTTGTTGTTTTTTCTCTCTTAATCTAAAAAGTAGAGCTGCTAAATAAATGCAGTAAAACAGTAAAATGTTCCTCTTTGAAGTGCTGTGTAAAGTAGCATGGCAGTACTCAAGTTAGGCACCTCAAAGTTTTACTTAATTACAGTACAGTATGAGTAACTGTACTTGTTACTTTCCACCACTTCATATTTCTGAATTTAAGTATTAAATAGTAAACTACACTTGGCATGCTTGGCCTCTGTAGCCAGGCATTCATATCTGTGATGTTCAGAACTACAGATGCACCTCCAGCTCTTAGTCTCTGAAAATGTGATTTCTTCAAACAGTTTCGTGTTCAATTGTCCATGTGAAGGTGCTTCAAATGCACTCAGTGTGCAGTTACAAAACCCCTGGGACTCTGAGAGAGACAAAGAGCATCAGTGGAAAACAGGAATCACAGTTTCAGCCAGGTCAAATCAAATAAGATACAGTAACTATAAATGTTCCAACATCCTGCTGGAATTTCCTGTGCTGTGTTTGTTTGGTTCACAAGTCTTACGAGGAAATGATCATTTACAGGAATATCCCAACAAATTTGGGGAAAACGCTTATTCGCTTACTTGCAAGTATAAAAGTTGTTGTTTTTGTTGATTGTGTGTTGAGATTCCAGGAAGTCACTGCTCCTGGTCAAGAAATTTTTACACCCACTGAATATTCATCAGTGAGCTTTAAGGAGCTTTTAAGTGAATTGTATTGCCTTCAAAAAGAGCCAGACTAGCTGCTTCCACATTTTATTCTCAGCTAAGCTAACCAGCTAATTGTGGCTTAATATTTATTAGATATTTAATAGAGTGGCATCGATCTTCTCATCAGCTCTGAGCAAGAAAGTGAATAAGTGTATTTCTCAAAATGTTCCTATAAGACTGACATCTTTGCTCAGATCTGTATAGCCATGTTGGGATATAATCACCAGTGCAGAAGTGTCTGACTGTTGCAGACGTGTGTGCTGCATCAGGCTGAGAAACAGGTCCTATCTTACTCTTTGCAATCCTCTGCAGTCTAGCTGATAAACCCCGCAGAGCGGACCTCAGCAGAGAGACGAACGAGCTGACAGATTATTTTCCCATTGTCTTGTTGCCGTGGTAACTTGCTGAGCTGCACTGGAAAACGCACCCTTACCCGGCAAGTTTAACCTCTTCCACTTAATCACTTCCCACGCCTGCTGCTCCAATATTGACTGGACCGGCCCAATTTCAAAACTGAATGTGAACAACACTCTGAAGGCAGGAAACCTGAATTAAAACATGTGACGACAGGTTATTTACACAGAGCTGCGATGTAGACAGTGACTGTGAGACAGTGACTTCTGAAACTGGTCCTTCATGAATGCAGCCTCTTTGCTTTCAACATTGTCCAGAGACATTGTGAGACATTGTGAGACAGTATTTGTGAAGCCAGTAGATGACTGGACCAGTATTTTGTACCAAGATTTGATTCCCACCCAAAGACATGTTTCCATTTTTGCAAAAGGGACATGTCTGAACATGCCCAGGAAATCTGGGCTTCTCTTACAGTCAGCTATTTCTCCTTTTCCTGGCCTTTGGGATAAATTGTATTAGATTAAGATTTTCCAAATCTAGTGTATTTCTTGTTTTTAAAGTGGAAAAGCGCAAGACAGGAAGTAATTTCCTTAATGTGAACAATCACCTAGCATTGCAAAATACTCACGTCTGTGTGAGGGCTGTTGAAAACAAACAATCTTCCAAGTGACTTATTTACAGACTGAATAACAACTTTCTGAGAAGACAGTAACATTTTTTTTCATACAAGCTCAGCATTTGTTATGATGTCATGTGTAGCACTTTTAGACCTCACCATAGCCTGACATAACCCTAACCCAGGCACTGCTCCCAACCAAGAAACATACATAAGAGTTTACACTATGGTTGTTGTCTGGCTGAAACAAACAAGATATAAGGTGTTATTTAGTGAGATTTGAGGTGTTGGTAGGCAGATCTTTTCACCTTTGTACAGAGCCAGACTAGCTGCTTCCTTCTCACCCTGAGCTAACCAGCTGCTGACAGAGGCTTCATATTTAGAGACAGATATGAGAGTGGTATTGAAGTATTCCTTTAAGTATTAAAACCACATCATTGACCTTAGAATCAGACAGGCCAGCTGTCAGGAAGTTAGGCTAGTGGCATTTACCATTTCAAGTACACAGTTTAGTTTTTACTTCCACACGTGTACTGTCATTGCAATACTGTCATATTTTCTATATGAATGGGAGTTCAGGTAAAACTTTAATAGCTGTTTAGGCTTAGCTTGTTTTGAAGTCAGTCAGTGATCCTCCATGTTTCCTTGACTTTCTTATTATTTAAACTTCAATATCTCATTGAGACATTTAACAAAAGTGTTGTTTTCAACAGTAAACACACGCACAACACACAAACAGTTCAACCAATACTGGCCTTCGGTCACAGCTGAATTCCCTGTGAATTGTTGACTCATTGCTCATCGGGTGTGGCTTGCAGCCAGCACTGAAGCTCACTTGGTTGTTTCTCTCTTTCCTTATCAGTTTTTTGCTGTGTTGTAAGCGAAGCAAGGGAGCAGGCCACAGTCCAACAACACCGGAACAGAACTGTAAGTAAATCAAGAAAAGCCAACATTTGTTTCTGTGAGTGAAGCTAAAATGACTCATTTCTGTTCACTTTTTCACCTCAGTCTGTATCTTACTTTGTTCTGAGAGGTTACATTCCTAAATGTCACAACAAGACTAGTTTTGAACGTTTCTAACCATGTCAATATTATTCTCTTGTTAGACTCAGTCTGAGAGACATCAGCAAACATGGCAGACCAGCTACAGAAGCTTGTAGCGGAGAAGAAGGATATGGTGGAGACTGTGATGGAAGTGTTTGAACAGGGAGCTGAAGTGGTGGCCAGTATCGCCGGTGACCTTTTCCCTGTTTTCTCCATCGCTGCTCCGATTGTCAAACTGGCTCTGGACAATGTTGAAAGCAAAGAGGCTGCATTCATGAAGGACCAGTTTCAGAAGGTGCGAGAGCGTCTGGAGGCGGTCTCGGAGGAGATTCAGCGTATCAACGATGAGATCAAGAAGAGCGGATTGGATGCCGTGTATTTCCCCCTGGAGGAGAACATCACAAACCAGTTCAGGAAGTACATGGACATCCTCAACGCCAAACCCAAATTCCGGGAGGTCAAGAAGAAGCTTTTCCTGGAGCACTTTGCCAAGACCGGCGGTGACAAAAACCTTATCACCCTCTACAACGCTGTGACAGGAGATAACTTCTCCGGGGAATCTGTGCTTGAGATCACCCTGAACTACGAAGAGAAAAGTCGCCGGCCGGTGGAGGACTTCTGTGCCAGGCTGAAGAAGCTCTTCTGCATTGGGCTCATTGCACTGCTGGGCCACGCCGCTCTGAAGGGATATGATGAGGAGGACATGCTTCTGAAAGACTGGGGTGAGAAGATGAAGGTCGTCCAGGAAAAAATGAATGTTGTCATCGAAGACTGCATCGTCAGCTTCCCCAAACAAGCAGAGCTGGATTCCCGTCGACTTGTGAGAGACAATTCGGAATTTACCAACCAGCAGCTGGCTGATGCGATCATAGAATTACTCAAGAAGAAGTATGACTGGGTGGGCTGGTCTGTTCGTGTATTTAGGTCCCCTTCAGGCCTGTTCGCCAACAAAAAGGATTACCACTGCCCGACAGGGAAGAGCCGCTTCCAGGTCCTTTCATCAGACGAGAAACTCAACGTCTGGGTGTCTTACAGCTCCTCACCTGAGCCCGTGGATAAGAGTCACATCCAGCAGCTGATCCAGAGTCAGAAAAAACTCACGGTGGTGAACATAGCAGAGCTCCTGTTTGAGAAGTTGCCCGGCGACTGCATGGTGCACACGGTGAAGACCAGCAAAGACCTGGCCTGCTCCTGGAGCTTCACAGACGAGCTCCATTACTGGGAGGAGCACAAAAACTTCTATGTCTGTGTTCACTCTGCTTGAAGTTTTAGGGATTGAAAAAACTCAAAGGTCACTCATTCTCCTCTTTGTAGGTTACTTCATATTTACACAGATAATCGTAGTCTATTGCTGTCTCTCTGCTCGGCCTGAGCAGTAAAATACTAAATCACACGTGCCTTCATTTCTCCTCTTTAATAGTCTTTTTTTGCAATTTTAGCATACCAGACCCTCTGTTCTGAGACCCTCGATTCAGATAAGAACAAACTCCTCAAACAAACCTTTAATGGGGGAAAAAATGGAAGAAACCTCAGAAAGAGCAACAGAGGAGGGATCCTCCTCCAGGACAGACATACATGCAATACATGTCACGTGGACAGACTTCCACATGAAAGTAATTCTTTAACTAACAATAATGAGCTCGCGCAGCTGTGCTTTTCTTGTTTCTCAGAACAGACAGGAGAGCTCACCTCTTTGTTTAGGCTGGATTATGTCTCTGTCTTGTTTTGTTATGAGATAGGGAAATCGTGTATGTAATAATCTTGAGTTGTTGACAGTTTCAGAGAACATCTAGTTGTAGATCTAATTCCAGGAATTACCGTAGATCTAATTCCAGGAATTAGATCTACTGTAGATCTAATTCCAGGAATTAGATCTACTGTATTTTTCACAGAGGTGGTAGTTTTGTTACAGCGGGTCATGCTGGGAAAGTTGTTGGTTTTAGAATCCGGCTGTCATACAGAGATTATGTTTCGCTGGTAGTGATAAGCGGTGACCTCGCCCTGCTGAGGACGTATAAGCCAAAGCCATGAGAGAAAACAGACATTTACAGGCACTGTCATGGGAGCCTTAAAGCCTTGATTTCACTTCTCGTACGCACCTGACAAAAATAGTAAACCTTGTTACTGGCTGCATCACAAAAAAGCACAAGAGAGCTCAAGGCCTCAAAAAATTGCTGTTGAAACTTTATTTACACACACTGCCACGAACAAGCCGAGGCATAGTGACGGCGACACTTTGTTTACACACAGATGCCTAGCATAGCTATACTTGTGCGCTGTGTAGTTGTGCAACATAAACTGGAAGTTTGTACCTGCTTAAAGCCCTCAACTTCATTCACTCTGTACCTTTATATGTGGAGGATTCACATTTAAATAGGAATAAAAATCTTGTTGGATTTAATACAAGGTAATTTTTGGGTTTGGGATTTTTTTTTTTTTTAATCTAAATTGGGATAATCTGACCATTGCATTGACACTAAGCTGTAAGAACCAAATACTGCAGAAAGATTCAGCTTATAAACTTTTACACCACTGACTGTTTTGACAATTAGTTTTATATTGTATGTCTGTACTCTGTGTTTCTTCTTTGTTTGTGTATTGTTTATATGTCGTCAGTTTAATACATTTATTTGAAGTCTGACCAAAATTTGTCACATATTTACTGTAAAATTATTGATAGGATGTGTTCGTGTCACACTATTTTATATAGTTTCTGTTTCCATACAATATATTTGGGCTGTTAGTGTGTCTGATTCATTATCCTGTTGGTACACCAAAGCAATGAATGTAAGAAATCTTCTAAATAAACTCAGTAATGAATCATTTGTTTGTGTATTTTTGTGAATGACACAGTTTGTGGTTGCTATAAGACAGAAACCTCTGACTGTCTGGTTACAGGACGATCTTGTTTTGTATATTGGTTGTAGTTTAGTGGTACATTTGATATTTACTAAAACTGTAATGAAACTAAACCTGGATAAGAGTTGAAATCCACATAAGTTCCAATTATACCCATTTTGCTCAGTGGCAGTGTTTTTTAACATATGGTTGCTATTATTTGCAGTTACTATTTGGAAAGATTAACTGATCAAAATGTGTGTTTTGCATGTTTTATTGGTAACACTTTATGTCCAGCTATTTAGCATTTATACAGTAAGCACTATTGCCAACATTTAATAAAAGGTTCATAACATGTACTGTAATGTAGTTGTAAGCATATAGTAGTTTAGTAGTTTTAGTATAGTAGTTTTTTACAATTAAAACTTCTCCTAGTAAGACATATGTTATATTATCACTTATTATCTGTTTATACACCAGCCTTTATTTATAGGTGCCCACAGCACCAAGTTATATTTGTGACAAATACATTAATGGACACAGTGAACACTATTATTAAAACTGCATTATAATGTGTACAATTTATTAAATATTTATATATGCAAAGTGTTGATGTTTTATCTGTGTTTTAATACTTTATTGGCTCTTGAAGGAGAAGCAGAATCAGAAGCAGAGAAACTTTCTCTGGGCTTCACAGTCAAATTCAAATGTATTTATAATCACAAAACATTGTTTGCCTCGGAGGGCTTTACAATCTGTACAGTTGTGACACCCTCTGTCCTTAGACCCTCCAACCAGGTCAGGAAAAACATGGAAAAAAAACCCTTTATGGGAAAAAGAATAAACCTGAGGAAGAGCCAACAGATGAGGGATCCCTCTCCCTGGGACGGACAGACGTGCAATAGATGCCACATGTACAGAGAACATCATTATCAAGTCATATATGGAGTTAAACATGGGTCGTAATAAACTGTAGCTATACTTGAGTTGATGGGTTTAGTCCATGTGTGAAGGTATCACAGGTAATGGAAATGAGGAGTCCGTGAGTCCAGGTGCATCTCTAGATGTCCTCATATGGAGCTCTGGGCCACTCGACCTTCTCTCCACAACACAGACACAGATCATGTCCCCACCAGGCCAGTGAACCTCAGACAGATGGACCACAACCAGAATCAGTGAGGAACCTGCAAGACTGGAGAGTAACATGCACTTTACAGGACATAAGAGTATTCACATTAACCACTTGTTAACCACCAGTCTGTAAGCTGACTCCATTTTGCACTATTACCATATCTATTTGCACTGTCTGTGATTTTGCCATGTCAGTCACAGAGACACTTCACTAAAGGTCAATGCTCGCTGTCACAGAGAGAGACGTTAATCTGGACCTTCTGGTTCCAGGATTTCTCTTTACCTGTTAGCTTCCCCAACTGTACTGCACACATATACAATATCAAATGAGGTGTGACTGAGCAACGTAACACTCTTTCTGTGGAGAAATGTTGTTGCTCAACTAAAAAAAGAGAAAAAGGATATTATGGTGAGCTTGTTTGGAAACACCCATAGGGCTCTGTAATTATGTGGTTGTGGCTTTTCTATCTTTGGCATATAAAGAGTCTTGTCCCTGCAGTACATTACACTGGCGGGTCAAGTGCCTCAGCAGAAATGAACAAGTGCAAAGGAAAATAAGTGGGTCAAAGATTGTCGTCTACATGTATTTTTACTGAGATTTCTTGGACTGAACATAAATTCTGAGTAAAGAAGTAAAGAAAAGTCACTAAAGGCTGTGAATCAACATGGATGTTGTTTACAGAATACATAAACCTTAAATAAAAAGAATAAATGTAAATAATATTCAGATATACTGCCTCTTTAAAGTCACAAGCACCTGTTACCTGTATTTACCTCTTTATTCATTTAAAGGTATTATTGTTATTGTTATTGTTATTAATACATCCATGGAACTTTTAGAAAGGTGTGGATAAAAGCAGTGTTTCTTTCCAAAAAAAAATATTGTGAATTTTCAATTTTTAGTTGTTTTTATCAACATTTTGAGGGGTCCAAAATGAATGTTTTGTTTATCTTTTTGTAAGATATCTGATGTCTGGTTCCTGTTTCTAACAAGACACACATCATATCTCTGTGTTGTCAGTCCTCAACAGTCTTAGTAGTCAGCCAGTTAGTGTGTCAGTGTTAGTCAAACTGATTGATTATAATTGCCGGGATTCACTCCGTTACCAGTTCCAAGTGCTCAGAATCAGAAGGAGGAGCAAGACCATGGTCAACATGGTTCAACGTTTGCCCATTGGAGTCAACTGAAGGAGTCTGAAGGGCTGAAAAGCCACGCTTAGGTGGCCACTTTTGTTTTTGACCAATAAGCTAAAACCAAGGTTTCATTTGCTAAGTGGGAAGCTACGCTGACACTGTCTCGTCAGATCAACATGCACGACATAAATACACAGAAGTAAGACTTGGTAGAAAATAAATCCATTATTCTACCACAAAAGAGTCATCACTCGACATGTCTGTGTCTTTCTGACTCTCACTCCATCATGAAATATGCTGGTTTTACAACAAGGACAGAGGGTGTCATTGGCTCTGCAGATTGTAAAGTCCACATTTTAATTTGTGATACTTGGTTATACAAATAAAAATGACTTGACTTGACTTGGCAACTACTTGCCCGGCATGCATTCACATCACAACACTGCTGTTGCTTCGAGCAACAGCAGTGTTGTGATGTGAATGCAATGGAAGGGGGGTGGGGGCCCTGAATGTTAACAATTACACCTTTAACCCTCTAAGAAAGCTAAATGTGACCCCTGACCTCTCACAGCGGCATTAAATTTAAATCTTTAAAGGGATATTTACACATACTCATTACATAATTCCTGTGAACAAGAGAAATGTAGTATTATCCTTCAAGGTAATGACCTCTCCTGCTGACCAGAGATAATTTGCCAAACATTGCTAGTTTGAAATACTGAAGAGATGGTAGCATTGCTTTGTAACCGACTCCAATCCCAGCCTGGGGGTCTGCATGCCATAAGAGGTCCAGAGATCAATCTGAGGGGACAACACAGGTGGGCCGGAAGAAAAAAGGTTTCATTTGTCTTTGCTCTTTTCTTTGGAAATACACAAAGTCAGCCAGACTTCTTCCTCCGTAGCCGCAGAGGTTCAACATGGACTGAAGGATACTCTGCAGCCTCTACAGGTCCACCATGGAGACTTTACTTCTTTACTCCTGACTGGCTGCATCACCGCCTGGTACAGCAGCTGCACCGCCCTCAACCGTAAGGCTCTACAGAGGGTGGTGAAAGCTGCTCAGCACATCACCAGGACAGAGCTGCCATCCATGGAAGACCTCTAAACCCAGCGGTGTAGGATGAAGGCCACCAAAATCATTAAGGACCCCAGTCACCCCAGCTACAAGGTACAAATTGTTCTGCCTGCTGCCGTCTGGCTGGCCGACGGTTCCGCAGCATTCGAGCCCGAACCAACCAGGCTCAGGGAAGCTTCATACCCATGCAGGCCATAAGACTTTTAAACTCTGTCCACAGCACCACCACTTTTTAAATAACACCTTCACTTCTTGTTGTATATATTTTTCTATTGTACATATATATCTCTATTGTTATATATGTTACTTATAATACTTAGTTTACATTTACAGTTTATATTTTATTTGTATAACTTATATTTTAAGGTCCTTATTTATTTTATTACTCTAGTTATTTATCTTAAATTTTATTTTATATTTTTATTTTTTAAATTTTTTTTTTTCTTGTTTACAGCCTCTATTGTTTTTAATATTCTTTTAGCATTGTTAGGAGAGCCTGGGATTTAAGAATTTCATTACCAATGATTGCTGATGTAAATTGTTGTGTAATGACAATAAATTCTTGAAATCATGACATCTTGGGCAGTTTTACTTCTCCAGACCTACAGAATTTTACAAAATGTACTGTTCTTTAGAAATCCCAGACCTCATGGGAATATGTAGTGTAACCTTTGAAGAGGGATTGTGTGTTAATTTGTTCAGTTTATAAGGGGTAATTAAGCCAAAAAGGGAATGTGTGGTCAAGCACCAAAGCCCTGCCTGTATCTGCATCCAGTCCTACTCAAGTCCATTTTCAAGGTCATTTAATGTATTTATACAGCTCGTTATCACAAGCACATCTCAACAGCCCCAAGAAAGAAGACACCAGAAAAAAACGGACTGTGATAACCTGAAATTACCTTAAAGAAATGCAATAGATGCAAAATAATTAAGTGATTAATAACATGGAGTTGAAGCTTATATGACAGAAGAAAAGGAACCCACAGCAGAGATGTGATTTTGAATTCTGTAATAAGAGCAGGGACTTTTTCATAAACTTGGGGGACTCAGACAGTCTTTTGATGCCAACGCTGGCCTGCAGACGAGACAGATCTTGTTGTCTGGATACCTGTTTACCAGTGGAACAAGACTGAGACAGAAGGAATGAAATTTTCCCTTTTCTTTTTAACGAAGCAAATCTCTCACATGTGCTTTCCAAATTTCCACTGGCAAGTGACCCAGTTACATCAGTGCTCAGTGAGCCACACACTGCTTCATCAGCAACTTTGAGCAAAACAAATGAGCCTGAAAATGATCAGCACTGCAATATGACAAACATTGCAATATGAGAGACCTTTTAGAATATTCTGTTTCAAACCTGATTTTTTTGGTCATTTCAGGTAAGTGGACACAAGCTGTGAACACAACAATGCGATCATCATCTTTGAAGCTGAAATAACAAACTTGTTAGCAGACAGGGACAACATGACGTTTCGTTTGGAGACGCACGCGTTGACATTTCATTGCCTTTTTCCTCAGTTTTGGTCTCTACCGACTCCTGAGAGAAATATGTGGCTCCTAAGCTGCTGAAAGCGCCACTATGTTCACCATCTAGTCTCTAATTGTGTGTGTTTGCTGTTTGGTGCTGAGCAGGTAGTGTGCAGTGGGTTTTTAGAGTTTTATTGCTGAAAGTAGATGTCTGCTGTGGCTGAAAGCAACTCTGTGAGGAGTGAGAGTGAACCAAAATGTCAAGTAAATGCAACATTTTAAATTCCCATGATATTACACCTTGACCTTGAAAGAATGGTAATGGAGTCAATGAGATCTACAATGAGAATAATGTATGATACCAGAATTTAATTTGCTTTATGATGCAACAAATAACAAAAGCCAACAGAAATTAGGAGAAAAAAACCCTCACGAGCTAATGATAATTCAAACCCATATTTATCAAACTACAAAAAATGTGAATTTAAAGAAGACTTCTTTGCAGCAGTAAATGTAGAGATAAACTAATACAATAGAACTGCCCCTCGGCTCTGTTCTCACTCTGTATGGAAAGGCTGCCACAGGCCGGTTTCCGTCTACGCCCAGGTGGGTTAAAGGGGCTGCTGACCCAAAACAATTCAACAGGCAAAGTGATGCTTTTAATCAGAGCAAAATTACTCTTCCATGAATATGATTTAGCCACACAGCCCTGCATTGAGTCCGGCCCATCAGGTGACCTCAGGAACGCAGAAAAACATCACGTGGCAACGAAAAGATTCGCCCGCCTTGCAGGAACACATTGTGCTGCCGCCCGCCACCTCAGTGTATCCCTCAGCTCTGTCTTAAATCACTCTCAGTGGAAAAAGCAGTCATTTGGGGAAAAAAAAAGAGAAAAAGTGGTCACATATTTTAATCAAATGGTGCAGGTCAGATGGTGCGGGGGAGGGGCTAGGTTTCTGAGCTGCAGCCTCTGCTCGGGCTCTGAGTGCAGCTTTAACATTAGGAAAAAAATGTTGGGTTTCTATCATGAGAAACCTGAAATAGGCTGTTGATGAAGGAGACTTTATTCTTGTCATGTAATAATAACACTAATATAATAATAATATAATAATAATTTTAATGATTTCATTTTAATTTAATTAGTTTTTTTACTCTATTTCCAGTAGAAATTAAATCAGCTGTCATGGGTTATACCTCAGTTATTGTTCCTTTTACTATGAAGAGCAACCTTAACCACTAACCACTGCAAAATGATTTTCAAAGTATGTGCTTTATTTGACAAAAGATAAACTGAGAGTTATGAAAAAGAATATAAAACAACTTCTAAAACTCGGTAACCTGATCTCTGTCATTAAATACCACGTTCTCACTTGGCACCTCTTGGTCCCCCTTTTCATCCTTGTTACTCTGATCCTCTGTCCTCCCTCCTTGCATACCAAAGTCAAGGCAAGACCCAACAAGCTTATGTGGCAGTGGTAGTTGACTATGAATCAAACAAAAATTCTCCCTTCTGGAGCTTTAGAGATGGCATCACAGTCACAGTCGGTCAGGTACTGTTTTCAAAATGCAACCTGAGGCGTCTTTCAGATTCTTTCCTACGTCTTAAACAATGTGAGAGCAATGACTCCAACATCTGTATTGTTTGTAATAACAAACAATGACGTCAGCGCAAACAATGCAAAGCCCTCATTCATCGTCTCTACCTTTTTGGTATTTAAACTAACTCCTGACTGGTTTCTCTCCCATTTCGCAGCAAACCAAAAGGTTAGAGAAGTCATGCTGTGACCTGAGGGTTTCAGGTTAGATCTCCTGAAACAACTAGAAAATGATGCTGGTAAAAACTGTACCCCTTTAAAAAAACACACAAAGGAATGTTTAATATATGAAACACATTTAATATGTCCATCGCATGATTAACACAATTTCACAGCATATTGGCACCTTTGGTTTTCTGGATATTTTAAGTAAAATGTAATCACTAAGTTACATGTAGTTGTTACTTTGCTTTATATGAATCTGTCAAACAATTTGTGAGTGATTTAAACAATCCTGTGTTTTGAATTCTGGCCCTTGGAGCCGTACCTTTAAATGCAGGTTACGTAGACGTATTACGCCTCATCATTCATGATCGATAATGCATGAAAAACACAGACATACCTGTGGTTCTGCCTTAAGCCACTCTGGTAACTGTATTGCGCAACAGGAATTCAACATGTCTCAACAAGTACATTCGAAGCACCTGCTATCATTTTAATGAGAACAGAATATTGCAGGCTGCACAATGATAGGACAGGTGCCTGCGTCATATTCAAACATTTACAGACGAAGACCCTCCAAGAGCTAAACTCATCACATTAAACACATGTTTATACTGACATGTGTGGAAGAAGGTTAAAGACAAATAGAATTTTTTTTGCATTTCTTTTAGTGCTTAATAGTCCCCGAGGATCCCTCGTTCACGAAATTCAAATTTGTGTTCAAATTAGTGTAAACACAAGTAAATGTAATAGAAACAGTTGAACACACATAGTATTCAAGGCCATCAGACAGACTCAGCTAATCCTTCTCTCAGCCATAACAAACGGATAAGAACTGTTAGTTTAAATAAAACCTGGGTTTGTTTTCTCTGTTTTCTTTTTTGCTTTCTTTTGTAAAGATAAATAAGATACCCCAGCCCAGTGGTCCGTGTGATTTTCCCACACTTTATGACTTGGAGAAAATCCTATAATAATATTTATAATAATATTTGCCTTTAATTACATTTCATGCTTTGTGAGTGTCCTTCTTGATACATCCTCCTCCAACATTCCTCTGATTTTATACAAGACTGAAGGCAGAAAATAATGACATCTGTTAAAAGGTCAATGCCACTGTAATCATGTGTGTGTGCATGTAAGTATGGTAAACCCTCAGCTCAGAAAGTAGGTGTGTGTGTGTGTGTTTAAATTCAGGAGCATGAACACCATCCAGTGGCTGGCAGTGTCATCACAAGGGTTTTAATGTTCAGTGTTGGCTGAATCTGTTTTAGAGAGGTGGTGATTAACTCCATGATCCATTTGGAGGTTGCAGTTCAAGGTGGCGTTCAATTGTTTTTCTCAATACTGACGGTTGTCTCTACTATTTTGTCTGAAACAAAAGTCACAGAATTTTAACAGCTGAGAGCAGCAAATGTGCTGTTGTGTTACGTATTTGTAACATTTCATTAACAAGTGAAAGCAGGTAAATAAAGTGTATATCCCCTTACAAAATGGCTGAATCTATTGTACTGTGTGTACTCTTTTTTTAAGATGTTAGTCAGAAAATGTGATTTGTGGCCATTTTCAGTATGGCACTACGGTAACAACTGAATAGTGATCAAGATGAAAATAGCTTCCCAAGATATCAAACTGTTGTCTTGTGAAAAAGAAAAAAGGGAAGTGTAAAACGCTGATTCCAAACCACACACTATTCTGCAAGGAAATCAATGAACCCATTGTCTTTGCTTTCCACACATCTTACTCCCAAAGCCCACGAATTCCTCTTAAGCTTGATAACACTTGACGTTGGGGTGTCCGCCATGTTGGTTGGGATCACTCCTCCTTGAACTTGCCTTACCCTGAAGGCTCATGCTGATAGTTTTGCTTTTATCTGCGATTTTGAGGGGGAAAAAATGAAAAACTCAAAAACATTGTCTTACAGATGTCACCATTTTTTTCACCTCTTTTTATTCAAGCAAGTTTACTTTAAAATAGGCTCAAAGACGACGTGTTACTACAGAGGTATTTTTCTCTTTAAGATGCGGTAGTATCTTTGGGATGAAAGGAAAGCATCGGGTCATTTTCAGCTGATATGAGTACTAGAAAAAGATTACAAATATGCATTGTTTTTTTTACAATCATCCATCTTTGTGTTTGGGCGAATTGATTTTAAGCACCAGGACTGGTCATGAGGACTTCCTTCAACAGTGGCTGGGCGATGTCAACACCTCTGCCACCCTGCTGAGAGAGAACAAAGTCAACTTTCTGAGAGTAAGAAAAACGCTAAGCTCTTTACTGAATCTATTTTTATTCAACTTTATACCCAATAGTGTTTTTAAAGTTGGAGTAACACTGCTAACTGTAATCCAGCTGTCTTACATCGTACACCTACTAAAAACACTCCCATGACGTTGGTAGTCCAGCAGCTGTTAGAAATAACACTAAAAATGAGTATCAAGCACTGTTTGACCTAGACTGTGATCTTGTGTGTCCGTCTCAGTTCATACCTCTGCCTTCCTCCCGCCGAGCAGACCCCTGATGCCCAGAGCAGCGAGGCTAATGCAGACACACAGCTGGATGACGGCCATGACGATCAACGTAATGTCCATGCCTATCAACAAACGCTGATACAGCCGAGGAATGGCAAGGAAGAATCCAATTAGATTAGAAGAGGATTCAAATTAAACTTCACTGTAAAGATAAATTATTTACTCAGCACAAACAAAAAGAGAAAATATAGAGATTACTGCAGTGTGAAAATGCCCAAATTATTTCTAAAAAAACATTGTGAAAAAATAAGCTTGGGGGTGAGACTTGCAGAGAAGGGCAGATAATTTGTTTTAGTTTTTTACCTGGGCAAGGTATGCCACATATGCACAGTTGTTTTCCTCATGGTTGTCACACATCCAGAGCAGAGAGGTGTCTCCCAGGTCTATGGCATACAGCACAATGCCAATAGTGGAAAAGATGGATCCAACTATGTTCAGAAGCACAGCAAAGCCCACCTGAGAGGACAGATTCCATTACCACATTATACACATTATACTACTTTTTTAGCACATTTTCTTCAACTTTTTCCTTCAACTTTAGTCTTAAACGCTCTTCAGACATGGTGTAAGCAACTTTTCTGGGTTCATCTATCTGTTAAAGCCATGGCATTTAGTCATTTTTTTAATGTTTCTAACAATGTGAGAGGGTATTAAACGAGGACTCTTGTTAAGTTGGGAGCCTTGTTTAATTCCAAATTGCTCACATGGTGTGTGTGTGTGTAAAGCATTTTATTATTAACATTCACTTATTCATTCACATATTTGGCAAGAATGAAGAGTGAGTTGTGTGGAGGGTGGATACAAAAATGTTACTATGTTCAACCAAGTAGCGTCGACATCATGACTCTTACATAAAGGTGACCTGGGTGCTTACTGAGACATGAGATCAAAATGCTAAGGCTTCACCAACAAAAAGGTCTGCATGTCTTTTAGTCTTTACTTACCGAGCAAACAGAGGGGTAGCGGTCGGCCAAGACTGATATGATTCCAGCTACAATGAACTAAAGAGGAACAGCACACATTAAAATTAATAATACTGTATTTCACATGTTTTTATTTTAATAAGAAAAAAAGAGAAAGTAATCATCTGTGTAAAACCAGTTATATTTCTATTAATTATTTCTGATAAAGCAGTATAGCATCAGTATATGTCATTATCCCAATAGGAAATCCTCCAAAATTCTGGTAATTGTGTCTATTGGTTAAACATTACGAAAATTCCTGTTTTTGCCATTATATTCTAAAATAATATTAAACATAATAAATAAATGTGTGCTCAAGGAAATATTAATGCAACAGCAGTATCAATATTACCGCAGCACCCAGCCAGTACGCAGCTTTCAAATCAGTCAAATCCTCAGGATGTGTACGTGTTCGTCCTGGTCCAAGGCCAATGTTGAACAGACCCACCAAGATCTGTACAGTCTGTGAAATAATACATTTCAAGATTTCAAGAATTTATTGTCATTGCACAACAATTTACATCAAGCACTCATTGTCAATTAAATAAATCTTAAATCTCACACATCTAAACAATTAAATCTTGATGTTCACTTTAAGAAGTGAACATCTTAAGGCCAACACATAATGGTGCACATGAATAAACATATTTTAAATTGCTCTCACCCCAAGAGCTGAGACTGTGCTGGACTGCATCAGGCCCTCTCGCACTGAGCAGCACAGCGGACTGTAGCACAGAGCTTTGAGGATTTGGCACAGAGGTGGAAACATGCTCTTACTGTCCGACGCCACAGTGACCACGGTCACTCCCTTGTCTTTGACAACAGTGACGGACATCTCTCACAGCTGCAGCGTGACGTGGAGATGGAGATTTCATTCATTCATATAGGATATAAACATCAAATCAATCGATAATAGAAATAATGATCAGTCGTGCAGTCCTTGATTATACACATATATATACATATATATTGTATATATATATATATGTGTATATATATATATATATATATATATATATATATATATATATATATATTGTATGTATTGCTCCTTTGAGACAAGGTTAAGCATTCATAGTTAACAAACTTTCAGAGGGGACGCAGGAATTACGTCATGCATTTGTGCATTGAGGTATTTGGCACCTGTGATAAGGTGTTCTTTCAACATTGTCAGTAAAGCATATTTCACATTGGTAAAAAAAAAAAAGAGGTATGAAGGATTCAGGTTCACACGGGTTCAGGTTTTGTCATTTGGAGAGTTTCCCAGAAATGCTGCACTTCCTTGTGTTTTCGCAACATGTAATCCTAAAGCCAAAAGAAAGGAGGATGTAGCCACTAACAGCTTTCACAAAAATTAAGAAGAAGAAGCAACACACACACACACACACACACACACACACACACACAGAAACTGATCAAATATATAAAATCATATAAATCAAGTTTTTTTTAATAACTCATCACTGCTTTCTTCCTATAATTCACAACTGCCTTGCAGACAATAAAAAACATGATTACATTACACATTACACATTAATAAAAAGTCCATGTCACACAGTTCAGAGCCCAATAAACAGGATGTCTCACTGTAAAATTCAAATCATCATGAATTATGTGCTCTGTTCAGAAAACTCACCTGATTCCTGGCTGCAGACTCCCTGTGGCTGGGACAGAGTGGTTGGTGAGTTTAGAGAGCAGCAACAAAACTGATACTTCCTGTCACGCCTTTGATTTCTTCAAAATAAAAGTCACTAACAAAATGAGCTCTATTAATGTATATTTTGCACAAAACACGTAACTAGCCGCGGTAAAAAGTAAAAGTAGCGACACCACAATGTAAGTATATATTGTAAGTACCAGACTGTAACTCAAATTTGACATACTTTTTACTTTTTGTAAAAGTGGAACAAGCTCTAGTTGGGAAAATAAGAATACACAAACACTTCAATAAATAGACGACAACTCCTGCCATTCATTCTGTGCAACATTACTGGTGATAATATTTGATATATTTAATTTCTTGCTTTGTTTTAAAAAGGACACATCAAAACTAGATATCTACTCTTGCAAGCATATTTCAGATTTCTAATGTCATGTTTTCAATTAAAGATGTATTTGTTCATTTGTACCTCTACATATGTGCAGTCCTGTTTCTATTGTAATCTTCTGTATATGTTGTATGGATCTGTTGTCTGCACATTAGGTTACACATTAGTAGAAAAAAGCAAAATCAGCATAAGAAACATTTTAAACACTAATGTGTTTGTCATCTCTGAATCATATTTCATTTTAAAATGATGACTCATTTGGCACAGCATAAAGTTAAACCATGGACAGTACACCAGCTGTGTACCAAATCTACACTCTGAGTCTAGTTTGTGTGTATTGTGTGCTCACACTGGAAAAGTGAAGAATACTGTTACAGCATATATTCCTTATAACTACCTACTTCCTAATAACGTTCATCATTTTCTTAGTTTGAACATATTCAGTGTCATAGTTGAGTCCATCATGCAGATTCTTGAGGCACAAAGTGTCATAACAGCTGCTCAGTGTGTTTGAAGGATGCGGAAAGTGTGGTTTGTACATCCGTCACGTTGTGGAGGATCACTTCTTCTCTGAACTTGATCAACCCTAAAAGTTCTGGTACAATGCTTCAAACAGTTAGTTCACCTAAAACATAGTAACAAGCACTCGATGTGTCTTAATGTTGTGAAATCTTATTGTTGCTGTTATTGTTGCTACTGATGTTGGTGTTGTATAGTCATTATGTTCTGTCACATAATTGTGTTTTTATGCTATAGTGTTATTTTTTATTCTCTGTTTCCTGCCCAGGGATTACAGATATGAATGATCTTATAACTAAGTGTGGTACAGCAAAGGCACTGTGCACAGTCCCTGTTAAATAAACAAATGAATAAATAAACATAAAAAACAAACTTTCACTTATCCCCAGTGGTATCTATGTACATAGTTTTGGTTTTACTGGCTGAAATTTTTAGATTTCTAACCTCTATAACACAACTCAAATGAGTGAAATTTCATTTGTGAAAAATGACAACAGAAAAACTCAGAGTCTCTTTGGATGCTTTTCACCAATTCACATGTTTTATTCAAGCAAGTTCACAAGCAGATAGAAAAAAAATAAAAAAAAACAAACAAAATGGTAGTTTCCTTGTGATATAAAGCAGTTTTGATTACTTTCAGCAAGTGTGTGTAAAAGCAAAGCTGTTTATTCATAGCCATGCATGAGTTGAGTTGAAATGACTTTAAGCTCCAGGATTGGTCAGGAGAACTTCCTTCAGCTGTGGCTGCCGATATCCAACATCTTTGTCACCTTGTTTGCACAGAAAAACATTAACTTTAATAAAGCCAAAAGCAGGATACAATTTAAAATTTCGACAAAGTGACTTTTTTACTTAATTTAACACTGTAAATATTAAAATGCAGCTGCTACTACTTTTACAGCTATTACTACTATTGTTGTTATGTTATTATTATACCACTGTGGCAACTGCAGCTGCTATCACTGCTTGTACTGCCGATACTGTGCTTCACCTTTCTGAATTCATGTCATAATGTGCATTATCTTCCTGGTCCATACCTCTTCCTTTTTCATCTCACTGGTCAAAGCCCTGATCCCCAAAATGGTAAACCTAATATTGACACAGAACTGAAGAACAGCCAGGGCGATCAACGTGATGTCCATGGATGTCAGCAAACTCTGATGGAAGAGAAATTAAAAACGTTTTAAATGGAATTGAATTTTAAAATGTTTAAACTAAACACATTTTTGAATGCATATTAATCGCCAATGTAGTTTCATATCAAATTGTCAAGTTGGACGACTGACTCTAGTCACACCATGAACTGTATGATTGCAGAGGTGGAATGTAACTAAGTACATTCATTATTAACATAATATAACAAATTTAAGGCACTTATATTTATGTATTTCTGACCCATAATACTTTCTACTTCTACTTCAAGTGGTTACACATGCTGTTACAAACTACAGCTTTGTTGTTGACAGCTTTAGTTACTTTATAAAGTAAGATTTTTGCATGAAAAAATCTATTAGACAAAACAGGAACTGTTAAGGTGTCACTTTGGGCTCTGTGACAACATTTCTCTAATTTTCTAATTTTTTTAGAAACCAAACAATCAAGCGATTAATGGAGAAACAGTAAAATCCTGCTTTTACGTGAATACACAAGTAATAATTCTTTAATGATATATATCTGAATTGGATTCTTACTTTTAATCATTTAAGAACATTTTCCTGATAATACTTACATACTTTTGCTAAAGTATCATTTTCAATGTTGAATTTGTACTTTTACTTAAAGTAAAGGCTCTGAATTCTTCCACTGCTGTATGGTTGTGTTTTCGAGTGTTCACCTGGGCAACGAGCGCCACATTCCTGCAGCTGTCACCACGATAACCAGTGTAGTTCCTGCTGCGGTCACACATCCAGAGGACAGAGGCGTCTTTCACATCTATGCCATACAGCGCAATGGCAGTGATGGCAAAGATAGCTCCAACAATGTTCATAAACACTGTGAAGCCCACCTGAGAGGAGAGATCCCATTTCGATTAAACCTTCAAGCAGCATTTGTTTTGCATTTCAACCACAGTAGAAGACATATTATCCTGTTTACAGTCTCGCACATATTTCCTTTAATTAATCCATGAAGTCTGGTGCACTCTACTCACCAAGCAGGGTGAAGGGAACCGTCCAGCCAAAATGGACATGATTCCAGTAACAATGAACTGATGAGAGGTCAGCAGAAATCAGGCATCAGTGACAACTACTGCATTTGTTTACTGATATTCTTATTATAAAGAAACTGTCTTCTCTTGTGCTCCTCATCTTTCATGTAAATCTGTGTGGAACTCCCTGTAAAACTGATAAATGTGTAACATAACACAGATCCATTACAGTAATGTACTCTCATGGTAATATTAATGCAACAATAGTATTTTACCACAGCACCCAGCCAGTAAGCAGCCCCTAAGCTGGTCAAATCTCCAGGACTTGTGCTTGTTCGTCCTGGCCCAAGTCCAATGTTAAACAGGCCCGTCATGATCTGTGCAGTCTGTAAAAGGTTAAAAACAATTCAGTCTTGTTGTTTCAACAACTTAACACATCCAGATGATAGTTCTGTGTGAATATCTTAATTTCTCTCACCCCAAGAGCCGCTGTGAAGCTGGTCTTCATACGCCCCTGGTACCCCGCGCAGCCCTCTGCACTGTAGCAGACTGCCCTCAGGATTTGGCACAGCGATGGAAACATGTTCTTTCTGTCAGCTGCCACAGAGATGACTGTCACTCCTCTGTTTTTGACGGTACAGCCACAATCCGGCAAGCACACCTGAAACATAAAATGGGGAATTTTTCTGTTTTTGTTAAGACTGAGTCAGTGATGGGAACATGTCTCCTCCTGGATGAGTCTGTCCAGTTGAATTCTGGTTATTTTGACTTGAAGCTCTGAAATCCTTAAAGACGATTTGCATGTGTGTGTTAGAAGAGAGGAATGGGTCAGTGTACGAATGTCTTAAAGTCCCAACACCCGCTAAAGTAAACAGAGTCACTGGTATCGATCAACAGCCCTATCAAATCCAAATATGCAGATGTATTACAGCCGCGGCTGTGCTGTAAGGCAGTGAGATTGTGCTCATTGTCCCTCGCCTTAAACCCTTTATTTATTAACTTTAGTAAATATGCTGCAGAGGCTTCAGCTGCCAAAATAAGTTTCAGTTTTGTACATGTACAAGTTTTCTCTAAGGACGTGTCACATAGTATTTGTATATGTCACAAATAGTAATAAGGAATAGTTTTATGACATTAAAATTTGGCACGGCCTGAATCTCCTGAACCTTTTGCAAATCAAAGTTTTGTCATCTGACAGCTGGATGTCACGCTGTTTGGTTTAATTTTAAGGAAAATTTCTAAATCTCAGAAAAAAGTTTCTTTTTTGCTTCTAAGCTTTCTCTTTTTTTCTAATCTCACAAACCCCAAAACTGACCTCCTTCTCTCACAGACTACAGAGAAAATATAATAGATTTCAGTTTTGGATAATTTTACCATTAAAAACACCCTCAACATGCGGTCTCCTTGTGAAGTTCACATTATTGTGTAGAGAACTCACCTGTCAATTGCTGCCTGTTGTAATTCTTGCAATCTGGTCTCTCTTCCAGCAGACACAGTTCATTTAGCAGCAACAAACATGGTACTTCCCGTGAGACCTTTCTTTTTTTCCAGAATAAAAGCCTCATTTGCACACAAAAAAGGAATCGGTGGTGCTGGTGCAGTTAAAGAAATTAAAACATTACAAATCAATCAATCAAGCACATGTATTAAGATAAGGTTTTCCCTAAATTACAGGATTAATGGCTGTCCTCAGTATCATAATTATAATCTATTAATAATCCATAAATAATTTGTTTTATGATAATGTGACATGCTGTGTTTTTTTTAGGTGCTTCTGGCAGTGTTTGAGTCTTCACCACAATCTGACATTAAACGTTACTAACTCAATGCCACAGATACCATCCTGGTTTCATGTACATACTTAACAATCAGCATGTTAATGACAATTTAATTTAGGGGATAAACATCAGGTCACGGCATGAGTCATTAAAGTTTTTTTTTTTTCAATTCAGTGTTATTATTAGCTTCATTATTTTTAATAATGAAATTAGGATGAATTTAGGCATCAAGTTCAGCAAATATACAGGACTCTCAGTTGATGTAAACTTAATGAATTTCTCTCATTTGATTTTAATTAATAAATTATGATTCAGCGTTCTCCAAATAAACAGATTCCAGTGGCCAAGTGGGTATGAAACTTGGTGAGGGAGATATAAGACCGTACAAACAACAGCCTCCAAGTAAATGTTTCAGCATGTTGATCAAGTTCAAACAGGCCAATTCACAAAAGAGCAAACCATAATGCACAAATGACTGAGGGGTGATGGAAATACAAAGTATCCTGATCTATGAATGCAACGCTCATCCAGAGAAACAGACCAGGAAATATGCACATGAAGTTACTGACAGGACTCCCGGACCCACATGTGTTTTTAAGTTTTTATGAAAACAGGCGCTGTCACTAAAGAAGCCATCCTTTATGGTTGGTTCAATATTGCGGTGGGACCAGTCTCTGCAAAAGCCCTTTGGGAATGTTAAGTTTGAGGTCACATTTATAATTAAGCCTTTCCACACCTCCATTTAGTATTGGACATTCAAAGTACCCCAAAACATGTGATTCAATTAAATCAATTAAAAATGGTACAGGTGGAGTCAGATGGCTTACTGTAGTTGCTTCTGAGTGACTTGAAACTCTCAAACAAACAACAAAAAACCCCACAGATGTGACAATCAGGGACGCTGAGTCAGGTCAATGTCTTCTGCTTGCTGCTGTGTGTCTGATTTTTCTCTGTTGACAGTTTCGGTTCCTGCTGAAAAGACAGTTAACGGTCTTGAATTTGTGAGTCAAAACTTTCGTGCTTATATACAGAGATGTTACTCTTTGTGATAAACTGATTAAGACCAGGACTGGAGGAGGTATTCAGACTCTGTACTTCAGTCAAAATAGTAATACAACACTGTATAAATAAACTTAAAGTATTACATATGTCACAGACATATTATCATAACAATGTAGTCAGAGTAAAATGATTAAATGCACTTGTTGTGTATCAGGCTTTCCCACTATAATATATATATTATAGGATCTTTAACACTGAATGCCTTAATGTCTAAACAGTATTTTTGTTTTGTAAAATATGTAAACTGATGACTGCAGCTGGCAAATAATAATGACAAATAATAAGTGAAATAAAATGTTTTCCTCTAAAATGTAGTGAAATAGTACATATATAACATGACATACAAGTGAAATACTCTAAGTATGCATACTTCAAAAGTGTACTTAAGTAGAGTACTACTCTTTACATCATTAATGAATAGCTTTAATTGTTTTATTTAACTTTGTTTGTCCAGAAACATTTAGAAAAAGGAGAATATCATGATTCCTTTCAAATTACACTTATTGTCATCATCTCCCAATTCAGCTTCTCTTCATAATTTGCTAAACAATGATATAAAATTAAACAGGTACGGTCATTTGGAGGCATTTTGTTTTTTTATATATATATATATATATATATATATATATATATATATATATATATATATATATACATAGGGTTTATATATAGGTTTAAATATAAATAAAAACTCCATCAGTCCATCAATGTCACACACACAAACATCCCTTTTACCTTCAAACATACAGACTTAAAGGGTCATTCTACAGAAACGTCCACTTTTGGGATGGCAAGATGTCTTAATTTTTTTTTTTTTTTCTAACATTTAAACTTGGACTACATTGTTACATAAGTCATTGACTTTATGAATACACATAAATAAAAGCTTAATGATTTTTTTTTTGTACATTTATCTAAAGAACTTATGAACTGCTTTTTTGTCACTGGTGAATAAAATATTATATCTCAGTCTCTTTAGCACATGTAGTCAGAGAAGAATTATGATAATGCAATGCAATCAGGAGACTGTAATTTATTAATTTATTAAGGTTTGTTAAAAGTGTGATTGAATGACTTTTATTTATTTGCACAACCATGTATTTGCTACAACAATGAAAATATTTGAAAATCTGTTATAAACAATGGATGATGCAGTCCTTAAAATCTTAATTTATGAGTGAAGCAAAATTTATGGTGTATTGTAAAATTATTATTATGTGAAATATGACACATTTTATGAATATGACATAAGAAAAACCTCACAGTAACACCAGTGACACAATGAAACACCAGTGACATACACACGATGCATTTTTTAAAATGCAAATAAACATCATAAAAGTTCATCAACAGTTTATAAACACATGAAGTCCATTAACAAACAAACAACTAATCTGTTTAACAAAGTAAAGTCAGTGCTCCTGCTCCTGCCTGTCTTTGCCTGCATCTTTGCTGACGCTGCCTCCATGCCTTTCGTTCTCCCCTTTATTCCCTTTCACTTAAATCAATTATTCTCCTTCTCTTCTTTGTTTCAATGTCTCTGACATAGCCCTGCTTACTTTTCTCTAAATACTCTTCATTCAGGAACAGCATCCCTCCGCTGTCTATAAAGACGCCGCTTCTCAGCTGCACTCAATTTAGCCAAACCTGACCAAAGAAGGATTAACAATTAAAAGACACACAGTTATTGCAATGAAATGTTTTTATTTCATGCAACAACAACAAAAAAATCTCAATAAACACCATTAAATAAAGTGTATCCACACATCTGGAGTCACTGCTGTTACTGACTGTCACTGGTGTTACCCACACCAGTGACAGTTTTCATGAAAAATGCATTTTACAAAATGGCTGCTACAGAGCATGAAATATATTTTATATTATATATATTTTATCATATTTATTTGGCATTTTGTTTTAATATGTCATTTATATAATATATTTGACAGTTATTTATCCTTTTTTGTATTTTGAATGGTAGAAAAACATATTTTTACACTCAAAATACAGCACTTTCCCTCTATAAATGACTGTGGGGACGAGCATTTTGTGGTGGTTGGGGTTCTAAATAATTGATTAAAAAGCAAATATTACCAAGTTGATGGCTCCAAATGGTGTGATAGTTCAGTTTTTCTTAAATAAAATACTAAAAAAATGTAAAAAACTATTTTTTCAAGAGTAATATTTCTCTAAAGTCTAGGGACAGAAAAATGGACGTTTCTGTAGTGTTAGCCCCGATTCTTTAGTTGGAAGCCCAAGAACAAACCAGAGAAATCTTCACTTCACAGATGTAGAGTTTATTCAGGTCACAGGTAAAGTATTACAGCGCTGGGCTCAAAGCGACAGAGCTCTCGCAGGATCTCAGTCAGATGGAGCATCGATTTCCGGGTGTGATTCACAGTTATCTTCTTGGGCTGGGACTGCCCCGTACAGAGGTTGGACTTACGCGCCACCGAGTCTCACTGGCCAGTTATCTCTGACGTGGAACAGGACAACCACTGATCACGTGAACTTACTGAAATATGGTATGAAACATGATGAGTGTGTGTTGTCCTTGAGGCGTGTATCTATCACAACAAACCTAACTAACAGATAAAAGAAGAATTTGTGGGTACATCTGATTCCTGCTTATCAAGTTGAGGGTCGCACTGTTCTGATTAACTGAAAACAACTAGAGGTACATGAGTTCAGTGACAAAGTACAAATGTAAAGTGAACAGAGTAAAAGTGCAAATATATGACGAACCAAGTAACAGTGCAAATATAGTATGAAAAGTGCAAACCAAGTAAAAGCCAATTGTAACAGTAGAATGAGCCATTATCTCAAATGTGGACTGACGGGGTTTTAATTCAACTTAATCTTCATGTTTTGGGACAGTGGGGGAAACCGGAGCACCAGGAGAAAACCCACGCTGATACTGGGAGAACATGTAAACTCCACACAGATGTTAAACTACAGTCAAAATTATTAAATGTACATGGTTGGTCCTTGATTATCTCATAAAGGAAAAAGTGAATTCTGGAAAAGCAGAGCTGAAGAGGCTCTGCACAGCTGTGGTCACTAATTTACCAACAGCAAAACCCAGCATGAAGACTGGCATTTTTAGATCCAGAGCTTGTTTGGGGACTGTAATACTGTTTCAAATGTGGACTGACAGGGTTTTAATTTAACTTGATTTTTTTGTTGTTTTGGGATGGTGGAGGAAACCGGAGCACCCGGAGAAAACCCCACGCTGATACTAAAAGAACATGCAAAAATCACACGGATGATGGGCTACAGTCCAAGTACAGTGGACACGACGATGACGACACTAGGAGCACGGGCTCGTATTACCGAACCAAGTAAAACCGATGCTCCTAGTATAACGGCAGCAGTTTTAACCCCACAGTTTGTTCTGTTGCCTGGAGGTGTGGCCACAGCGCTCGCCTCTCTGTGAAGGAGTGTCGGATGGGCCGCGTTCAGCAGTGGGGCCTCTCTGGTTTCTGGCCTCACGGTCTGCTGCCTGGACATCAGGTGCTGGACCGGGCTCATCCACTGGCTGTGGTACAGGGGGGCGATTCTGGAGTTGCTCTAGAAAATAAGAGCTAATGAAGCCCACCGCTGTGGTCACTACTGTACCAACAGCGAATCCAAGTAAGAATTTTGACATGCTGCAAACAGTTTGTTTCGTCTTGAAGACTTTGCCTCTCCTGCTCTGAGGTACAGAGATAATCTGACCTGTGCTTCTGTGTTGTTCCTCACTTATTAAACTAACTGGACCTGAGATCAAAGGAGATCAAAGGCACCCAGGTGGCTTTATTGCGTCACAACATTCTCAATTTAACGGCTTGATGTGACGTCACAACCAGTCAAAGACGCATCAGGTGCGGCGTGTCGCGCATGCGCCGTTATTGCACTCAGATCTCAAAAAGAAAAGGTGGCAGGTGTTATTGTCGGGACTCACCTGCTGCTGTCATGCTGGAGATCGACCTGTGACAAATGTGGCAAACAATATTGTGTCCAAACACACTGTTTGTGTTAACAGTATTTTTATTATATACAGTTTTATTATACAGTATTTTTTATAGTAAGTACTTTATACTTTGGGCAATTTTTTTTAAAGAATCCTATAGAGACAGACCTATATTTAAATAATTATGTTTATTCAAATAAACCTGATTAAAATATTATTAAGAACTTTTTCTGTCTTGAAACATTAAAGAATAAGAGGTTGCTGCAAGGTGACTTTAAAAAAGTTTTGAAACATTGTTCTTTAAGAACTCAACTCTAAATTAAAACGTGAACTTCATAAAAGGGAGACCCACTCAATAATTCTTCACACTTGTAAGTTGATTATACATTTTGTTCAAATGGTTTTATAAAATATCCAGCAACTAGGTAACTGGTAATGATAGCTGACTAAACAACTGTAGTGGAGTAAAAAATATTTCTCCCCTGAAATGCAGCAGTGGAACATATAGTATAAAGTAGCATACAAAACAAATACTAAAGAACACATACTTCAAAACATAACTACAGAATACTGTTTTCTGTTAAAGGACAAATGACAGGATTTTCACATCAGCAGGACTGTAACTACTGAGCAGCTTTAATCATTTTATATCACTTTTAGTTTGTCCAGAAAAATAATTATTCCTTTCAACTTAAACTAATCTTCACCTACCAATTCAGCTTCTCAACAAGCATACTGGTTAATAAACTAATTCAATCTCTGTCAAACAATAAAATGAAATGAAGCAGCCAGCTGTTTTGATGCATTTATTTTTTGAAGCCTTACAAACATTGTTGTAAAATATGAACAAAAACTCCATCAGTTCATCAATGTCACACACATGAACATCCCTTTTAGCTCTAAACATACTGACTGAAAGGTGCATTACTTCATAGAAAATTATAATAAACAGGAACAATTAAAAAAAAAAACATCAGAGAATGAAATGGACAGGAGCATAAACATTTTGGAGCAGATTAGTACCAAAAATACTCTTAATATATAAGTGCAAATACATTTAAGTAGTAGAAGTTTATAGAGTCTGTACCAGCTGAATATGTGTAAATCATTGACTTTACAATACAACCAATGGTATAAATCTACAGGATTATAGTCCCTGGTAACCCATAGCATAAAATAAATTTTCATTTAGACTGTGGGGTGACTGGTGTCTTCCTCCAGCAGTGGTCTGTAGCGTTCTGGGTCATCAGTGCTCTGAAAGAGGAAAACAACATCAGAAAAGCATCAAAAGGTGAAGAAATACAAATCAGATCTTTAAGAATAACACATAATAATTACATTACATGCTGTCATGAACTGTACTAATCCAGCAGGGATCACTTTACTTGTAACCACATGTTTTGTTTTTGTTTTATCTTATTTTATTTTTTTAACAATATTGTACGGCAACTATCAAAAAAGGGGGAACATGTAGTCGCCGAGAGGCTAGGATGGGGAAAACTTTCTTCGCCGGACGCACTGACCGTCAATCAATCACCGCTCCGTAATGCAACCTTCTGAGTATTTATTTCCAGGTAAAACAAACAGTGAGTCCATACAAAGACAATCTTAAAAAGAGCATCCAAACGCGACATGAAAGCGATGTGTAGGCGAAGTTCATGATAATCTAGCAGTCAGCAAAAAGTAGGACTTCCCCACTCACCCTCTCTGTTCGTTCACCCAACCCGCCAGGTGAACAGCTGATATTAGTACTACCTGCTGACGTCCCACCAACACCACGTGACTCACATCCCCGTATGTGAGCAGAATCAATAATACCAGACAGTATAAAACAACAAACAATACCATACCTGGCACCTACAAATATTAAGAATAAAAAAAAACATGGCAGCATGTAAGATCATTTCTGTAAATATTTCATGTCTGTACTGACAGCTCTAAAAGGAACAGCTTTTGGTGGAACAAATTTGATTCACTTTATTTCTGAGAATCAGATGAGAGGATCAGTAACACTTTCTAAGTCTAAGCAAACAGACTTGAAACGGAGGAACTGTTAGCCAACCAGCGCTTCTGTCCCAGTTTGCTGCACTGTTAATTTATTTGACATGGACTGTAAAAGGCAGAAAGCAACTAAGAATAATGAAAATGATGCACTAATGACTAATGAAAACAATGCACTGAGTTCCTGTGTCGCCTGATCTCAAACTAACACACTAAGTCAACAGTTTGAAGTCAACGATTCGAAAGGTAACATTCGCAAATTTTGAAAGGTGAGATCCGAGATTTTTACAAACCATGAGGAATCGAGCACAAAGAGAAAAAAAGAGAGAGAGAGAGAGGGAAAAACAGAGCATTTTTGTCCAGTCAGTGTGTTTCCCGGATAAACAACAGGTTCAACAGTAAGATATCATTTTTTGCGTCCTCTACCTCGTCTTTCTTCAACATGCTTAACAGAGTCTTGATCCCCAAGATGACACAGCTGACGGCGACACAGAGCTCCAGGACTGACACGACGATCAGCAAACCACTGATGCCTCTCAGTAGCATCTGTTGGGACAAGGCCAGCATCATTTTGCTGTGATTCACCCAAAAATTTTTTTTTTTTATTATAGGAACATAAAAAATCTGCAAATCCTCATATTTCAGCATCTGAGACCAGCTTATTATTTGCCATATTTACTTGATAAATGAGTTAAACGATTATTTGATTATAAAATTGTTGTTGATTCATTAACTAATTATTTCATCATATCTTGTTTGTCTGCAGATGGTAATCATGGATGGTAACTCTTAATCTGTAAAATAATTAAAGCCCCTCCATTACCTATTCAGCAGTTACACTTGTATTTTGACTGCTGATGTGACATTTTTTCTGCACTTACCAGAACCAGTTCTTTTCCCTCCAAGCACTGATTCATGATTGTCTCCTCCCCAGGAGATGGTGTGTATGGGTAATCGTCCTGACGGCACATCCACCACACCCATATTTCTGCGGTATTGATGCTGTAGAGAACGATGGCTGCAATCGCAAAACCAAGAGCTGACACATTCAGGATCACGTTGACGATGACCTAAAATACGAGACTTAGACTCAGTTTATGTAAAACCAAACAATGGTGAGACGATGTGAGTGTGTATAGTGCTGAGGGAAATGTGACATTACATGCAGCAAGTGCAAATGTATCCTCAGTTTTTTTTGTCTTGAAATGAAATGAGGCTGAGAGATGATATCAAAATGATAAAGTCATTTTAAGACAACAGTGAGCATGTTATAACTACTGAACTACTCACCAGGCAGGGACTGGGGTACTTCTCAGAAAAAATGTTTATGATGCCAAACAAGATAAACTAAAGAAAAAACACAAACAAAATATGTCAACTTTCATTCTTTCACACAAACACTCACGTTAACTTGCAGCATTCAAGGATGTTAACGGGGTAGAGTACATAAAAAAAAGGATCAGGTTTAGATTGGCTCTGAAAATGTCTTGTGACTTTTAAGCTTTTTAAAGTTATTAGGTGGATCTCTGAGGATTCAACTGAAGTGAAGTGAACAATGTGATGATTTGTCTTCACTCTTCACAAAAGAACATAAAAAATAACTAACACAACATTAGTTTACTCACCAACGCCCCTAACCAAAAAGGAAACCGGGTATAATCCATTTCCCACGAA